>CANTUZ010000003.1:120916389-121213889 GCA_947846985.1 Fratercula arctica
TGCTCCAGGGTCCTGTCAGTGACCTGCGCCCTGTCCGGCTCCCCCCTTGAACGCACTTCCAGGGAACCTGGTTCTCCCTCAGACCCTCCCCTAACTCCCCAGGAGACCTAGTACCCCTAAACTCATATAATATTCCCCCAGGAGACATGTTACCCCCCGAACCCACCCTGAGGGAACCACCGATTCCCTTAGACCACCCTCTAATTCCCCCAAGAGGTCTGTTACCTCCCAAATTCACCTAATATCCCTGAGGGGGCTTGATATCCTGGGAACCCATGTCCTGGGAACCCAGATCCCGGGAACCTTCAAACCCTTTAAACTCACCAAACACCCTTCAGGGGACCAGGTGCCCTGTGAAGTGACCCCCAAGGGACCTGTAAACTCACTTGATGCTCCCCAGCAGATCTAATTCACACTGAACTCTCCCCCAGGGGCCTTGGTGTTTCCCAATGCCAACAAACATCTGCTTGAACTCACTTCTGGGCACCTGAACTCTCTGGACTCACCTGGTAGCCCCTGACCCCACCCACAGCAGACGTGGTACTCCCTACGTTCTCTCAATGTAATTTAAAGTCTGTTCCCAGGGGACCAGGTATCCCTGAGCCCAACCTTTAGGGGACTTGGTACTCTTAATCTTGTCCCCAAGGAACCCATTGCATCTTGCACCCACCTGATAACCCCTGAAATTGTCATGATAGCTTTGGAGAGTTAGGTTCCCCCAGCCTCATTTGAGACACCAAAAGCTTTCCCTATAACTGCGGAACTACTATCTGCAAACCCATCCCATGAAGATCCAGTACCCCTGAATCCATCCAATAGTTCCCCTGCCAGTTCATGTGGTACCTCAAGGGAAGAAATATCCCCATATTCACTTTACAGTCTTGAAACCTGATTCCCCCAGGGAAACTCCTGTTTCTCTGAACCATCTCAGTTTTCCCAAAGGGATGTGTTCTGAACCTCTACTCATTCTGATACTGCCCTGAACCAGGACCCTTAAGCACACCTGATATCCCCTCAACTGACTTGATATACTCAGGAGAACCAACACTGTCCTGGACCCACCCACCACCCTTAGTGGGACAGTCACACCCTGAAGTCACCAATCTCCTGAACAAACAATACTCTCCTGATACCTCCTCCTCCAAAGCTCTGATACTTCCACAGATGTTCTCCCAGTATTGCAGGGAGAAATGAATCCTTGACAGTCCACAGGGAACTAATGGTCTGGAACCTGAGAACATGATAGTCTTCAGACAACTGGTATCCTTCCACAGAACTGATACGCCCACCGCCTCAAGGTTCCTGCCAAGGAAGTGAGACACTTTCAGCTTCTCCCAGGTTCCTTGGAAGAAGTAGTGTCATCCTCATCCTCCACACTTGAATTGATACCTAAATGAGGAAGCAAGCTCTCCTTTTCCCCATTCCCAATGGCCCCCACACTGAGGATCTGGTAACACCAAATCCTTGCAATATCATCTTGAGGAAGCAGTACCACAGATGAGAACTGACACCCCCTGAGTTCCTTCCAGTACTGTTTCAGAGCAGCTGACAGTTCTGCCCTTCTCCCTGGGGAACTAGTATCTTGGGTCTTGACATCATTGCTCAACTTCAACTCAATGCTACTAGTGTCAGTTTGAGAACCTAGTACCCTGACTGCTTCCCTCAGAAGCAATGCTCCCAGACTTTTGTAGGGAATAGATAGACCAGGGCATGCCTTATATTTCCCTGGAGCTTAGTATCTTTAAGAACAGGCTCCTCCCTTTCCATAAGGCTCCGTATTCTGAGTGAGGCCCCTTCTTCCTCCTGCTCCCTGCCGGTATATCCAAGCTGCCTGGTCATCAGGCAAACAGGGCCCCAATATGCTCTGGTATAGTAGGATAAGGAATCTCATGTACTTGCATGTGAACATTTGTCATGGGACATGTTCTACTGCAAAAAAAAAGACATACTTTGGGACAGTACTCCTTGTCCTTGATATTCCCATTGAAAACTGACACCTGCAGTACAAGCACTTCCATGTCTTCCTGATATGTCCCCTAGATTGTACAGAAGAGAGAACCTCTTACCAATACAGTCTACCCTTTGGCAAATCTTCTCAAGTGATGGTGAGCCCCACTGCAGGTCAGCCCACTCTGCTCTTCCCATATCACTCAGAGAACCTCTTCACTTCCTGGGACACAGACTTCATACTTATTTGATGTTTCAATGGAAATGCTTATTCTCCCAAAAGAGAAAAGCTTCCCTTTCATCTCCTGCCACCGCAATGCTCATGATATTTCGAGAGGAGACTAGAGTATTTCCTAGATACCCTTGTGATGATAGAAATTTCTATAGCTCTTGATTGCTCCTCAGATGGAATGGGGAAAAACCTCTAAAGGATCGTAACAACACTGAAGGGATCTAGTGCTCCCTTAGGAAGATATTGTCCTATGTTTCTTAAACCAGTGGTGGTATTGTCACTAATTCCTGTTGGACAGACGTGTTCTTGACATGATGTGCTCTTGACAAGGACTGTGTCATGATGGGCTTTGGTAAACCCAGTTCAGATCATTCTGGATGCTTTTTTGGGATCCCAGTTTTCTCTGTTTTCCTAAATAGGACCCTCTCTTTTCTTTATTCTGCTTGTGTGTGGATTAGGATTACCCAAGGATAAATTGTCACTGTAGCAGTCTTAGTGGTGTCTTCCAGCATGAACAGTCAAACTATTTTCTAAGTCAGTGACAACTGAGTCCTTCAACAGGAAGTGGAGTCATTTACTCATAGTGAATGCTCCTAATCATGCAGTAATAAAAGTTATCTCAGAATGATTCTCATCTTAATAATAGTATTTCCTCAATATAATTTATAACATCTTGGAAATCTGCAATGCAAATTTCTGCCCCCAGCAAAATATTATTCCCTCTATCAGTAAAACCCTTCTTGCTTTAGTCATGTGAATTCTTCTATTGACTTCAGCAGTGCTGTGTGTATGTAAGAAACACCCATGGGGCTTAGCAAAGCAGATCATTATTTTAGAGTAACTTGAAGTGTTGGTAATGTTTTAAGGAGATGTGGACTCCAGAATTGGCTTTGCAGTGTTCCTCAGGATGAGCCCTAGTGAGTGCCAGCAACTCACTTTGCCTCAATTTTCCAGTCTATAAAATGGGCATCACGATACTTATTTCCCAAGTGAATGCTAAGGAGTGCTGAAGAAAATCTCTGTGTTCAAATAAGATAGTGTTGTCATTGCTTAGTGTTTCTGTGGGAAGAAGTGTCCCTTCTCCCACTGGGAGAGGGAACGGCGTTTGTATGAAGCGTTATAGACTTGGCAAAAAGAAGGACTTAATTCAGTGGTATTTCTTCACATATGGACTGGCAGCAACTGAGATTAGGAGTTTACTTTCTGGGTTTTCCCTTGTAAAATTTACGTTAGCCACCTGATACTGTGAGAGGTTATCTGGCATCCATGCTCACTTGGGAGACCCTATCGACTTTGGGAGTCTTATGAATTTATGAGGTGTTTTCTTTAGGCAACTGTGGTCCCTTAAAAGCCTGTGCACTTCTGACAAACACTGGTATTGCCCAATTTAAAGACAAACTTCCTGGTTCTCCTTGAATATTTTTCCCACAGCTTTCCCTTGGTATTTATTTAACAGAAAGAAATGGCAGTTCTATGGCAGGGCTAATGTTTCTAAGACATTCCATTAACATGTCTTCAATAAGCTCTCTTGTTTTCACCTGAACCTGTTTTCCTAACTGCTCCGTCCACAGCATTGCAAGATCTGTAGTACCAGTTTAAAGAGAAAACAGGCAACTATGTGAAATTCAAGTGGGGCCTTGAAGGTATAAATAAGATTAGAGGCTTAACCATGAGGGGTGAAGGAGGGGGTGGGGACGTGGTTCATGTGCTTGAGGTCGGACAGATTGCAAGTCTGGGTCTGTAAAAGGAGCTGAAGCTCATTCCTTCAGCACTAGAAATGCGTACAACTCTGTTTTACTTGGCAAAAGTCAAAGTAAAGTCAGGGATTTTATTATCAGGGACTCACAATTTCTCCTGCTTTCTCTGGAGCATTAAGTGTTGAAAGCCCAGTGGGACCAGCCAGGCACGTGTTATTTCAAATGCTTTCAGGGTTGCAGGCTGGGTACCAGGCGTGATGGATTGAACAGCAAGTTGAGTAGCTTGGTGTCACTCAAGTCTGATCCTAATCTTCAGTAGTGAAGAACAGGACTGGGCTGACAGAGATCAGGTCCTTTTCACTGACATTTTCTTGTTGTGTGTCCTTAAGCAAAGCAGGGACCTTCCTGTGCCATCTGGATAATCATTTAGCTTGAAGAATGGCTCAGTAGCTGGTGTCAGGCAGACAGCAAAGCTAGGTGAAAGGCTCCAAGAAGCTCAAAACCAAGGTTAAACCAACAAAAAAAAAAATAGCAGGTGAATCCTATAGCCAACAGTATACAGTACTCCCACGAATAGAATTCTTCTTGTCTTATAAGGTTTTACACTGTGGTAGAATAGAATAGAATAGAATAGAATAGAATAGAATAGAATAGAATAGAATAGAATAGAATAGAATAGAATAGAATAGAATAGAATAATTTCAGCTGGAAGGGACCTACAACTAGGTCTAGTCCAACTGCCTGCTTGACCCCTGCATAGACTGTGGAGAGAGGTGATGAAACAGCTAATGTCCTTTGATACATTTCATAATTGCAGTCCTGTGAGCATGACACACCTTGATTTAGCCCAGCGAAGAAAATCCTGTGGATATCATCCCCAGGAGAGGGTTAACAAAATAAATAGTGACGGAAAACACAGAAGGTGCACAAGGTGTAATAGTCAAGAGAGCACCGTAAGGCAATAACAGGTCCCATGGTGCTCTGTACTGCCATAACACAGAGTAGGGAACAAAGAGTTTGTGAGATAAATACTAGGGCAGATAAAGTGCTATTACCCCATTCTAGGCACTGAGAATGGTGGCAATAGGGAAATTAAGCAATTTAAGCTCTTGGGGAATCTGTGTCAGTGCTAGGATTTGAGTTCACTCTGATGCTTTCTTCCTCCAGCCATTCACTGTTTTTTCAGCCTTCTTGATCTAAAGTAAAATCTGTAAAATCAGTAAAATCTGATTGTAAATAACTGCTGCAGTAGGTTATAATAAAATGCTGGGGGGGGGATTCTGGATATTACAATTTTTTACTGTTTTTCTGTGCTTTCAGTAGCCGTATCTACTGAGTGCATGCAGTATTTTAACAGCTGGATTTCCTTCCACAGAAAACATCTTTCCATCGGTCCCAGACACTGGGCTACAAAAATGGATTTGCCTTTTCTCGGCTGCCAACAGTGGGGATTGGCGGGGAGCGACTATATGTGAATCAGCTTTCTCAAGCTGAACTAGATGAATTATCCAATGTGAGACCCACGCTGACCTATGGGCAAGCCAAGCAGGCTCCACCTTCAGGCTTCATTCCAGCACACGTGGCTTTTGACAAAAAGGTATAAAGAAGCTTATTCCAGGAATATCGCTGGCCAAGGCCAGAGACATAAACAGTCAGCTCCAGGGTTCATGGGACAGCGTACAGCAGTTTTCAGATGCCATAGCCCTTAGTCAGAGACAGCTGAACCCCAGACTGAAAGAGGCTTTCTTTGCTCGGGAGGAGGATTATAATACGTAAACGATGTAAGACATTCCCCACAAGTTACGCTAGAGCATTTCCAGCAGGCGTTGGAAAAGAAGTTTGATTAACTCTGAAAAGCTTCAGTTTATAACCATTGCCCTGTAAACCACAGCCTGGCCTTCTGTGTTTCCAAAACTATATTGAGATTGTAACTGAGTTTAAACTGCAAAGGACAGTCTGCAATGGGGACCTTGTGGTCTATCTATTTGTGCTTGTGTTTGTCATCACAGCGTGTTACAGCCTGTGTTGCTCCATTAGTGCTTTCTGCGTTATATCTTGGTGATTGTATCAGACTAGAAGGTGGCTTCGTGTCTGCTTGGAGCAGCCCTGAGTTGACCCTTGATTTTACCATTTGCCAGCGGCAGAGGCTGAAAGCTGGCGAGTGCAGCCGCAGCCGCGGACAGAGCAGTCGCTGCGGAGCGTACGAGGCTCAGCAGATCTGAGCACATGCAGGGGTTTGGAAAGGCAGCCACCCCTCACCCCATCTGTGAGATGGTCTGGGAAACAGATGTGCCGTGTTAATTACTGAGGCTATTCCTTCGGAGTAATGTAGATGTTGCTGTTTAATCTGTGAGATACTTCTCTGCCCCTTCATTCAAGCCAGAGTAGCAGCAGGAGCCCCAGTGCTGCTGGGGGAAGTCATGGACCCTTTTGAAGCACTTTTGCTGGATAGTAGGGACTTGCTGCCTTTATCATCACTTAATCACCTAGGCCTGTGGGCTGATGTAGGCTGGGTGTGCAAGGCCTGATTGGTCTGCAAAGCTGACAATAGTAAAGTCATGTACATCAGAAAACTAGATTATTGGCAGTAACCAAGCCCTTGGCAGTTGGTGATATAGTGGGTGATCAAGGAGGAGTAGGGAAAAGGCTGTATTTTTTCCCCTTGTCTCAAGAGTACCAAATTTGTAAAAGGCAGGTTTTGATAAAAGCCCTCACAATGCCTCACCATCAGTCACAGATTAGGCTGCAGTTGGCTTTGATGATTTTATAGATTATAATCCCGTAATTTTTCATTGCCAAAGCATATTACAAATAAATTATTTGCCTTAATAAACTAATTGTGGTGTTCAAATTGTTCCTCTCTTTCACCCTTTGGGATATTGCCCCTTTGGCAGATTTTGAAGTTTGATGCCTATTTCCAGGAAGATGTTCCTCTCTCCGCAGAAGAGCATTACCGGATCCGCCAAGTGTGTATCTATTACTATTTGGAAGATGACAGCATGTCCGTCATAGAGCCTGTTGTGCAGAACTCTGGTCTTCCTCAAGGCAAACTTATCAGGCGCCACCGGGTGCCCAAGAATGACCATGGGGATCATTACCACTGGAAAGATCTGAATCGGGGCATGAACATCACCATGTATGGCAGGACGTACCGCATAGTCGACTGTGACCCCTTCACACAGGTATGTTGCTTTGATGGAGAACATTGATACAAAGAATCCCAGGAGTTATAGGGGCACAGACTTCTTAGAGTCCAGTAGTCTGCATCTGTAGCTTTCACAATGTGGTTGCTCGAAATCTTTCATTTTTCTTCTTGTGAAGACTTCTTTCTTCAGATTAATGGGGAGTTCAAGGTATGATATTTGCTGTGGGCATATAAATTGCTCAGTATTTTTGCCGCAGGACTGCTGGGATCCTATCCTTTGTCATCGGGACTTCTCCTTACAATGCAAATTCTAAGTTCATTTCCGTGTATACAACAGTTTAATTGCTTAGAGTCCAGATGAAACATTGTGCATACATGAGAGGAAAATTACTGATCCTAAGTCTTTTCTGATTTCATACTTCTCTGTTAAGAATAGGGGAAGGGAATGCAGTCAGTAACTCTGCACCCATCTACAGCCAAGCCACAGGACCGGTCATGATCTGTGGGTTGAGAATCGTGGTATGAACTGACCTTTGTAAGAGAGCTTACTCATTGCCTGCTTTTCTATTTCTGGCTATTTCTGTACCAGTAAATGAAATAATAACAACCCAATAACAAATAATAAAAAATACCAGTGTAATGGTATCCTGTTAGATTGTCCCCAGTATAATCTCAGCCTTGGTCAACTACTGTTCATCCAAGCAATTCCCAGGAGCAGTCCTGCAGATAGAATGCTCCAGGGACCATTCCAAATAGGTAAGTTACGTGCAGCCAACCTGTCCGGGAGGCTGAGAGAGTTTAGATGCAGGCGGTTCCTTGCCAATTGGCCTGAGTGCCCAGGAATGTTCCCAAGCATGTGTAATATATTGGTATATATGTGGCTGTTGAGAACATGTGGGGCCAGCTCTGCTGGTCAGTCAGTTGACATCAAATAAAGAGCTGGTTCTCATGTTAATTTTGGTTGGTTGACGGAAAACATGAAATGAGCTACATGGGTCTACATCTCAAGGCCATCATTAACTGGCATCCTCCAGACAAGAAAACAGTGAGTCTGGAAATGTGAAACTGCCTTGTGAGGCTTCAGGGTGATCTCACATGCCTGGTGGAGATGTTTGCATAGGTGCTTCCTGGGCTGAATGTTTTCATGGGCCACTTCCCAAGGCCAAAAAGGGAAGAAGTCCATTGACTGAGAATTTTGGGTGACTGATGTGAGTACACAAGTAATACCCTAGAGTTTGTCGATGCATCCGAGGTAAGCAAAAAATCTCTTTATAAACAAACAGGTTGTCCTCTTTCTGTGGGAAAAGTACTCCTCCTGAAAGATGGACTGAAGGTGCCACTCTGGCACATATCCTCGTGGCCTGAAGGGCCTTGGTAGGCGTGGTATGGGTAACACTGACTTCCACAGTCTGACATATTGGGGTCTGACATATAGATCTCTTGCAAATTCAGACTGACTACATCCACAGTTATGTACTAATTTAATCTTTTTTGTTTACACGAAAGAGAGCAACCGGCAGTTATCCTCCATTTAAGGCCAAGGAAAACTGTGCTCAACTAAAGTCTGAGTTAACATTCTGAGGACAGGACTGCCCTAAGTGATTAAAGGGTGAACAAAATTTAAACAGAAACATCTTGGTCATCTTCTACTGTATTTCCTATTGCAGTAGAACTAATACTCCTGCAGCCTGGTGGTCTGTGAGGAATGAATTGCAGCGTTCTGTCAACGCTCATCTCAGCTCACCTGTAATCTCTAGTTATCTCTTTCCTTCAGAACTCACGACAGCATTAATACCTTAGATGACCTTCCTAGGTGTTCCTGGAGAGCCAAGGAATTGAACTGAACCCTCCAGAGGAAATGGTTTTTGATCCTTACACCGAACTGCGTCGGATGCCTACGCGCAAGTACATCACACCATCAGATTTCGACCAACTCAAACAGTTTCTGACTTACGACAAGCAGGTGAGAGAACTGGTAGTGATGACCCATGTTACAGACTCTATGTGTTACTGAAACCCGAGTTTTGTGATTCTAAAAAATCTCAGTCCACTGAACAAAATCCTATTTTTTCTCCTTTCTTGGCTTTTGTAAGAAACAAAATCTTTTATCTTTTTACTGGGCTTTATGCCTTGTGAGCAGCTTCTCTTTGGATTGCAGAGGCTATGCTCTAGATCCTCCATCTCTCTCTTGGTTTCTGTTGGGGTGAGATAAGCCATCTGCCTCAGGAAGTTAGCAGATAGGGCCAGATGCAGTTCTAATACAAACGGGCATGCTGCATCCACTCCCCTCTTCCCCCAAAACATTGATGCCAGGTGTCAGAGTGGACAATTTCAGACAGACGCAAATGCCGCTTGCTCTGACTGAATTCTCCCTGTGCACACAGTTGACTAACACTCTCCTCCCTGCTCCTCTGGATCCTCTTCTTTTCATCTGGCAACAATGTAAGAAACCCTATAGACTACATCTATACTAGAAAATAAAACAGGGCCAGGACATGACCTGAGTTCTGCATATTGTTCCTGGCCATCAACTAGGTGTTAGTTAGCACAGGTGAGGATCATATCTAGTTGCCATTTTGGATGTGGTCCCCCTGTTTTGAGGGGAGGAGACAGTTTTGCTGTGTGGATGCAAGCTGGGCCATTCATGCCATTTTACTGCCAGTTTAACCTTAGTGACTCAAGTCTGCGCTGAGCCAACTCTGCCTGCAACAGCTATTGGGCTGCGTGTTTCGGAGCTGGACCTTGGGGAACTCTTATAGAATCATAGAATGGTTTGGGTTGGAAGGGGACCTTAAAGAACATCTAATTCCAACTCCCCTGCCACGGGCAGGGACACGTCTCACTAGACCAGTTTGTTTTTAAGCATTGCAGTGTGAAGAGTTTTATTTCTATGGCATTACAAGATGATATTTCCACTCGGCAGAAATAAGATGGGGTCTGCAGTGAATGCAGCCTACTCAGGACTTCCGAGTGCTTTCCTCTCTGCCTTCCTCAGCATGAGAGTAGTAAAGAATTGGTCGTGAAACCTCTAAGAGGTTTAAGAGTCAAAACAAGATTCTGTCTTGCTGTGTTAAATTTCATTTTAAAAATCACTTCCCTTAGGACTACTTCTCTGCTTATTCCTGGGCAATTGTTTTCTGCTACTTTTTCTTCACACACCCCCCCCCATTTTTCCTCATGCTTCCTGAACTAAGTGCCATGCCTTAGCATAAGCTGTTCTCTCTCATTTGCTGCTTTCAAGGTAAGCCAGGCCTGTCCATCTCTCCAGACCCCTGCTGCCCTTCCCACTGCTGCCTCAGCAGCCCATTCCTCCCAGTACCCACAGTACAAGGGCTTGGTTCTTCTGTACCTGGCAGAGAAGTTTGCTGCGATGCCTCCAATCACCCAACCCATTTCAACCCACTTTGTTTGAACAAAGCATTAGCAATTCTAATCCATGGTTTGTTTTCTCTGGCTCTTTTTTCTCCACTCTAGGTCCTCCGCTTCTACGCCACGTGGGATGACACTGACAACATGTTTGGTGAGAATCGGCCTTACATCATCCATTACTACTTGGCAGATGACACAGTGGAGGTTCGGGAAATCTACAAGCAAAATGATGGTAGAGACCCATTCCCAATACTGATAAAACGCCAACGCTTGCCCAAAACCTTCGTGGAGAATAAAAGTAAGTTTAGATTGACCAGCAAATCTGTCTATGCTAAAGTACCTTGGTGAGTAAACACATATGTGGTGGCTGTCTCAGAGGTACCACCAAGTCTGGAGAATTTTTGCTGAGAACAACGACTCCCCAAGTGTCATTGGTTTTTGGCCAAAGTTCTTTAAGTGATTACTAAATTCTTTATCTTTTGGTAAACAGTGGCAGTACAGCACTGCCAACAGCTTGCTTTTGTATCCCTTTTCACCAGGAAATGTTAACATCTACCTGATTGATTTATTTTTCGTTTTGCTTTCTTGTCCTTAGAGACCTTCCCAAGCTGTGTGCTGGAGATCTCTGATCAGGAGGTGCTCGAGTGGTACACAGCTAAAGATTTTGCTGTTGGCAAATCTACCACCCTCCTTGGACGCACCTTCTTCATCTATGATTGCGATGAGTTCACACGAAACTTCTATCGTGACAAATTTGGCATCGCAGACTTCCAGCCAGTGGAAATAAAGAAGAAACCACTTGAGGAAGTTCCACAGGTACTGCAAACAATTTCTCAAAGAAGGGGGTGGAAGGAAGCAGTAGGTATAAGCTTTTAGAGAAAGTCATGGAAGGATGCAGTAGGTATAAGATTTTAGAGTAAAGTATAGTTTCAGCTCAGTAAGAACCTATGGTAAACAAGTTCAGCTTAGAGAAAAGAGCAAATAACTTGAAAAGGATAAGGCAAGAATGGTCATAGTCAATATTAAAGTGAAAGTCCTCTGAAACTGTTGATTTCTAATTCTGTAAAGGCCAAAGCACTTGCTAATAGTGATAGAAAGATCTCTGGTTATGTCTATACTAGAAAATTAAACAGTGTCAGGGTTTGGTTTTGGCTCGGAAGCCAACAGGCACAGTCTGGCTGCGCTTATACTACTGAAGTCTCCCTCACCCTCCAAAACAGGGTTGCCAGGCCCAAACTGCCTACTGGGGATGGCCACAGCCCTTGTTACCTCCCAAACCGAGCCTAGGAATGGTTTGAAGAGCTAGCTGGCCTAGACCACAAAAGTGATGGATATTACGTTAACAGTGTAACCATATAGATCGTTGAGTTTCTGTTTACAGGAAGGTTTAGTTATTAGTATAGCCACAGTCTCTTTATTCCAAGAAATTACTTGGCTTTCTGAATTTCAGATTTTCTTAATTCTCTTAAATATTTTCTATAAGTAAGGGGTCCAACACATGGCCAGGCTAGTAGCATCTCTACTGGGCAGGATTTCACAGCTATTGCTGTCTGGTGACAGAAGATTTCTGATAAGCCGTCTTGCAAACATTGTCTTGTTCTTAGTTTCAGCTGTTTATGCTTGATATCTCCTCTGGACGCAGGTAATTCCTCCCTATAATGGTTTTGGCTTCCTTGAAGACTCTCTTCAAAACTGCTTTTCTCTGCTTCCAAAGCCGCCCCGGAAAGATATAATTAAGATGCTAGAGAATCACCACAAGGTGCTGCGATACCAGGTGGCCCTGGTAAGTGCTTTCCTTGATAGTATAGTGCCAGTTCATGTTGTCGAGTCAGGATGGGAGGAACAGCCTGCTCAGACAAGGCTGTTAGCAAATTCTCCTCTGCGCTGGTGAGAAAAGAAAGTTCCCCAACCCAACACGAGCGCCCCTCAGGGGATGCCGTTGGGTTAGTGTGTACTTGCTGTGACAATTAGTAGCACGCAAAGGTAGAAAAAAAAAAAACACAACAAAAAAAACAAGGCCAGAAAGTACAAAACAGACATGCTATAAAACCACAGCCATTTATGGAAAAACTCCCACTGACATCAACACGTGACAGATGGCCCTAACTGAAACAGCATTGCAACTGGGCACTGCGCCTCTGCCTGCCTTCAACCGCTGCCACAAGCGTGAGCTTGCTTTCTCTCTGCTGCTGGCTCCCAGCACCTTGTCCTTCTCCAGGCTAGTCCTGGCCGCAGCAGCCAGCAAGGGGCTGTGCTAGCAGAGCAGCCACGTGCCAGTGGAGAAGCCGGTGAGTCCACGGGGACGGTGCTTTCCACCCACGACAACAGCATTCAGGCCCTGGCCTTTGTGCCAGCTTTACAGTTGGTTTATGCAAGGAGCCGCTGGCACGTCCAGCCATAGCGATGGCATTTCCTGTGCTGCCTGGTGCCTGCCCTCTCCAAACACTCAGGCTGAATAAGGGCTGATTTCTTTTTCCTATTGTGCAGGAGTTCCTAAAGGTCACAGCTGACGAGTTCAGATCCACTTGATTTTAAACTAAGCAAGTAAAGCCACTGATGTGTCAGGGGAGTGTCTTCCTGTGACTAAGAGTTGGCATGCCCTCAGGCACCCATTATAATGAAAAATATAACTTTAATACTAAATTTTACAGCCAGTCTGTCTCTGTGATGAATCATTCCATATGGGATATTCCTTTCTCTTGGGTTACTCAGCCTGTGGAAACACTGAATGCGCTTGGCCACTGCGGCACAGATTCTGCTTCTGTTAGCCTGATAGAGCAAGTAACCTTTGAAATTCAGATACTTAATGCTGTCTAGAGCTTTGTTACGCTATGTCAGCATATCTGTAGCTTTTGGCCTACATCAAGCACTTTGTTTAGTCAGCTCTAAAGAAAGCTATGAACTCTGGGTGCTTATGAGTGGGTTACTAGGTGCTCCTAAGCACCCCAAGAAAGAAAAACCTGGTTGAAATGGTCTTTTTCAAAGCCACTCCCTTTCCTCTAGGAATCACCAAACCCCGAGGACAGAAAACGTCGTTTCATCCTCTCTTATTTCCTTTCCAATGACATGATCAGCATCTATGAACCCCCAGTCCGTAACTCTGGCATCATTGGAGGCAAATACTTGGGAAAGACAAGAGTTGCCAAACCAGGCTCTACTGCAGACAATGCCACGTACTATGAGCCCTCTGACCTCACCATCGGTTCTACAATTGAAGGTAAAATCCAGCCGGGATTGATAATACTCTCTGAGCGCTGGTTTTCAGTGCCTGCTCTGATACGTCATTTATTGTGTGGACAGTGCATATACCTTTCTTCCCTTGAAAGATCTGTTCCTTATGGCTCTCATCACATTTGAGTTTCCAGACCACCAGCTGGTGTACATTGATATAACCCTGTTACTGTCACGTTTAGACCCTTGACATAATTAGGAGAAGAGCTAAGTTTTCCATAGTATGTGTTCAGTTTACATTTTCACACCAGACAGGATTCACAGGCTTAAAGCTATGCCAGATGACTACTAGCAGCAAAGGCCATAAATCTACCCTGTAAGGAAAATAAATGTAATACTGAAATATTTAGAAACACACCAGTGCTAATGGGGGAGTCATTGTAGGTCCAAGCATGGGGCTTTTGCTCTCAGCAGCTGCTTTTCTTGCAGCAAAACTCCCTGTGAGTCAGTGAAACTATTCTCACGGACGGAAACAAATAGCAGAGCTCGCGCAAACTTGAGCCCAGCCAGAAGAGAGAATCCGTGGTCTCTCTTGGATGATGAAGTGACTTACCCATGCTGAAAAGCAAGTAACTCTGCTCTCTTTAATGCCTCTTCCCCAGTGTTTGGCCACAGGTTTGTTATCACTGACGCTGATGAGTATGTGCTTAATTATATGGAGAGCAACGCGGAGAGGTTCCCTGCGGCCACACTGCAGTCCCTGAGGGATCATTTTCGCCCACGGCAGGTGGTAAAGGAGACTGCCGACAGGTAGGCTTCAAAGAATGGCGTTGTGGAGCTAAATAAGACTCAGGGTTGACATCTAAGGGCATTTCCAGCAGCCTCCATGGGCTCCAGCCCATATCTAATGGCTGCTCAGCTGGTTATTCAGCTCCAAGAGCCTGTGTCTGGACACACACAGAGGGCGTCAAGTGTGTACAATGTAATGTATGGCTGCTGATGATCCAAAACCCTTGTGGGACAGCTCTGGCTCAGCAGCAGAGAGGCTTTCGGCTAGAAGTCATCTTTTCCTGAAAGACAGCAGTTAACTGTAACAGATGCTGCTAACAGTATCTGTGTGAGCCACTCCAGAGTTGCAGGCTCAGGTTGGTGGAGTCTTTTTTTTTTTTTAATTTGCTCTGGCTGTGCTTATCAGCCCATCAGAGCCCAGACCACTTCCTCTTTTTTAGCTGTCTGGACCCATTTTGGGTGACCCACTAACAACCCTATTACCTCACATGACACTTTAGAGTCAGATAGTATCATGGTAGTTCAGGGTTGGTTGAAATTAGAGTTGCATACAGTTCCTGGGACTGTATGGAGCACACAAGGAAACGCTCCTTGTTCCAGAGCACTTGCAGACAAAAGGTGCATGGGGGAAATGTCCTGCAAAAGGAAAATAGTTTACCTAACGCTTCAAGATGAAGACAGAGCTTCATCTCTAAGTTCAAGCAGGGATGAGCTTGCCATAAAAGCCAAGCACCCCAGAAGCCTGCTGTCTATTCAGAAATACAGTCTGGCCAGCCACGGTGGGCAGCCAGTACACAAGTGTCACAGTAAAGCTGCCAGAAGTAGCTTTTACATGAAGTCCCGTTCTTCCTTTCTTCTACAGTGACATCGCCATGCTTGGGACCAGCACGCAGGAACTGGATGAATTAATTAGGCAGGTTCAAGAAGAACTGAAGCTCCATAAGTCCTTGAACAACAAGAACATTCGTGAGGCATTTCTTCAGTGCGATGAGGATGGTTCTGGCGTCCTGGACAAAGCCAAATTTTTAGCCCTTTGTGACAGCTTGGGTGTGCCAACCAAAGCCTTTCTGGTTAACAAGGTCAGAAGGAAGGGGTGCTCTGCATATTGAATTCTTCTCTTATAGTTCTTCCAAAAGAGTTCTTCTACAAATCAACCCTAGCCAGGCAAGAACGGAAGCTGCTCTACCCTACAGAGGGGAACAGCTTCAAGAAAAGGGCAAGAGAGTCCCAATTCAGAAAGGCCTCTGAGCTGTTGGACTGAGACTGTGTCTTAAAGGAGGAGATAATAATTGCTGTCCTCTAAGTAAAGGGAAGAAATGTTACCCAGGTTGCCCCCCAAATGAGCAGCCTAGTGTTTGGCTATGCTGTTATGTGGAGTCTGAAAATGCCTGCTGGCCCAGGGCTGAGAGATGAGCAGAAGAGGTTGTATATCATGATAGAGACCAGGCATAGGCTACTGCAGAGATATGGAGTGTCTGTCATGACTTAAGCACACCTGGGCTTGAGTCGAGATGACACTGAGGTGCTTCAGGAGTCAGCCTTAGGAAAGCTTAGACACATTCTGGATTTAACAGCAAATGAATTGCAGATTTGAGAACAAACTATTGTACCAAAAAATAATAATCACAAAGAGATTAGAGTCACAACCGCTTGGTTGACACAACTAAAACACACTTGCTGGGCACTATGAGCATTAGCACATGGAGATCACAGTCTGGATAGCAGAGAATGTGAGGGAAACTGAAGAGGAAAAAACTGAAATGGGGATGGAGGATCCTTTCAGGAATATGACTGGCAAGGATGCTTTCTTAGCATAATGTGATACGCACTAGATTAGTGGCCAATAAAGGCAGACTCAGAGTTTAAAGAAATCTAGAAACCAGAGGGAGTATCTCCCCTGCTAAAAAAACCCAAAACCAAAACACAGCATAAGCACTGATATAGGCTGGGCAGTGACGGGCTTGAGAGCAGCCCTGAAGAAAAGGACTTGGGGGTGCTGGTAGACGAGAGGCTCAACATGAGCCGTCAGTGTGCACTAGCAGCCCAGAAAGCCAGTCGTATCCTGGGCTGCATCAGGAGAAGCGTGGCCAGCAGGTCAAGGGAGGTGATTCTCCCCCTCTACTCCACTCTCGTGAGACCCCACCTGGAGTACTGCGTCCAATTGTGGAGCCCCGACTACAAGAGAGATATGGACGTGCTGGAACGTCTCCAGAGAAGGGCCACGAGGATGATCAGAGGGCTGGAGCACCTCTCCTGTGAGGACCGACTGAGGGAGTTGAGGTTGTTCAGCCTGGAGAAAAGAAGGCTCCGAGGAGACCTTAGAGTGGCCTACCAGTATCTTAAGGGGGCCTAGAAGAAAGCTGGGGAGGGACATTTAGGATGTCGGGTAATGGTAGGACTAGAGGGAATGGATTAAAACTAGAGATGGGTCGATTCAGACTGGACGTTAGGAAGCAGTTCTTCACCATGAGGGTGGTGAGACACTGGCACAGGTTGCCTAGAGAGGTGGTGGAAGCCCCATCCCTGGAAGTTTTTAAGGCCAGGCTGGACGGGGCTCTGAGCAACATGATCTAGTGGGAGGTGTCCCAGCCCATGGCAGGGGGGTTGGAACTAGGTGATCTTTAAGGTCCCTTCCAACCCTAACACTTCTATGATTCTACAGTTCTATGATTTTCTAAACCAGCCAACTGTAAGCATCACAGCTGTGGTTAGAAAGGTGCACAGGCAGGCTACTTATGTCTCTGCATGTGCACTGAAAAAAGGCCTTGGATGGGCACCCAGGGCTTATGCTGTACTAGAGTTCACCGGAGACCACTCTGCCCTGAGGAATTTACAACATGGTGACAGTCCTTCCTGCTCCCGCTCTGAGAATGGGAGTTGAAGTGATGTGCCCAAGAGCATGTGGGGAACCTGTGACGATTGAGGCTGAACCCCCGTGTTTGAATCCCCATCTACTCACTAAAAGCACCCCTCTTCTCTTTTTAAATCTTAATAATAGTTTGCTCAGAGCCCTCAGAATTGTGGCGGTGCTATTTATGAAACATACGGCAGATGATAGTTAACTACTGTCTGGATCGGAGAGGAGCACAGCTGTCAGTCACACAAGAGCAACCCTAGTAAATCTGTCTCCAAGTGACAAGGGGAAGAAGAATCATTTCAAGGAACTGTGATATTAGACCTTTTCCATCTCCCTGGGTGTCAGAAGGAGATTAGTTATGCAATTAAAGAAACAAAACCCCTCTTTCTTCCCCTTAAGCATACAAAGGCTATAGCTCTGTAACACAACGCAGGGTCAGGCACGGATACCAGAACCGGCTCATTAGCATGGCTGTCGCTGAGCTCCATTATCTGTGCCTCCACTTTATGCCACGTGCACGCACCAAAGCGACACCAGTGACCGGTAACCGTTCAGATACACTGCCCCCGTCCCACTTTTGGCAGGGATTTCTCTGGGGTTTCTAAAAGATTTGCTGTGGCTTATGTCAGTCTGTGGCCATGCTTCGGTTTTTTTGTGGATCTGTTGCCACCGTGGGGATACTCAGAAAGCCATCAGGATTAAACTCAAACACTTTAATTCCTCTCCTTGCATAGATTAGTGTCACCCATAAGCATTCAAGCTTACCTGTGATTCAGGGCTACTGAGGTGGCAGGCTCTTCCACACACAGGAATCAGATCTGCTCTGTCACACAAGGAGTACTTCTGGGCACTTTCCCCTAAAAAAAAATATTTGTAGCTTCTTCCAACTCTTTATGGTGTTTGTTTGTTGTTGTTTTTTTTTCCCCCAGCTGATTGACCTGTGTTCTTGCGAAGACAAGATAAACTACCACGACTTCCTTAGAGCCTTCCCCTCGTGATCTTCACCCAGAAATTGAAGCACGAGACCGGCAATAAAATTCTTAGCTGAGTTGACTTGAAGACATTGTACCTCAAAAAGGACGCTCTAGTTCTCACCTTTGCTTCATTCGCTCTCTCCCTCCCCTCCTCCCCAGCTAATTTCACGCTCACTTTGTTAACCTTTATTCCTTCCTAACCTCTACCTGCCCTTTTAGTCATCACCAAACTCAACCTCACAACTGCTGGATATTGAAATGAAACTCACGGCAGAAAAAAATGCAGAGAACCAAAGCCAAGTTCTCCTGTTGATCTCTCAACTTTTTAATGCAGTACAGCAAGGCTTGCTAGAACTAAAGCCCTCTAAAGCCTGGAGTGATAACCACTCTAGGTGTCTCTTACAGAGTCGAATGGGGCCTTTCACCTTCAAACAATGAAGACTGCCACTTTAAATTGTTATTTGCATTGCGAGAAGATCTAAGAGCCCTGCCATGGACCACGATAAACTCACGCTTGCTAGTCTGAATGTAAGCAAGTCATGCATGGCTGCTATAAAAGTGTTAATAAATCTGCTTTAAATAGAAGTACCTCAATGTCTGGAATAGCTATGGATTAAACTAAGGGGAAAAAGCCCCACAAAACTGTGATTCTGCGTTTACTTGAAAGAGAGTGGTGAGTTTAGCTGTCACGTAGCTATGGAGGTAGCAGGGGTCTGTACACAAATTGCTGACAGCAGCTATACATTTTTTTATCAAAAAGGCTGGGAGGATGGTTTTAGGGCTGAGATATTATCTAAACCCATCTTATGCAACCTGTCATCTTACCAGACAGGTCCAATGAAAAGGAAAAACTAGCGATCGGCACAGCAATAGAGTTATGACACTTGGGCTCTACTTAGAATTACATTGCTCATCTCTGCATGAAGGTAAAGGTGGCAGGGACCTTCTCACCCCAGGTGACACCTGCCAGCTATTGCCATTGAGCACGCATGAAAGGCAGCTACCATGCACACAGCAGAGAGCAAAGCTCTTTGGAAGAAAATGCTGATTTAAATCAGCTTTTGTGCTGTGGATTCCCACTTCCCCTCAGACAGCTGAAGAGTCTCCACATGACAGCTCCCTCCTGCCTGCTCCGAAAGGTCACCACCGCTCTTCCCTTCTGGGCCCGTTTTGTGCTGCTGCTCACTCCGACCAAGAATCGTTACAGCGCTCTCTGATCCACCTCAGATCTCAAAGCATGGCTTGGCACTGCACAAGGTGCCTTCCCTGCAGCAGCTGACAAAGGCTTATTTCTAAAGGCCACCGTAATCAGCTTTTCCAGAGACCAAGAACTTAAGAGATGAAATTACTGGAGCTGTAGGCTGTAGAAAAGAAAGTCAGAAACTGTTTTCTGCACATGCCTCGAAACTGTAACCTAATACTCAGCCAAATCCTGTAGCATGCCTGGGGCCAGCTGCAGAAAGTATACAGTTTGGCTCACCATAAAGTATGCACCTAAACCACATCAGACAAATCATATCCTACAAATGCCCTCATCCTCCCCTCCCAGCGATGAAAGCAGCCACAGATAACTAACTCAGAAGCAGCTGCCCGTGCTGTAGACATGGGAAACGTGAGAAGATGAACCCCAGCTGTGGGGAATCCGAGGACACAAGAGGTTGCACCGAAGGGAACAGACTGGTCTGGTGGGACAAGACGGAGACAAGTCCAACCCATCGCAGCCTCCTTTGGAAACTCATAGAGCTTAGCAGAGTGATAAAGCATCAGCGGACAGCAGCAATGGAAGAATCTATGCCTTTTATTTATTTATTTCAGAAAAATACTTTTGTTGAGTTTATCACAAAAGTCATTTAACGACAAACAACAAACAAACAAAATCCGTACAAAACTTGAAGTGACAGGAAGAATGAAATGAACGGGATAACATATCAGACACTGTTACTTCCCCCCACCCCCTCCAAAATTAGGAAATTTGCACTAAAGTATAAATATGGAAGAACAGAAATTTTCCTCGAGTTCCTTTGCTGAAGTTTGGTCCATCGAGTTCGACGCATTCAAAGAGAAACGACGTGCCTCTGCCTGGCTTTGACAACAACCACTCTTCCCCGCTGCCAGCAAAACCCCGCACGCAGCCCCAAGGCGAAGTAACATACTTCACAGTTTGAGTACAAAACCTGCCAAACCATCTATTACGCACTCACGAAGTTGACCAGAAGGCTGTAAATCAAACCCCATAATCTCCATCTACTGTTGACGCAAGTCGGGGTCCATCTAGCAAGACTTTAGCTACGGCAAGAGACAGAGGCTGCTGCAAACCCCCATGCGCTGCAGTAAAGGCAGGGTATCTACAGGCTTCGAGGGTCACTTGGAGGCAAGGGGGAGGCATTCTAGAGTAGTCGTTCTTCCCTCCAACCAAGCAGCCTACCAAAAATACATTTTCAAATGGTAAATTAAAAGTAAAGGAGACCTACAGGGCAACCGGAACTTGTCTTCTTGACTACCAACCCAAACATGATGAGGAAAAAGAAAGAATTCTAAACAAAAAAATGAAAAAACAACAAAACAACCAAACAAACAACCGCAACTGTAATGCCCCATAACACAAGAGTCACTCAAAAATTATATGTGAAATGCTACATCTGTTCTTCCTCTGCCCCTTTCTCTTCCCAAGCCCATTCCCCGACTAAGACAAAAAGAGAGAACTACTGCTGGTATTTCACAGGTCTTCTAGGCGAGGGCAGGAAAACACTGTCTTTCACACCAAAAATCACAGAATACTCGATCCCCGACCTTCTCAGGTTGGATAATGGACACAGACTACAAAAGCAGCCTCGAGCCCACGGGAAGGGTGCAAGCAATAGCGTTACACTGAAAGTAAAGGCTTACACAGTCTAACGCTTGCTGCACTGTGGTGGACACGAGCTCCTGGTTGGGGCTGGATCTTTTTGGCAGAAGACACAGGGCTTGAGAAGATGGGGCACTAGAAGAGCATCCACTCAAAGAAAGTGGACTCATGGCATCTTTGTACGCAGAGCGGTCAAGGAAAGACTGACCACTAAAGGCTTGCTACGAAAATACTCCATTTGGGAAAGAAAAAGCTCTTTGGGCTGAAGAGAAGGCTCGGTCTGCTGAGAAATGACGTGGACGTAGAAGCAGCCAAGGGATGACTAGAAGACAGAGACAGAAGCAGCCCGTGGCAACCCCTCCAACGGAGGGTGGATTGCAGACCTGTGGGATGACAGCGCATATTGCCTTACAGCAAAGGCTCAGCTCAAAAAAAACAAAAAACCAAAAAACCTGCCACATTTGGGCACAACAGGAGAAGTATGGGGATTTCTGAGGACTAAAGACAGGAGAGGGCAAAAAAAGCCCCATCATCTACAGGTTAAAATAAAAAAAAAAAAAAACAGCACACGGAAACGCTTCCAAAACAAACTGTCCCTTTTACTGATAGCTCTATCAAAAAGAAAACAAAAAAACCACATAAATGTAGCATATGTTGTACATATGTTGTAAAGAGGGAGGGCATTCAGCTACTGATATAGTACACGGATCAAGCGTACGAGAGACTACATGGCAACATAAGGCACTTGGGATACAAAGCATAATTAGCTACTTTATGAAGACGCAAGGATTGTGCAAGTGGAAAAAAAACTGCCTGAAGCGAAGCAGGCAGGAGGAGGAATCATTCAGCAGCCAGTTTTTTGGGGGGACTGTATGTGTCACCTGTTAACAGAGTCAATGTCTCAGCTGCTGCCAGGCACCAGCTTTGCAGAACGGACCGGCTGAGGCTCTGGAGAGATGCCGGCCAGCAGTCGCTCTCGGAAGGCACGTGGCAGTGGATGGCTGGGGATGGGAAGAGGCAGCAGAAAGGAAAAAAACCTCTCACACTGGACCTTTTCCACGTCCTCCCTAACGTAAAGCTCTTTTTTCCCCCACTTCTCATCACATTGCACTGCAGGTACTGTCGCTGCCTCTGAGCCAAAATGTGTATTATTGACCCGGCAAGGGCGACGAGGAG
The DNA here is from genome assembly GCA_947846985.1 of Fratercula arctica. Taxonomy (NCBI): domain Eukaryota; kingdom Metazoa; phylum Chordata; class Aves; order Charadriiformes; family Alcidae; genus Fratercula; species Fratercula arctica. Next base: position 120,938,592 of record CANTUZ010000003.1, read on the forward strand.
CAATGGAAGATACCACCAAGGGCTCTGCTCCAAAGCCTCCTTCCTCAGTTCCCCTGAAAAAGGGGGAATCCCTCTCCTGGAGTCCCACTGACATCTCTCCTTTGGGACTCAGAGGTCGTGGGGATGGAGGAACAAGTAGAGTTTGACCAACTGTCCCTCATGTCCCTGCACATTTTCTCCCCAGCGTTAGCTGGGGCTCAACAAAGAGAGGGGGAGGAAGGGAGAGAAGACACCTACAGAAGGAGGAAAAAAACCTGACCCAACTCAAAGAGGGGCAGAAAAATCAACTGTCACCCATTCCTCAAAACACAAACGATGTGAAGGACAACTGCGCCAGCCTCAAGCTAGAATTGCACTCGGAGAGAGCCAGAGTTCAGCTGCCCAAAGGGCTGAGCAAGAGGGACACGAAGGACCACGTGCTTCCCTCACCCGCAAGGAAGGTGGACCTCAATCCTGGCTTGCACATTGAAGAGCACCTGAGCTCCCCATAACCCTGCGCCCCCTCTTCTCGCCCAGCCGAGGGAGAACACCACTCGCCTGCTCCTGCCACGGCGAAGAACAAAAGATATAGCCAGCTTTGCTGCACAAGAGGCACCAACAGCAAAGCCCAGCTACAGAAACTGCCCTGGAGGAGAGCTGTGGGGTGAGAGGTGCCCACCTACTGCACGCCTACCAAATCCAGATGCGTGCATGGCACCGCAAAGAAGCTCAGCGAGCTGGCACTGACCCACAAAGCCCTGGGCAGGAGATGCTGCTCCCCAGCAAAGAGGCAGCAGGGGACTGAGCTGGCGGGATCTGGGGTTCCCACCAATCTCTTGCCACCACGTACAGGTGGCAGCGGGCAGGAGCAAGAGGGGAAAGTGGTCTGCAGCAACAGATGGCCTCTGAGGTAGATTTGAGACAACTCCATCTGCCAACAGCTATACGTCACAGGTCAGGCTTTTCCTAATATGCAAGCTGCTCCTTGCAGCCCCGGCTTCCTTCCCCTTCCCTGTCATCTCATTCACAGCTCAGAAAAGGATGAAGGGGCTGGGTTTTTTGGAAGAAACCCTGCATTTGATAGCACCTTGGGTGGATACAAGCTCTGTATCCTTTGGAAACAAAGAGTGAAGCTGGTGGCTGCCCATGGCATGGCTGGACTGGTACAGTAGGGATGAGGAAGGCTGAGGTGACAGCCTGAAGGGCACAGTCCCATTGATGCAAAAGCCTTTGCAGCAGCCAGTTTGTCATCTGGACGTGGTCACAAGTCATGAGAAGACCAGGTCCACGAAGCACAAGAAAGCTGACAGGAGACAGGCTCAGAGCAGGGTGGGACTCAAGGTTTCACGTGGACCTGAGGATCCTGCTGCCCCACGACAAGGCACTGTGAGCTGCAGAGCCCCCAGCCCAGCTCTTGGAGCTGGGAGGTCCAGAACAACTATGGGGCAGCTCACCTCCCGCAGCCAGGAGGGCAAGAGGGACCCAATTGTACCAGAAGAGCTGGGGCAAACAAAGGCTAGGACGTGTGTCCTCTATGAAAAGGGAAATTCTCTCCCTTCTCTGCTGCCCAGCTCTCCAAAATTAGCTCAAAACCAAGGGTCAGAAAAACCTCACTTAACCAGAGGTCCCCCATGAGACAAGACACGGTTGAGGTTCCTCCCTCAGACCCTGGTCTCTATTTGCAGCATCACCATCCTGCGGCACTTGCCAAGCGCTGGCCAGACTGTGCCCCAGGAGAGACAACCCTCACCCGAGAGCGCCCCTGAGCCTCAGGGTCACAGAGCCCCAGCACATTCCCCCAGAAGCCTGTTCCCATAACAGACACGTGGTGCCTTCAAGCTGCCATGGCCCTGACCCCGGGGCTCAGGGAAGCACCACGGAGAGAGGGGAGGAACATGCTGTAGAAGGAAAAAAGAAAAGAAGGATTGTTTGGAACCATCTATGATGCATTTGTAACAATAACCCAAAATAACCAAACACTAAAATAGAAAAGAAAAAAATTGCACACTGATTTACAATGAAAGAGAGGAAGGCAAAACCAGGAGGGATGGAAAAGGCTCCTACAAGGGGAAGGGAGCAGGGGAAAGGGACTTTTTTGGTTTTATTGCAAATGGTTCAAGAAAGCAAGAAAGGAAGGGAGGAGAGCGAGAGACACCTTGGGAAGATGACCAGTTTCCAAGCCGTTCAAGACGACGCTCATGTGGACCGGGAGGAGGGGCCGCTTCTTAGTCCCGGTATCTCGCCCTCCTCCCCAGGAGACAAGCCTTTGCTTCTACGGTGATTTCAGTTTCTTGGTTCGCGGCGAGGTGCCATTCTCCGCTTTCACCACTCCGTTTTCATGGTAACCTGGGGATGGAGAGAGAAAACATTGTCCCTTGCACAGGCCAAAACCTTATCCCTCCTGGGGCTGTCCCATAGATACAGGGAAACACCCCACCATGGCACGACCCAAGGCCAGGCTGGATGGGACTTTGAGCAACCTGGTCTAGTGGAAGGTGCCCCCGCCCATAGCAGGAGGTTGGAACTAGGTGATCTTTAAGGTCTCTTCCAACCTGAACCGTTCTATGATTCTATGACCCTGCTGGGGATCCCCTGGGCTCAGTGTAGAGCAGGAGGCACCACCGCAGCATCGCCTGTATGGGCAGCAGCCTGCCAGAGGGGATGCCAACCCACAGGATTGATGCCTTCCATGGTGTCACCCCATGGCACACCAGCCCTGGCACTCACCCGAGTCCCTCTTGAGTGGCTTGGCTTGCTGCTTAGCGCCGGCAGCGGCTCGCTTCCGACTGCTCTGTTCGTTCCAGTACTCCCGCCAGCGCCGCAGCTGGAAGTGGATGAAGCGCCACATCACCGAGGCCTGGAAGAGGCACACCAACAGCAGCACACTCATTCTGGTAGGGGCGGAGAAGAGGCAGGCTGAGAACAGAGAAGCGAAGCCACCACCAGCCCAGACTTCCACCCACACCAGGGCCGGTGGCCAAGGTCTCCCTGGGTGGGAGGTGCCGTCCCTCTAGCCACCATTTCTGCTTTCCGCCACCTCCTGAGCTCAGGGCAGCCACTTCCCTTTCCCTCCTCACTACAAAGCTCTCAGGTGCTCAGGGCATTCCTGGCTCCTAAGACTTTAGGGCAAGAATGGATGAATAGGATCATCCCAAGCAGCACTGCCCAAACCACAGTCTGCATGATCAAGGTAAGATGTCCCCAGCTGTTCTGTACAACTAAAAGGTGGATGTGGTTGGAAGTGAGCTAAGAAAGTCCCCCGTATCCTCAGGTGTGCCTATAGTCCATAGCTCCAAAAAGCTTGGGAATGACCAGGCACCTGTCCTAGAAACTTCTGGACTGAACCTACAGCTGCTGTATGGCTGAGAAAGGTTCCCACTCTGACAGACAGACCGCAAGGCATGAGGAATCCATCCCAGTCCCCTGTCTCCCATGCCAACAGGCAGCAAAACAGATCCAAGCAGAAGGGAAAACGCCTTTTCATTGACTGCATCCCTGTAAGTGCGGTTACGGGTGCAGAAGAGAAGGCCTGCAAGCCTTTCTCTAAGACAGGCTCACGCTTTGTAACTTCACTCAATGAGCAACTTATCTGCTGGCTTTGCCCTTCTGTCGTGGCTCCGCAGCCTTTAACCCTTCCTCGCTCCCTCCACACCCTCCCAGCTCACAAGGACCTTCCCTAAAGGGAAGCTAGATCAGAACCCCACTGGCATTTCCAAACTTGGCAAAAACCACCCTGGGATAACACAACCAAGGAACATACGGGAGGAGATTTCCGCCATTCAGTCTTCATGTGAAAGGGTGCATTAAAAAAAAAAAAAAAAGGGGGTAGATATGACAGGGAATATTCCTACCTGAAGAGGATATTGTTGAAGAGAAAGCTGAAGAAGTTCCCTCTCTCGGGGTCGAGGGCCTGGTTCTCCACCCGTGGCAGCCCGAAGCCAATGACCAGGATGTACAAGGTGAGGGTGAAGAGCCTGGTGACCACGAACACGACAGCCCAGACGTTAAACCTGCAGGAGGGCAAGCAGAGGTGTTGGCAGGAGCAGCCTCCAGCGCTGAGCTGGAAGGTGAGAGCAAGCTGCCGTCATGCCGACAGCTCTCCTGGGCACCGAAGGATGGAAGCCATAGCCAGCTCGCCTGCTTACAGCTTCTCGTTGTTCTCATCCGTGAAGTAGACCAGCCGGGCCATGTGGAAGAAGAATTCGGCTAAGTACTGCAACAGCAAGAGGATCAGCCCCAAGCGGGTTAAGCTAGGAGGCAAGAGAAGAAAAAAGCATCACTGGGCTGGTCGAGCTTGGTCCTTCATATCCAGCAACAGCATCTCCCCTGCTATCCCTGAGCTGCAGCAAGCACCAGCCCAAAGCTGGACCTCTCTGCAGCAGCAGGGGTAGGATTGTGATGGGGGAATCCCTGTCCCCAAAACATTATAGAATCCTAGAATGGTTTGGGTTGGAAGGGACCTTCAAGATCATCCAGTTCCACCCCCCTGCCCTGGGCAGGGACACCTCTCACCAGACCAGGTTGCTCCAAGCCCCGTCCAACCTGGCCTTGAACCCCTCCAGGGATGGGGCAGCCACAGCTTCTCTGGGCAACCTGGGCCAGGGGCTCACCACCCTCACAGCAAACAATTTCTTCCAAACTTCTAATCTAAATCTCCCCTCTACCAGTGTAAAACCATTCCCCCTTATCCCATGGCTCCCCTCCCTGATCCAGAGTCCCTCCCCAGCTTTCCTGGAGCCCCTTTAGGGACTGGCAGGGGCTGGAAGGTCTCCCCGGAGCCTTCTCTTCTCCAGGCTGAACCCCCCCAGCTCTCTCAGCCTGTCCTCCCAGCAGAGGGGCTCCAGCCCTCCCAGCATCTCCGGGGCCTCCTCTGGACTTGCTCCAACAGGTCCATGTCCTTCCTGTGCTGGAAGCAGGCCAAACCAGTAGCAGAGCTGCGATGGGTCTGACACAAAGCCCTAACCACTGGCATGGCTGCTCTGTGCAGAGGAAGGATATGAGCTTGCTTACCCATGCTGTGCTGGGAGAGCACCCCAGGGTGCTTCCCACAGCCAGAGGAGATGCACCCATCAGCCTGGGTCCCTGGTTAACATTTGCCTTGCCATGCCTTGTGAACAGAGACAGCCCGTGCACTCGCGTAACACCGCTGAACTCCTTCAAAACTCAGCTCTGTGGGTCTGGGAAAACTGTTTGACTAACGGCCCGCAGTCAGAGGGTCGACTTCGAGACCATCTGCTTTTTACACGCTTGTCTTTACCCCCACCTTAAGCCCCCCGCCCGGGTGACTGGCCCTGCAAAAGGACCTGCTCAGCCCCATCCGCGGTGCGGGATGCGATGCCGAAGCAGCCGACTCACTTGAGGAGGTAGGCGCCGGCGACGTGTACCAGGTAGAGCGCAATGCACCGCAGCTGGCGGGGAATCTCCTCCTGGATGGGCCAGAAAGCCACGTTAACCCCTCGCCCCTCTTCGCCCACCCTCTCCCAAAGCTCGCCTTCCCCAAAGCCTGGTGGGCAAACCGCCTCAAGCATCCCCGAGGCACATGGGAGCACCCACCCGTCTCTCTCACCTTGCGAACTTTTTGGAAGTAGAGCTCCGGCAGGGCGTGCAGCCAGTATGCCAGCTGGCACAGGTAGAAAAACTTCACCTGGAACCTGAAACGCAGGGACGAGCCGCGTGAGCCAGCCCAGGGCATGGCAGGACCCCGGGGACCCCGACGCCAGGGAAAATGCCCAGCCGCACAGCGCCAGGCAATCCCTCCACCGCTTTGAAGCCACGGGATTTAGGAGGCATCATTTCGGGGCTGAAATGATACGTTGAGCCAAGCTAGACATGCCTGGAATTTACCCAGATGCTTGCGCTGCCGTCTCCGTGCTCTCAGCAAACCTCACTCTTGCAAAAACCCAAGAAGGGTGGACTATCCCCCACTTCGTTTCTACTACGAAAAACGAACAGCAAAGCGACTTGCCCAAGGTGATGCAGGCAGGAAGCAGCCAGGAGGAGTAACCAAGCCCACAGGACCCTCCTCATGGAGGAAACCCTCCAGAAACACCCTCCCCGGGGGGCACAAACGAGATGTCCAGCATCCCCTGGGATCTCACTGCGGATGTCCTTGCAGCAGGGTGCGTGCAAAGGGTGCTGCGCTGTCAGCACCCTGCTCCCAGCCACAAGGAAAACCGTAGAGAGGAAGGAAGTGGTCAGCCCCAGAACAAAATGCCCTTGCGAGTGCTTACGGAAGATAAACATGCGGGTAGTTTTCCCACAAACTCCGGGGGTTTGATATGTATCCTTCCTGCAAAGAGAAAAGATGCAAGCCTTCAGCAAAAGAAACAGGCAGCGCATGGTTACGACGGGGCGGGTTAACGCTAAACGAGGAACTGGGGATGACACCCCGAGTCCTTTCAGCCTGTGGTAAAAAACCGTTGTCCCCTGCGCAAGCCAGGGCTGAGGTCTCCAAAGCCCAGCCACACTCATGGCTCCCTACCGCCCTGCTCAAGGTTCATGTTTGGGGGTTGCTTGGTTGCACAGAGGGCCCCAAGTTGAGGATGGGATGTTTTGGTGTCCAGGCAATGCAAGAAGGATGGTCTGGAGGCGTGGGGGCAAAATGACAGTATCACAGCTACGAGCAACCATGTACACGGTCCAGGGGTGCTTCTTCCCCACCGGCATTTCCAACCCAAGTATCACTTAAGCAAAAAGAAGTCCTTCTGAAGAGAAACGGGAACAGAAAACGCCTACAAAAATAATTTAATATGCACCACGTAGTTTAATTCTGCACCTGCCTGCATTCCCCTACAGCCCCTTGCCTTATGCTTGCAGGATGGGGCTCCCTTCTCGTTGCACCCCTGCCACCAGGGTGCTGCGCTGGGCTTCGCAAAGAGATGTTGGCATGGAAAACTCATCCTGCCCAGGACCTATCTGTCACCATCACCCATGCTCTGTCTGCCCTAAGCCCTTTTTTTCATTGGGGGAGCCCCGGGGAAGTGCAAGCGCTGCAAAGAGTGACCTACTCTGCACACGTGGAGCATTTGGGGAGCTCTCGGTGGCAACATGGCTTTGCACAGGAGGCTGCAGCCTCAGAGCCAACAGGGATGGATCTGGCACTGGGCAACAGCAGCCCAAAACCAGTGGCACTGACTTTTTTGCCAAAGCTTCCCTCTCTGCAGCCCTATGGGACTAGGAGCAGTGTCAGCAGATCCCCAGAAATGCTGGCCTGGAGGGGGTAGCAATCCTCTACGGAGGGCTGGCAGGACACCCGAGCAACAGGGAGGGGACCTGCCCCCGAGCATCCATCCCCAGTGCCACCAGGAACCACAGCCGGACCCCAATGGCCACCGGTAGCAAAGCATCAGCATCCCTTCACGCTGCCAAAATAGTTGTATCTCTCCACCGCCGCCTGTTCTTCCCTCCCCATTCCTCCCCAAAATGAAACATTTCCACTTCCAGTTTTCCTCCCAGAGGTTACAGGTTGAAACATCCTCAACGCAACCCAAGGCATGGCGTGGTTTCCCTGCTCTCAGTGTTCCCCTCACCGCCAGCTCACCAAGAGCGGGATCACAGAGAGAAGGATCACAAACATCTGCCCGTTCACCCCACATCCCTGCAAAGGGCATCCAAAAACCCCAAGGCACTGAACTCAAATAAGGAGGAAAATAAGGCTGAGAAAGAAGGCAGGTCCCGGATGGAGATGACAGAGCCAGGCAGGATTTCTGGGGTCCAGCTCTGAATTTTTTTTACAGCCCATTTGTTTGTTCCTTGCATGAAGCAGGAGAAGGATGTCCTGAAACTGCCCTCACTCCATGGCTGGAAAGACCCACCACTCTTGTAAACTAAATTCGCTAAAATGTGCCCCATCTTGGTCCAGGGACTGGCTGGGGACTCCCTGCTGCTGTTGGGGTTTTGCGCTCCAGAAACCCCAAATCCCACCCAGGGAACCCAAATCCCAGCCAGCCCCGTGCCTTACCGTCACCACGACGTACAAGCACCAAACCATGGAGGTGAGGTGGAAGGCAACCAGCTGTCCCGATTCATTGAACTTGCTGTGTTTGACCTTGGAGAGATGGAGACGCCTGTTGATTTTCTGGGAAGGAGCAGAGGGAGAGAAAAGAAAGAAGAAAACATGAGCCGCTGGATCAACAACCCTCCCTCCTCCTCCTCCCTATCCCAAGCAACCCCCAGAGATGAAGGGTCACTTATCACCCAACGGCGCCTAGAGATGAAGGCTCACTCATCACCACCTCAACCTCCAGACCACCCCCGGAGCGGCATTAAATTGCAGCAGGACCATGTCCCCCCAAGGTATTTGAGATATTTTGGCAACTTGAGATGCTAAACAGCACTCACGTCCAGGGCATACTCCTGCACCACCGCATGCAGGATGATGGCGATGAAGATGTAGAATAGGATGGTGACCAGATCCTTCAGCCCGTAGTGATACTGGACCAGCTCCCCGTCTGCAAAGAAACCGAATGGTGGGTCAAATCCCCAAAACCCAAACAATTTCCAGTCAAGGGCTTAAGGGTTAATGGAAGTTCAGGGAGGGCTATTCTCAACACGCAGCTTAGATGGGGCCACCAGAGAGGCAGAGGGAGAAACAGGTCATGACTGTGACAGTGGCTGCAGGGCTGGGAAAAAGGTCTCTATCCTGGGTCAGTTAATTGGCAGAGGGCAGATGGTTCCCCCTCTAATAGTTACACACCTCAAGGGAGGTGACAATCAGGACAATTCAAGCATCTCCTGCCAGAGGTGAGGGGCTGGGGACAGCCTGGCTGCGGGGATGGGAATTTATCAGGGACGAAGATATGGAGGCAGCGCTGAAGCAAGTGATGGGCAGGCAGAGCTGGCTGTCACCTTCAGGGACACCCCGCTGGGACCATTAGGGCTTGGGATGGGATTTTCACCCCCCTCAGATATCATCCAACACCCTTCTCTCCCACTCACCCCCAAGTGCTGCCAGAGCAGGATTCAGCTGCCTAAATGCAGATGCCTTGTGCTATTAAGAGATCCGAGACAGCGGCACAGGGCTGGCGGATGAGAAATAGGACCCATGGGAGGTCCTACTCTTTCAGAGCAACAGGAGACCCAACAGCACCCAAAATACCCCAGACATCTGCATTTAGGCAACTCTTTGCAGCCCTGCAGCTTACGGGGAAGAAGCAGAGTCGGGAAAGCTGCTGTCCTTGTGGCACGCGGCAGAAAGCATCGCGACGCGAAGCTCAGCCCACCCCCCAGCTGCTGCTCTCCTTTACCCTCATCCCGACCATCCCCTCCTAATATCCATGCTGGGAAGCGACTGGTCTGTCACCGACCCCGTTTACCCTCTAAGATTCGAGATGCATGAATAAGGTTTGAATAGGATTTATGGAAACACGTGGCATAAGGATGTCAAAACGCTTGGTCCTTAGGAGCCCCTCGGCTGGGCGCTGTGCAAGCCCAGAGGTAAAAATGTTGCCTGTATCACAGAGCTCATAACCCCAGTATAAAAGAATTACAAGGCTAAAGGAAATAACATCATGCTGTGTGCGACTGCTCTGCCTCCTCTCCTCTCTCTAGGGCATTTCCAAAGCTGCTCTAGCAGGAGCTGTGCGTGCGCTGAGCGCGGGAGACGAGAGTGAGACCTGCCGACTGCCAGGCAACGGCATCCTCGTTGCGAGGGATGTGAAACAGCCTTTTCAGGTGAGCTTTTTCAGGAAGGAATTCAGGTGAGCGATAACCCTTCCCGCCAGCAAGCTCGCTGCACCGAGGTCTCTCTCCCCACGGCCTCAGCTAGCTCATGCCCTGTACTGATACCCCAATACCTGACCCTGGCGAGATGGTTATGAGCGCCCTGCACACCCCCCCCCCCGCGACATGCGGTAGCAGGAAAGAATAAATCACTTAACACAAAGGCAGCGGAAGTTGTCTGGACTGTGCCATAGGGCAGCGCGGACCGCAATTTAATCTGGATGATTTCTTCTTCAACCATGACATTCATAAGGGCAGACCTTTTATCTTCCTCCTAGGATGTCTGCCTCATCCTAGTTTCACTGATCCCAACAACCCCGGCTCTTCCCTTGGATGATTACTCAAACACTTCTAATTAACTGCAGTTTTCTGCCACCAAGCCAAGCTCCGTGCCCTGGGCGTTTGGTTCATCCTCAGCCCAGGGCTTTATCCAAACCACCTCCTGCTGCCCCCACGCCGGTGCCCAGATCGCTGCCAGCCCCGCAGGGGCTCTCAGCCAGGAAGGTGACAACTAGCAGCCAAAATACAAACAGGGACCGAGCCTCCAGCTGCCTCCTGGCTGGGAGCTGGGGAATATCCCCTGGTCCATGCGGCTCAGACCTGCACCAGCTCAGAGCCTGCTTGAATTACTCCCCATGGGCACCAGGACCATAAACTGCCTGGTGCAGGGATGCTGTTGCACCACGTGCGTCTCTGCACCCTCACCTTGCCCCATCCCAATAAATAAAGCGAGACGGGAATTAACTGTGCAGCCCCTGCTGCTTAGCAAAGAGCTAAATCCCTCCTGCTCCTAGGTAGGGCACAGAGCTACTCTGGGCACGCAATCAGGCAATTTGATCTTGCCTGACCAGCCTTGGAGGTGGATCCTCACCCTGCAGAGCGCACAAAGCAGCCTGACCATGGCAGGAACAGGAGAGCAAGCCCTGAAACCCTCTAGAAAGTATTTCTTCCCAACCCCAGCCGGCAGCAAGAGGGCTGGCAGACAGGATCGGTGTGCTCTGAGCCACTCCAACTTTGTTTTTCCCCCACGTTTCTTATTTTTAAAGTCTCCTTTACTACCAGGCAAGGGCCTGTACAGTGTGCATCAGCAGCGGGTGAGTCCAGGCCAGCTGGCAGCGAGGGTTTGGGGCAGACCACGACTCGACCCTCCCTTTGGGGCATCCACAGCAGAAACATCTCTTACCTGCTGTAGGCACGCTGACGTTATACTGAGGTAAGATAAACAGGAAGGCAGTCTTGGCTGTAACCTATCAAAGAGACACAGAGGGGGGAAAAAAAATCAAATCAGTTGTTGAATCTATTCCTGTGGCACCATTAACCCCCCTTTCCTACAGCACTGGGAAAGGCAAATCGTCCAGGGAGATGTGCAGGCACCGGCTTCACTGGCAGAAAAGCCTTTCAGCAAGGAGATTGCTACGGAAGAGATTTGTCAACAGGGACTTGGGATTTGGGAAGGAGAAAGGGGTGGATAAAAGAGGGAGAAACCTGAAAAAGCAATGCAGCTGCAAAAGCCACCAGCCAGCCTGACGGGGGAAGCTCCCCACTTCCCCTCGAGGATGAGCATCCCTCCGGTAGCATGGACCACCGTCACGTGCGACCGGCTGCTCAAGGGACACCAGGAGCCTGACCCAGTGGGCTGTTAATTAAAATCATCCCTCATTCCCATCCGCTCCAGGCAGCCACACTGGGAGCCTGGCCCAGGTAGGGATGGCAGCGCCCAGCATCCGAGCAAGCTCAGAGGCTGCAAAGCACCACGGGCTCCGCATGGATTTAACCCCTGCATCTTTGTGGAGACTTTTCTAGTAACATCAGCCATGGGACCGGTGAGGCTGGACCCCTTTAGAGACCACTCAGGTGCTCAGGAGGGTCCTACAGGGAAGGGGAAAAGCAGCTTTGGCAAAAGAGCTGAACCTTATGCTGGCCACACACGAGATCCCAGCTGCATGTCCAGCATCACAGGCTGGTCCATAAAAGCAAAAAAAGCAAAAGCCTGGGATAAGGCATCAGCCCACCTCCAAATCAGGGCTGTGCTGCTCGCCCTTCATTTATTGCTTTGAATTCAAGGGGATGATCCTCCCCAGCAGTGAAGCAGGAGGCTTTGAGGGGACGGGGCAGAGCGTCCCATCCCAGTGCGTCTGTGGGACGCCCCAAAGCAGCATCTCTGAGACCAACGCACCCTCAAGCTGGGGCCACAGACGTCCGACACCAAAAACACCTTCATCCTGTCCAACCCCACACCAGCAGCAGGTCACCAGAGACTTTTACCTTTCTGATGGCTCCTCAGCCACCCTTCCAAATGCTTTGCAAGCACCCAGCCTCATACGCAACCAATCCCCAAAAAAAAAAAATCCCCTGCCCGTCCAACGCCGATGGAGATGAGCCGCGTTTCACACAGACAGAGCTGCAACCGTTTCGGAGCTGCAGGCTATTAAAAACCCGGCTGGAAATATTGCTTCACGTCTTGTGGGATGTAGCTGCGGGGGGGATGGATACACAGGGGCTTTGCCAAGCGTTCCCATCCCGCCCCCACGAGCATTGAGCAACCGGCTGGCGGCTCCGCTCCGCCGGCGCAGGCAGCGCTGCCCATCCTCTTGCAGCCTTGGCTGGGGGAAAGCAAACTCCATGGCGTGTTTTCATGATGTTTGGGGATTATCTTTTTCCCCCCACCCCCCCCCAACTTGAAAAAAAGGAATCCCACACGTTGTGCTCTGCTTGCGGAGGAGCAGAGGCGAGAAGCACTATGCCGAGAGAGACCACGGGCAGAGCTTGGGGTGGTAATGGAAAAAGCGCATCGCCTGGCCTCACGCTGGCTTAAGGAGACACTTCTGGCTCTTGGAAACCTTGCTGGCTTGGAAAGCAAAGTTGCTTCATCCCAGAGTGGTACAGCACAACCAGGACCTGGACTTTATATCCAAACCTCATCACAAGCCGGTGCAGGGCATGAAACAAATGCATGCACCCAGCGGGGGCCGTGATGCTGCAGGGATGGGTGGCCGTGCCATGGATGTGCTGATGGCAGCAAGCACTGAAGGTTTTACATCCTACCCAAGTACCTGGCTGACATCCAGAGGTGTAAACAGCTGGAAACAAGGCACCATCTCCAGATGAAGTCTCTTAACCTGATGGAGGGGCCATAAGCCAAACTTGTGGGTCTAAGAAAACCTGGAGCATCTCCAGGCTGGGAAGCAATGCCCACATGGTGCTCAGCCCCAACATGGTTTGCAAGGACTCTCCTAATCTTCTTTTCTAGAGGGCCTGGTAGGAAGGTTTCCTCCATCCACTCAAGGATCAATCAATGCTTTGTCCCATCTCCACACTTGCCTTTGCTTCCCGCGGGCCAGAGGACCACCAACAGCTTCAGGGGCCACCTCTGCGCTCCTTCACCCCTCCATCTTTCACTACAGAGAGGCAGCAGGTTGTTTGCTAAAGCCTGCATAAAATGTTTTACAGCCTAAGACACATGTAACCCCCTGGATGTAGGCATGCTCCGGACAGACTGACTTCCAAAGACAAACTGCCTCTCTTCTCCATCTGATGGATGGGGAGGTCCAGGCACACACCTGCAGCCACCCACTGAGGGCTACAACGGCAGCTCCGGCCGACAAATTTGAACCTCCGGGCATCCGACCTCGCCATCCACCTCTGGACATCTCACAGACCTTAAGTGGAGGGAAGGTCTTCTCTTGGGCATCAAAGGCATTCCTTTCTCCTGCAACCGGTCGGGAAGTGCTCACGCTGACCATGGAAACGCCTGAACACATGCAGGATTTCACCCGTTGCCCTGGCACAGACCCTGGACACCTTCTTCTGTGGGCACCAGCAGGACTTTAATGGCCAAGGCAGCATTTTCAGAGGTGGGTCCCGGGGCTCTCCAAGGGCTCAAAAGACTGGTCGCATCTCATTTTGTGAGCGCTTGCGCCTCCGTGCTTTTCTTGCTGCAGTTGCACAAGAAACCCAGAACAACGCACTTATCATCCAGCTTAGCTCTGTCCTCTGGGACTCACCACCCGGTGAAGCCACCAGGGTCCTGATCGTGTCGCAGACCCTTGTCTGGGTCACCTCCATCTCCTTGCCACCACTGCGAGGACACCTCAGTTCAGATAGGAAAAGAGCTGTGGTTTCCAGATGGAGCACAAAATACATGGGACGAACCACCTTGAGCAGGACACTGGTGTCATCCCTCCAGCCTTGAAGGTGAAGGACACCCTGCACGTCCATGGAGGGACCTGCGTCTTTTTTGCCATTGCTCACAACACGCTCCTTACTGGCAGGCATGGAGGGATCGGTGACTTGACTGAGGTTGTAACTGAGCTCCATCAAGTGAACATCGGGCTCCAAAATCCCACACTGTAGCCATAAAAACCCCACAGCATCTCCTCCACCACATCAACTGGGAGCACCCATGGTGCACCCATTGCTACACAGCCCTGCGTAGCGTATAGAGACAGAAACACCACCAAGCAGCTTAAGCCTCCTGGAAAACGGGGAACACTTGAACCATGACCTTCAGCAAGGCCACCTCTAGCTCCCCTGCAAGGCAGAAACCAGGGTTCCTCCGCTCAGGAAGGAACCACAAGCACCAGCGATGGCAAAGCTTTAGAGCTCACATCGAGCGTTTCGCAGGCGGCCAGAGAAAGGAGAAGTTTGTAACGGGAAGAGCAACGTGAGGATTATTCAGAGGCACAAGATGCTCGCTCTCTGTTTGCTCTGAAACAAGACGTTGGTATGGGAAAGGAAGCACCAAGCACCCTCCTGTCTCGCGTAGAGCCGGAGCTGCCACAAAACTGCCACAGGGAGGGGCAGAATTGGGCCTCTTCAGGTATTATTATATTTTTTTGGTTATGCTGTGAGGCCACCTCCTTAACCTGCTTCTTTGCTTTTCCCCTCTTATCTCCAGCCAGCCAGCAGCCCAAATCCTACAGAGCATCACCGTGACTTGGCGAGGGATTTTTATAGGGTGGGAGAGGGATTTGTCTGCATGGGACCATATAGGAAAGGCTGTATTTTCCTCGTTCGCTCCCTGCCCTGCGTTAAGGGCACCTCTATGCAACCCGCCACTGCCCCAGGGGGTGACGGGTGACGGAGATGCTCCTCATCCCGGCCTCATCCTGTCTGGCATGACAGATGTGCCTGAACCAGCTAAATTTGGGAAGCAGTTGTCCTGAGGGCTCTCTACAGCCACAGAGAGGGAACAGCATCTTCAGCAGCGAGTGGGTTTCTGGTGATTTATGACATTAACCCAAGGACCAAAGGGCAGTCGGATGGAGAAGAAGCAAAACCCAATGCATCCATCAGGACCACGGTTTCCGGTGATGCTCAGAGCAGCCGGGACAGGGTTTGGGCTGTTTCTCATGGTGCAAAGCCAAATCGGCGCATCCCCCTCACAGCCCTCGATGACGGGACGATGGAGAAAGCCCAAACAATCCCACCAAGCTAATACATCCGTTCCCCGATAATGCAGCGCCTGGAAAAATCCACACCCCTGCTAGCCCGGAGTTTTCTGCCTAATACAAAGCAGCAAAGCTCCCCCCACCCTTTTTAGAAGATGCTGGGTTTTTTTCCCCACCACGAAACACTCAAGAGTCCGAACCAAAAAATCAATCCCAGTTTCACTTTTCGCAGGCACGCGAGTGGCTTTTAATAAATTCATCTCAGCACAGGCATCCTGACAGCTTAGCACCTCTCCCAAAATCTACCCGCTGCCACTCTCAATCCCTGATATTTTCAGGAGCGAGGGGTAATTTTTGAGCACCTTTCGCTGAGAGGTACCAGGTCACCTCTCTGAAAGCTGGTTCCCTTCCCAAAAGCCTCAGCTGGGTGGGATTTGCGGGGTCTGGTGCCGTCTCCACTCCAACGGGGATCCCCCAGACATGGAGTCGTCCCCACGGTCCTGCCTGGGTTAAAACAGCTTCGGAGGAAGGAAACGGCTCCAAACCTCTGGCGGGGGAGGCTGGGGGAGTTTCTGCAGTCGGAGCCGGGAAAATATTTCCAGGGCTTGAAAAACAACTCGAACCAATTAAAGGTAAAATGCTGTTCGAAGGCTTTTCTCACAACTTTAGGGGTTGTTTTTTCCTCCCCCACCAGCCGGAGCGCTTATTGAAAGAAAAACTTGTTGATCCACGGTATGGATTGACACAAGCCCTGTATGTAAACTCAAGAACAAACTTTGGACCAAAGCCTGTAAAAGTAAACAACCAGCTTCGACAAAAAACCCTTCCCGAGGGCGACACAGCCCCCCTGCTCCCACAGACATGCTGGTCCCCCAGCACGACACCATTACCATTGCCTTGTTTATTCCCTTTTTTAAAAAAACAGACCTAAATTCTGCTTCTTCCCCCCCCCCCTCCAACTATTCAGCCTTTACGCTGCCCACGTGCCTCAGTTCCCGCATCTGGCAAAGACGGGGAGAGGCAGAAACACGGTTTGTTTTCCTTCGTTAACGACGGGAAGGCCTTAATTTTTGCAGAGTACTACGGAGGGGACCGGGGAGGGGAAAGTATATTTAGCAGGAAGCCTGGAAATAGCAGCTCATTCGTCAGCCGCCTTCGTTTGACAGTGTCACAACCCGGTGTTTGGGAGACCGTGACTCACTGCCGTGGCTCTGCGCACAGGGGGAAGCCCGGCAAGGGCACTGCATCTCTTATAATATAATGTTTTATAAATTTTATTACCGTCACCCCATGGATAAGCATCGGGACCTGTCCCTCTGCTTTGTCCCTGAGCTCGTGGCAGCCACTTCGGGGCATAAAGGAGAAATACGATTAAGCCTGTTTCCCCCATCTTACAGAGATGATGACAGCAGCCCCCGCCTAATATAAAAGCCCCCCAAACCAGCAAGGTTTTCCCCAAACTCAACCCCCATGGAGGCTGACGGACCCCACACCGTCCCAGATGGGACACAGGCAGCTGCAGGTTAAACCCAGCCTGGCCTTGGCTTCATTTTTCTGCAAAGCAGGGTGGAAAAAGATATGCAAAGCAATTTCTGCCCGAGGATGGAGAGCACCTGTTTCGCGTTTCTATACCCGGTCACTTAAAATGGGTTTTAACCAAAAAAAGAAAAAGGGGAGATTTTTCTTTCCAGGCTCCAGCTCACTTGTGGATGAAGCAGCCGCACACAAGCGGCAAAATTCCTCCCTGGGCACCACACAAACGTGCACCGGGAGTGTTTTCACACCCTGAAGGCTTAGGGCTGGCTGGGAAGGCAGAAAACCCCACGGCGCCCAGCTCACAACAGCTCTTTTTGGGGGGACCCCCTCCAAACCCTGGGCTTCCCTCCCTGAGCAATGCTATTATCACCTAAAAAGTCCACAAGACTAGAATCATCAAGTCCAACACGCCTCTGCCACTGGCGAGCAGCACATCTGGATACCCACCCACATCTGCACCCACCTACTGCGCACATCTGGATGTCCGCCCATCTCTGCACCCACCTACCACGCACATCCAGACACCCACCCACATCTGCACGCACCTACTGCGCGAATCTGGATGCCCATCCACATCTGCATCTCCCAAATCCCCTTCCTGGAGCCGGGACGGTGCTAGTGGCGCAGCCGGGCATCAACTGAGACGCGAATGATATCTCCATCACGACTGGTACCCGCTCCCCGCTGCGGAGAAATTACCGGGCTGGCGGAACCCATTGATCCATTTGGATGGGGAAGAGGTTGTGCATCCAAAAGGATGCTCAAGGCGTATCTCGCGCCGCACTTTGGGATGGGGAGGCCCCCAGCAGCCCTCGAGCATCACCAGGAGCACAGTACTGGAGCAAGCAAGCACTCAACTCCCGGGGGCCGCCTGGGAAAAGGTTAAAAATCCCGGCTGTGCTTCCCCAAAGAAACCTCCCCTGCAGGAAACAGCCTATTGTGAGCAGGATTCGGCTGTTTCCGCTGAGCCTGAGCTTGGCCGTGGCCATCGGGGTGGGAAGCAGGGGGGTAAAGAGCAGGAGGAGAAGGGATGGTGACACGTCCTGCCCCCCATCAGGGCTGAAAAGGTGTCAAAAGGCAGAAATATCTGAGTCGCCACCAAAACTCCCTGTAGAGGTGGTGCAAATGGGCAGGGATGGTTTGGAGGGCTGGGGAAGAGCAGAGCCTGATTTCTCCGCCAGGGGAAAAGCAGAAGGAATAAATAAAATAAAATAAAATAAAATAAAATAAAATAAAATAAAATAAAATAAAATAAAATAACCACAAGGACCAAAAGAGTTGTCCCAAACCCCATGCCGACGGGAAGACGGGGGCAGATGCTACAGATGTACGGTGCAGACGGAGAAGCGCCGAAAGCCGCCCCAGCACGGCGAGCATCGTGTCCCTGAGGTCTGCTGGGAGAGCGGCGGCACCAGCAGGAAAGTGCTGCCTCTCAATCAGGAGAGGTTTAATTAAAAGCTGTTAAAAAAAAAATAATCAGAAAAGCCACAAAAGTCTCCCTGCCACCACCTCCACGGGGAAGGTTTCACCCCACCGCATTTCAAAACCGCCCCCGGAGCATCGTGTCAACCAAAAGCCCTCGCAGCGGCGAGTCCGGGTACCACCTCTCCGGGACGGGATTCCCAACACGCAACCGCAGGCACCAGCACCCCAAAAATCCCATCTGCAGGGAGAAACCCTGATGGAGATGCAACCTCAGTGACTTTTTTGTTTAGGTTTTTTTGTTTTTTGTTTTTTTTTTTTTGGTTGTTTTTAAAGTACAACTACGAAACTTGCAGCCCAACTTTGCAGCATTTGCATGCGGTTCTGGAATCCAGCTGGCTCTCTCGGGTGAGTTTTGAAACCTCCCCGATCCTTAAACAAATATATACATATATATGTGCACAAACACATCGAAAGGTTTTGTGCGCTGGAAGCGACTCGCTCATTCAATCCGAAAAAACAAAAAAAAACAAAAAAAAAAACAAAAAAAAAAAAAAGGAAAGGGGGGAGAAAAGAAAAAAAGAAGGAGGGGGCTGTCACCGGGAGGGTATTAAGGAAATGGATTTCCTCCTCTTGCGATTTGCTACAGAAGGAGCCTTTCCTCCTCCGCCAGGCCCCCCGGCCACCCCTTTCCCATCCGGATTTGCTTTGAAACGTGGCACTTGCGCCGAAGGGGAGGGTTTGCGCGGGGGAAGCAGGGAGGGGGGGTCCGATCCGGCCGAGTCGATGACCACGGCTCCTCGTCGATGACCACGGCTCCTCGTCGTAGCCGCCCGAGGTGCTTCGGCGTAGGGTGCCGGGAGCCGAGCGAAGCTGCAGGGTGGTGGTGGTGGCCTCCGAGCCCTTCCCCGTCTCCTCCCCGAAAGAGGAGAGGAGGAAAAAGGAAAAAAAAAAAAACCAAAAAAGGCAAGCTGGGAGGGAAAGGAGACGGAGCAGGGAGAAAGCGGCATTCCCGGCATGGCTCCGCACGGTGGTGGGGCAGCAGCGGCCTTCCCGGGGGGGCTCCAGCCATCCCGGCTGGGCAAAGGTTTCCCATGGAGGAGCCGGGATGCCTTCTCACGGCCCGGGATGGCCGAGATGGGGAAAAGCCGGGGAGACGCTGGCATCCGCAGGAGGCCCAGAAGCCTCCGGTGTTCGTCCCAAAGCGCGGGGGTCAGCGGGCTGCGGAGAAAACACCTGGAAAAGGGCTAACGTTAAATTAAAAAAAAAGGCAAAAAAATACCACCCTCATTTCCAATAGTTGGAAATATCAGTGAGGGCTTGACTTCTCCCTTTCCTGGCACCCCTCCGTGCGGGGCAAGCGTTGCGGGACAGGGATCGTCCCCAGCAGCGGTGGTGGGATTGCAGGAGAAGGGGGTTCACCCTCCCCCGTACTCCCCCTTCCGCAGCCGGGGACCCCCGGGCAGGGCTGGGGGTGGCAGAGGGATGTGCCACCCCCAAACCCAGCACCGGGCTGGGTCCCCACTGAGATTTTGGGATGGGGGAGGAAAGAGAGATGGGGAATGAATGGAGCGGCACTTGGCACCCTCAGGGACGGGGGGGGTCCCACACCCCCAGGGGGATGGGGTCAGCTCGCCGGGGTGCAGCACCCCGGGGCATGGAGAGGCGGGGGAAAGGAGGGGGGGGGGGGAAGCAAAGGGATGCCCCGTCCACATCGGGGGTGCACAGCGGTGGGGGGGACACACACAGAGCCGATCCCGGGAGGGGGGGGGGGAGTGTGGGGGGGTGTCCCCCGGTGGGATGGCGGAAGGCGTGGCGGGGGGGGGGGGGTATGTCTCACCTCGAACATGAGGGCGATGAGGACGCCGAGCACCAGGCAGAAGCCGATGTCGGCGTGGTTGTGGATGAGGAACTCCTGGCTGAAGAGCGGGTGGCTCTTGGCCCGCCGGCGGAAGGCCATGGCCGCTCCGGGAGGGCAGCGGGAGCCGCCGCCGCTCCGCCGTTCCGCCGCCGCCGCAAAAACTTCCCCGGGCCCCCGCGCAACTTCGCGGAGCTCCGCCGCGGCCCCGCGCAGGCGCCGCCTGACCCCTCCCCGCCGCCCGCCCCGGCCCCCGCCTCCCCCGGCCGCCCACGGTTCCCCCCCCCACCTCGCCGCCCGGCGGCCGCGGCCGCTGCCCCCGCAACCCCGCACCGTCCTGCCCTCCGCCGGCGTGTGGGGGGGGCACCCCCCGGCCTCGGCACCCGCCGCCCGTGTGCATCCAGACACCCCCCCCCCCCACCTCCATGCTTGTGCCCCACCTTACTGTGCACATCTGGGCACCCACTGGCATCTGCACCCACCTACCGTGCGTGTCCAGGCACCCACCCACGTCTACACCCAGCTGACGTGCGTGTCTGGACACCTACCCACATCTGCACCCACCTACTGCGCGTGTCTGGACACCCACCTGCGCCTGCACCCCACCTACTGTGCACGGCTGGACACCCATCCACATCTGCACCCATGTATGAGCACATCTGGATGCTCACCCACATCTACACCCACCTACTGTGCACGCCTGGATGCTTACCTGTATCTGCACCCCACCTACTGTGCACGTCTGGATGCCCACCCACATCTACACCCACATACGTGCACATCTGGATGCTTACCTGTATCTGCACCCACCTACTATGCACATCTGGACACCCACTCACATCTGTGCCCAACTACCATGCACATCTGGATGCTCACCTGTATCTGCACCCACCTACCATGCACATTCAGACACCCACCCACACCTGTGCACGCCTACCATGCACATCTGGGCACGCACCCACACCTGCACCCACCTCTCCACGCCGTGACTGCACTCATCGCCCATCCACGGCCTGGCACCCGCCTCCCCATGGGCACCCTGACACCCCCCCACACACCTCCCCCCACTCCCCCCCGAGCCCACTGAACCCCAAATCTCCATCCTCATTAACCAGGGAGAGGCTGCGGGTGCCCTCCCCATCCCATCCCACCCATCCCATCCTGTACCATCCCATCCCACCTGTCCCATCCCATCCCATCCTGTCCCACCTGTCCCATCCCATCCCATCCCGTTCCATTCCGTCCCCTCCTATCCCATCCTGTACCATCCCATCCCATCCCATCCATTCCATCCTGTACCATCCCATCCCACCCGTCCTGTCCCATCCCGTCCCATCCCATCCTGTCCCACTCGTCCCATTCCATCCCATCCCATCCCGTCCCGTCCCGTCCCGTCCCACCTGTCCCATCCCATCCCGTCCCGTCCCATCCCATCCCATCCATCTCGTCCTGTACCATCCCATCCCATCCTGTACCATCCCATACCATCCCATCCCATCCATCCCATCCTGTACCATCCCATCCCACCCGTCCTGTCCCATCCCGTCCCATCCCATCCCATCCCGTCCCACCTGTCCCATCCCATCCCGTCCCGTCCCATCCCATCCCATCCCATCCATCCCATCCTGTACCATCCCATCCCATCCTGTACCATCCCGTACCATCCCATCCCATCCTGTACCATCCCATCCCATCCTGTACCATCCTGTACCATCCCATCCCATCCATCCCATCCATCCCATCCTGTACCATCCCATCCCACCCGTCCTGTCCCATCCCGTCCCATCCCATCCTGTACCATCCCATCCCATCCAATCCCATCCCATCCCATCCATCCCATCCTGTACCATCCCGTACCATTCCATCCCACCCTGTCCCATCCCACCCATCCCATCCCTTTCCGAAACTCCATCCCAGCTGGGGCTGGGGTGTAGCGGCTGCCAGGTGCTTAGCAGCATGGATGGAGAGACGATTGAGCCAAGTCTCCGGGGCAGAGCAGTGGCACGTTCACTGTTATATATTGTAGCCAGTCCCTAAAAAAGCCCCCCAACCCCCCCAGGGAGCCCGAGGGACATCAAGGGGACCGGGCAGGGCCCTTCGGCGGCTTTGCTTAGCAAGAGCAAGGCATGAAAATGCCTTTTTCTTTTAAATATCTCCCTTCAAACAAAACAAGCTCTGGATCCTTCAGTTTGCGGGATGCAGACGGGCTCCTCCAGCATCCCTGGATCCCCACGGGTCCCTCGGAGCCGCAGATCCCCATCCCGTGGCTGTCGAGGAGGAGCGTTTGGGGGAACCGAACCGTCTCAAACCCGGTGCTGAGAGCACAAAGCGTTTTCCTCCAGCCAAATCCGGCACAGGAAGCGCAGTCCCTGGGTTCTCATTAAATGTTCGCTCCTATTAGGCGAGTCCTGATTAGCCGTGTTTACCCTCCACAACGCCTCTACCCCCCCCCCACCACCACCCCCCCCGTGTTATTGTTTAGCCTCAGAGCGATGGGCACGGAGATGCAGCCTTTTACAGAAACAGTGAAGACACCAAAAAGGGATTTGAGACAAATCAAAACTGTTTAATTGCCGGGGGGGCGGCGGGGGGGGGGAAGAAAATGTCCAAAGTTTCATCTTGGAAAAATCCAAGCAAATAACGACCACCTCAGGGCAAATAATTACATTTTCTGTCATGTCCAAGTATTGTGCTTCGATATTTTTGGAAGGGAAAAGGTGTTTTTCTGGGTAAACCTTTCCTGGGTTAGTTGGAGGCTGGGGTGGGGGCGGGAGCGGGGGGGGGGGGGGGGGGGGGGTTAAATCACCTCGGAGCTGGAGGGAAAGTTTTTCACCGTGCCTTGAGTAAAAACAACCCCGAAACGTGGCACCGGCGCTCGGAAAAGGGGCTGCAGAGGGAGGCGGAAAATGGTGATGCTGCCAGCCCTCGTGCCCTGCCGGTACCTTTCCAACCCACTTTATTTTATTTCACCTCGAAAGAGGGACCAGAGTGACCCACTAAAATCAACAAGGCAAGGGGACGGTGCCAGCGGGCCGGACGGCCACGTCCCCAAACCCAGGCGCTCACCTGGGTATTGTTTAATTTATCAGGGACGTAGCCTCCGTTCCTGCCTGTTCGCTCCTTTTTTCCAGATCGCCGGTGAGCGGCACAGCCAGTTCTCCCCAGGAGCCCATGGGACACTCCCTGCATTGTCAAAATTCACCCATGATTCCTGCTCTCCGCTCCCCTGGTGCCCTTCTGCAGCCCATGAGAGGTCCTCTCACCGGTGGCCCTGACCTCTCCTGTGCTGGGACATGTTCTTCTGTCTCTCTAAAGCACTGGAGGGGGTTTCCTTAACAAAATGAAACAAAATAAAAAAGGCCCAGAGGAGGCAAATGAGCAGAAATCTTCCATTCTAGGATAGGTGAGAGCGCAGGATGATCTGGCCGAGTGTGGTGGGATGGAGACATCTCCCACTCCAGACCTTCTGTGGGTGGCTGAAGCCCAAAGGTTGGTGATGAGCATCCCACAAGGCTGGGCAGATCCTAAGGTCTAGCTCAAGGTAATGTACCTCGTCTGAAAAGAGCTTCACAGGAGATGCTGAAGGAGCAGCAGAGGGTCTGGTCAGGTGTCCTCAAGCCTGTGGGACACAGGGAGGAAACATCAGCCGGTTCCCCTGAGCAGCTGGTTCGTCACCGCTCTGCCACGTTTTCCCCCAGCTGTAATTTCTCATGGAGCTTCACATCCTGGGTTTGGACCGGGCCCGGGACAACACTGCTCCACATAGAGCAAGAATCTGGTCTTTGTGGGACCTCTGCTGCCCATGGGTTGATGTGAAGACAGACCAGAGCAGGGAGTGACCATGTCACCTGTCCAGGCGCACATGCTGTGCTCCACACGTATGACATGGAATATCAGGACTCAGCACTGTGGTGGCAACAGCTGGAGCCAGTTCTACCAAACCAGCAGGTTCCCATGCCGCAGCCAACACAGTCGGTGGCACCCCCTTGCACACCCACCTTTGGACCTGAAGTCACCTGGGGATATTTGCAGATGGATATCACCCTTCCTGACCCTCAATACTACCTTGGTGAGACCTTGGCAGAGGCTTCCAAACTTTACCTGTGGCCTGATGATGTCTGGAGAGGTGGAAGCAGCCTTCTGCAATC
Organism: Fratercula arctica; assembly: GCA_947846985.1. Taxonomy (NCBI): domain Eukaryota; kingdom Metazoa; phylum Chordata; class Aves; order Charadriiformes; family Alcidae; genus Fratercula; species Fratercula arctica. Next base: position 120,962,645 of record CANTUZ010000003.1, read on the forward strand.
ATGGCAAAGTTCCTCCGGAAACCATATCGGTCACCTCCAGTATCCCAGAGCCCTCCATTTCCCTCCCATCTGCGATGCCACAGCAGCATCGGTCCTGTGCATCCCTCTTTTCCCATAACCTGTCCGCTGGATGGGAATGCAGCCTCTGGAACAAGGCATCCGCTTTTGTGGCCTTGAGCAGCATCTCCCTCTGGTGGCTGAGGAACAAGAAGCTACGGGGAGAAACACCTCCCCAGCACGATTTCTTCGGTCTGGCAGCGTTGGATGTGCACCAGGTCACTGGGGCATCTTGAATTCCACCCCCTCCCAGAGACGGGAATGGTGGGGAGGGGTATCCGTAGCTGTGATTTGCAGCTCGATAGTCCTCCTACTCCAAACAGGGCTTTAGATTTAACTAAATATAAGTCCTTTTTATAGGTGGAGACCTGTGCTTTTGTGCTGGGATGGTACCCAGCACGCAGGACTTGGACCCTGCGTGCAACAGGGCTCTCACGCAGGCTGGAAGTCTTTAAGGACAGATAATCCACATTATTTCACCTCATTTCAGAAGATGACGAGATGAGAAGATTCAGAAGATGAGAAGATGAGGGGCAGCACAGCAGGGTCTCACCAGTGACCATCTCCCATCATGGGTGACCAAAGCCATGGAAGCACCCCCACCTACACTCCCATTCGTACCCCAGCCATCATGCCCCCTCCGGTGCTGTCCCCAGCGTCCCCCCCTCTCTTGGCCACTCCTCGATCCATCTGAGATTTCCACAACCAGCTTCTCCGGGGGCAGAGGTGTCAGCTCATGGTGCACCTCCCGACTCTCTGTGCATCGTGGATGCGCTCCGAGTAATGAAACTGCTCGAGCACACCTGTCTCCTGTGCCCAAAAGTATTTCTCTGCTCTCTTAAAATTGTCTGTTTGGCCATATTTTCTTTTCTGACTGGTCCATGAGGTAGTTTCATGACGGTTGCTCAGTGCTGTCAGACCTTTACCATCTACAGTTAGCCCATGCCACCACGAAGCTAGCATTAAGCTGTAGGATATAGCCCTCCCAACCATTTCATGACCCTTATCAAGTGTTGCAGACCCATGGTTGTTCAAGACAGAACCCGGTAAGCCCAAGTTTAGTCAGCACAAAGCCTGCTGTTAGCAGCAGGAACCCTGTATTTATTGGGTGAAAAACACTTAAATTGGTCACAAGTGCATCAAGGATGGTGTAGATCCTTCTGTGTCTCGAGGTCCTGGACCCGGACAGAACAACAAACCTTCAACGCATTGGCTTTTCCTGCCTGATCATGCCTGGTGATAACCAGCACAAGGCTGAGGGCAGCCCATAATTTGGATAATCGTTGCTTGACTTACTAAGCATTTGAATTTTGTAGTCGATGCAAACTATTACAGCACGTAGGGTTACAACCACAGGGTGTAGAGCCAAGGTCAAAACATCTGCAGCTGGAGGGCATCAAGGAGAGATTCCCACCAAGCACAGTGCCACGCACTGGGATCCTTGGGTTGGTGGCTTGTTTTCCAACCTGCTGGACTAACAGATGTTAGAGTTGGGTGCTCTTACCATCAACAGCAAATGCTCAAAATCTACCTAAATATTACCAATCTTAATTTAGTCTACAGTTTCAACAATTCTTGTCATGTTAATGTTTCTTCTTAAGGTTGCGTGTAACTAAGATCAGATCTCTTGGTCCAAGTTAGGACACAGCCCCTTTCATGGGACCCCTCCAACCTAAAGGGAAGGCTCTGGGCTAGGAAGAGAATGATCCTGCTCAGGGAGGGAAAGGATTTCCTTGTCCTAGACCTAGTTTGGTCCTGATTTAGGGAATGGGGTGAGCAAGCACCACTGCCTGGGTCAGCATCACCCACCCTGCTCTGGCTCAGGGGGTGGGGGACAGGGACAGCCACCCCCAGCCACCCCCCATTGAACCTGGGTTCCCACCTTGGCAAGAGGGAATGGGACAGGGAAGACATAACCAGTCCTCCCAGCGAACACTGCCTGGTAGAGAAATTTGGCCAGTAGAAGTCTGCATCCCCATCTGTCATGGGCACCATCCCAAATGTCAACCATCATCCCAGCTTGCCATCTCCACTCCTCCTGAGCCGTTACTCAACCAAACTCACCCAGCCCACTGCTACCTGCGTGCCACATCGCAGTGCCCAGGTCTCCCAGACTGAGGTGGCCCCAGCTGGAAAACTGCTGGGTGCAGACCCTTCTTCATCCTCCCGCTGCAAATCACAGAATGGTTTGGGTTGGAAGGGACCTTAAAGATCACCTAGTTCCAACCCCCTGCCCCAGGCAGGGACACCTCCCACCAGACCAGGTTGCTCCAAGCCCCGTCCAACCTGGCCTTGAACCCCTCCAGGGATGGGGCAGCCACAGCTTCTCTGGGCAACCTGGGCCAGGGGCTCACCACCCTCACACCAGAGGGTCTTTTGCCCCTCTGTCCCAGCCTGGTGATACCATCCTGCTGCAGGCTGAGTTTAATGGCATGGACATGGCTAGACTCTGCCTTTTGGCCTGGAGATAAACCTGGTGTGGGTTAGTTCCCTAGCAGAGATATGACCATCAGGTAGCAAATGTACGCAAAGAGCAGATAAATTGAGTAACAGCAACTAGTGCTGCTCATGCCAACCATGAAGCCTACCTGAACCGAACAGCTTCAAGACAGCTTCAGGTTTATGATTTTCTTCCATGCCACAGGGACTCAAAGTTGTGAATGAGGGTCACGCCTTTGTAAAGTACCTGCTCTGTGGGCATCTGAGTGGACATCTGGTGGGTAAATCCCACCAGACCCCACTATGTACCATTTCATAGAATCATAGAATCATAGAAGTCTTTAGGCTGGAAGGAACCTTAAAGATCATCCAGTTCCACCCCCCTGCCCCGGGCAGGGACACCTCCCACCAGACCAGGTTGCTCCAAGCCCCGTCCAACCTGGCCTTGAACCCCTCCAGGGATGGGGCAGCCACAGCTTCTCTGGGCAACCTGGGCCAGGGGCTCACCCCCCTCACACCAAAGAATTTCTTCACAGTATCTCATCTAAAGCTCCCCTCTTCCAGTTTAAAACTGTTCCCCCTCCTCCTATGTCTCCCCTCCCTGATCCAGAGTCCCTCCCCAGCTTTCCTGTAAGCCCCCTTTAAGTACTGGAATCCCGACAGCCAGTTCTCCTTGGGCAAAGTGGGAAAGAGAGAAAGCAGGGGATGTGGACTCTCATGCTGGAGAAAGAGAAAAACCCTGCTCAATTAAACAAACAGCTTGATTGGGGGCGGGTAGAACTGGAATGGGTAGAAAATCTAAGAAAACAGGAAAGTAGAGTTGAAAAGGAGAGGGGAGGAGGCAATGTCACATCCAGCCAGGAAGCCGCGCAGCGCTTCGCTTGCAAAGCAGCAGGAGATCAAGGTCCAACATCCCCTACAGCAAGGTCCACAGGACCTCTCCGTGCGGCCCTAACACGAGACACAGACACAGCCGCGGCTGGTTTGTTTTTCAAAGCGTCATTATGTATTATCAAAGGTAGAAAAACAAACGAGAGAAAAATTTCCATAATGCCACGGCAGCTCTGCTGCCTGCTGGGTGATGCGGGTAGCGAGGAGAGCTTCGGAAAAGCTGCTGCAACTGGTTTCTCCCCGCAGAGAAGAGCTGAGAACAGCGGGGCTGGGCTCCGAATGGAGACACGGAGCCTTCAACACGTCGGAAAGCGGCTTCACTCTGAAACCGGCACCAACTCAGTGTTCAGTGGTGAAGAAGCTTGAAGGAACATCTGGCTGGGTCGATCCTGCGCAGTGAATGCTACATGGAAGCTTTTTTTTTTTTCCTTTAATAATTCATGGCATGCCTGGCCTTCCTGCTGTCTTTCCTGCCCTGTGGCACCACCGGAGTCCTGCCCGCAGCGGGACAACAGCTGGAGGATGCGGCCAGATGTGCACCAGCTGGCACCCACCAGCTCGCTGGTGAACCCAGCTTGACCAGAACTCAATCAACACGTCAAGGCACCTCCTGGGCACAAACCCACCTCCAGCCAGCCCGGCTGGAAGCATTAACTATTTCCTGACACCACAGTATTGAGGCTTTTGGTTTCTGCTATAAAGAAACCCTGCCTGCACTGGGCATTTTAGGGTGTCTGGAGTATGTAGATCTGTTTTGAGAGCTGGCTTGAGGTTAAATTTAGGAGGGAGCATCCAACCGAATCTGGATTATCTGCAATTGGGTGGAAGGGGGCAAGGAAGAGGCTGGGCAGAAAAGGCCACGTGAGGAAGCAGAACGGTGGGCAAGTGAGAAGGACATGGCTTTTGTCTACAACTCAGCGTCCTGAAGTTGTGATCTGCTGTATGAAGAGGGTCTGGGCTCCTACGTGGCCCCAGCAAATGGAGTTGGAAGTTCTCAAGATGAACCCAGCGGGGGAAAAATACATCAAGCACCGCTGAGCCTTACTTCAGGGCTTATTCTGCCCAGAAGAAAGGGCACCTGAGAGTAAAACTCATTATTTTTCCAATTTAGGCACTTATGTGTCCTGAGAAGACTCCTGCTTGGCCAGCATTGCAGCTCCCGGAGACAGCAGCCTGATCTCCATGTTGGGACAGGCCAACAGCTTGTAGAGACACTTGTTAAAGGATGTGCTTCAAGACATTGTCACAAATATGTCACAGGCAGCATGCTCCAGCTGCCTGGCAGGACTGTTACATAAATAAGTTTAAAAAACACTTAAACCTGGACTTTTAAGGCTTTTTAAGACCTTTGAGGCTCTCCAAAACTGCAAGCAGAAGATGCACCAGGAGAGAAGGTGATGTCCTAGTGATGGAGGACCATGTCCGCCCAGCGGCAGGGTCACGATGGGGACAGTCTTCATGGCCAGCATTAACATCCCACCACCTCCTGCCGTATCCTACCAATGAGGCAGTCACCCCAAGGCCGACCCAAAGTGACAGTGCAGCGATTTCAGGGTCACTCCAGCCACCCAGACAGGTCTGTCCCCTCTCCCAGCTCCCCCAGTCCTCGCTGTGGGCATCTAGAGTCACCCTTGGGGGTGGAGGTGAAGCACGGTGGCCTCAGCTTGCTCATCACGACAGTCTCTTGTGTGCCACAAGGGTGGGTGTCCCGAGGGTGATGCCACCCCACAAGGGCACCCTCTGGCCCCACGGGCTCTTTGGGGGGACCCGCCACCCCACAGATGCTCATGCTTCCGTGGGAAGAGCTGCTCCACAGATCCTTGTGGGCACAAACACCCAGGATTGGGCTGATACTCGCCATCCCAAGGGATAAATCCCCCCCTCCCAGGCAGCTGGGGGGAGGCTGGGCTTCGTTGTCCCTTTGCACCAGGGCCACACGTGTAGCCATGGCTGTCCCCACACCAGGAGAGGTGATTCCTCCCGCGGTCGCGCTGAAATACACAGAGGACCCCTCGGCTGGATCCGGGGAGAAGCTGCTGGGAAAGGATACGGCCGAGTGAAACCCAGGCTCCTGCCCTGCTCCGTCCTCCTGTGCCGTTCTCGCAGCACCGGCGCTGGGTTGGTCGCCTCCTCCGGTCCCCACCGCCTGCAGTTTCTCATCAGTCAGAGCAGGTTCAACACCCTGAGGACCGATTTCCCTCGTGGGGAGGGAAAGGTGGGCCCCAGGCTCAATGCTGCCATGTTTCTCCATCATCCATCCTCCAGGGTAAACCTCTCCCACGCCACCATCTCCAAAAGCTGCGTTGATGGTGGACATATCTCCTGTCTTCAAGGCCAGCTTCACTAGGAGCCAGTGGTGATGGTTTGTCCAGCCGTCCTCCAAACACTGTCTGAATTGTAGGAGCAATGAGCTGTTCCTGGTTTTGGGGTCTGCCCTGGTCCCTTCCCCTGCCAAGGACCCGCTGTGTCCTGAAATTTCCAAGCTCTGCCCTGCTTGGGAGCCATCTCCAGCCACCTCGTCACCACCCGCAGCCGCAGCACTGCAGGTTGTCTCCAGGAAGCCCTGCCAGATCTCTGTGGATTTGGGATGGAGCAGGCTGTAATACACCACCAGAGCTGCGGCACCTGGAAAAGAGCAGAAAGGTATCAAGGGACGAGTTCCTAACAGCGTTCCAGCGAGATGTGCCATCTCCAGATCAACACACTCTCTGCAGAGATGCTGCTGGGCATCAGGTGTCCAAGCAAGATGCCTTTCAAACATTTTTAGGGATGCAAAAATTCCACCTGAGCAGCTTTAGGGAAAGTGCTGAGCACACTCTCAAGACCGAATTTAATCTGGATTGATTTCCAGACTGACGGATGGACAGCAAGGCAGCCGCTGAGCCCGGCAGACAGAGAACGGGGCAGGGAGGAGATGTGTGATGCAGGAATCCTTCCCACCTCGCAGCATCCCAGTCCTCTAGCCGTTACGTGCAGCAGGATTTTAAGACACCCTCCTACTTCCATCCTAAACTCATTGAAGGCCAGAGGAATTGCTCCTTTTCCACCCCAAATGTGCCCTTTCTCCAAGCCCCCTGCAGCCTGGGCTGCATCCCCAGCAGCGTGGGCAGCAGGGCGAGGGGGGGGATTCTGCCCCTCTGCTCCGCTCGGGGGAGACCCCCCTGCAGCGCTGCCTCCAGCTCTGGGGCCTCAGCCCAGGAGAGACACGGAGCTGTTGGAGCGGGGCCAGAGGAGGCCCCGGAGCTGCTGGGAGGGCTGGAGCCCCTCTGCTGGGAGGATAGGCTGAGAGAGTTGGGAGGGTTCAGCCTGGAGAAGAGAAGGCTCCGTGGAGACCTTCCAGCCCCTGCCAGGCCCTCAAGGGGCTCCAGGAAAGCTGGGGAGGGACTCTGGATCAGGGAGGGGAGCCATGGGACAGGGGGGAATGGTTTTACACTGGTAGAGGGGAGATTTAGATTAGAAGTTTGGAAGAAATTCTTTGGTGTGAGGGGGGTGAGCCCCTGGCCCAGGTTGCCCAGAGAAGCTGTGGCTGCCCCATCCCTGAAGGGGTTCAAGGCCAGGTTGGACGGGACTTGGAGCAACTTGGTCTGGTGGGAGGTGTCCCTGCCCAGGGCAGGGGGTTGGAACTGGATGATTTAAGGTCCCTTCCAACCCAAACCATTCTATGGCAGATCAGCATGCAGCCCATCTGGGGAGATGCACAAAGCGCAACATGTGGATGATACAGCTTCTCTCTGCCCCCATTCTACTGGGAAAACATGAGCCTGGTGGGGACCTCACCCAGCAAAAAGAAACTCCCATCCTTGCCCAGTGCCCGTTTTGCAAATAGAGGTGACGGTGGGGTGTTTGCAAGCATCATACAACCTCTCCCCTCCTTCAGTGGAGTTGTGCATTAAAGTTTTAGGGAATTAAATGCACCAGCTGGTGATAGCTGCTGCAGGCTTTATGGCAGAGTATGGAGTAAGGCAGGGTATGGGCAAGGTGTGCGGTACCTTCTCCATCACATACCAAAAAAATTCTCCTCACGAACACAAAAAGCTTTTCCATTTACAGAAGCAGCACTGGTCTTTGAAAGAAAACAGGGTGGAAGAAAGCTGCTGTAGTTCTGCGTGGTCCCACACCAGCATATTTCCAAAACACACCCAGTGATGGCTGATCAATCACGAGCCACCTTCAGAAAACTTCAGTGTATCCTCAAACACTCCCCATCCCTGGAGGGGTTCAAGGCCAGGTTGGACGGGGCTTGGAGCAACCTGGTCTGGTGGGAGGTGTCCCTGCCCAGGGCAGGGGGCTGGCACTGGATGATCTTTAAAGGCCCTTCAAACCCAAACCATTCTGTGATTTTAAATGAAAACGTTTCCCTGCAGCGATTCCCTGGGTTACACCACTGCCTGCACCGATTGCCAAGCACCAAGATCCCAGAAAGCACCAACAGACGTGCTTCAAAATTGCATATATCGTATTTGGCAACGGCACCTGAGCCATTTGGTGACATCTCGATCATTTCTGCAAGCCCCCTTCTTCAGGGGTGGGCTTTTAAGACGTGCTGAAAGAAATGAAACGCAAGGTGGGTTTACGTATTACCAAATAGATCCAGACGCTTAAGCTGGAAGGAATAAAGCAAACAGCCTGACGCAACTAAAATGACTCATGATGCTCATTTACCCTCCAAATATGCAATCCAGGCCCCCAGAGCTACCGAGCTGGTGAGGGGTCTGGAGACCAAGCCATATGAGGAGAGGCTGAGGGAACTGGGCATGTTTAGTTTGGAGAAGAGGAGGCTGAGGGGAGACCTCATTGCCCTCTACAACTACCTGAGAGGAGGGTGTAGAGAGGTGGGGGTTGGCCTCTTCTCCCAGGTGAATGACGACAGGACCAGAGGAAATGGTCTGAAGCTGCGGCAGGGGAGGTTTAGATTAGATATTCGGAAGAATTACTTGACTGAAAGAGTGGTCGGGCACTGGAACAGGCTGCCCAGGGAGGTGGTTGAGTCGCCATCCCTAGAGATATTTAAGGAACGTGTAGATTTGGCACTTCAGGGCATGCTCTAGTGACAGAGACTGTAGGGGTGATTTTTGTGTGTGTGTGTGTGTGTGGTTGGACTCGATAATCTCAAAGGTCCTTTCCAACCATGAAGATTCTATGATTCTATGATTCTAAAAACCAGATCTTACCTATCACAGACCCTGACATGACGGCCCCGGTCACGTACAGGCTGCTCCTCAGCTCTGCCTGCAGGAAGCGGGTGGCCAAGAGCAGCAGGAGGGTGTTTTCCATCAGCATTATCTGCAAAGCAGAGGGAAGAGAGTCATCACTTTTACCCTTCTGATGGTTTTAGGAGTGCTTCTGATGGCAGAGAACACCCACTTTCTAGATTTTGCCGATTTATTTTGCACCCAAAGTTATCACTTACAACATAAGGGTTGCTCAGCTGAACTTTCTGTAAAGTCTTGACCTTTTCTTACCATCAAAAATGACTCTGGCAGAGCCGCGCAGCCGCTTTGGTGTTCTTGAGATGTTTTATGGCTCCTGCTAAGAACATGAAGCCAGTGCCAAAGGTGCATCCACCCTGGTGACCATGGGGCTTTGTCAGGGCAGGGGAAATGCTGGATTTTTATCAAGTGGTGATGTGAGAGATGAGAACAGAAGGTCTGAGCTATCACTACTCCCCAGCAGCTGCATCCATGTGGAATATTGAGTGTCCTGGGTACTTACTGTGTAAAACACGACCACCCTGTGCTTGGAGGGACCAGGCCGGACATTAACGTAGCAGAAGATGTACACGGCTCCCACCAGGCAATTGAACAGCCTCCATCGGCAGGGCTGGACCACGATGTCTGTCTGCTGGGCCACCAGCCAGAAGGCCATGAGCAGCCAGTGGACACCTGTAAGGAGAAGGGATGAAAAAGGCAAAACCATTCCTGGAGGAGGCTGGAAAGCCCTCCGGAACCAGGAGCATCCCCGTGGCTGACCAGCAGGATGGGACACGGGGAAGATGATCATGGATCTTACCTGCCACGGCAAAAACCCAGAAGGAGTACAGCCTGGCAAAGAGCACCAGGGCCAGGACTCTGGTCCCCAGCATCCCCGTCCTCCAGAGCAGCAGGCAGAGGATGGCCGCGGCCGGCGGGCAGAGGTGACCAGGTTTCAGCAGGCAGGAGAAGCGGCTGTAGGAGACCAAAGCCCAAGCGAGGGAGAGCAGGGACAGCCCAGCGCTGACACCTGCAAGGGGACAAGGGATGTCAGGAGCTCTGAAGGACACCCAACTGCATTGTAGGACCAGATCTCAATGCTAAGGAGCTATTGGTAGCATGGCACCCCGACACAAGCCAGACACCCTGCTGTCCTGTCAACTGGAGTATTTCATAGAATCATACAATGGTCTAGGTTGGAATCATAGAATCATAGGCTTGGAAGGGACCTCTGGAGATCATCCCGTCCAACCCCCTGCCAGAGCAGGGTCACCCAGAGCAGGTGGCACAGGAACGTCTCCAGGCGGGGTTGGAATGTCTCCAGAGACGGAGACTCCCCCACCTCTCTGGGCAGCCTGTGCCAGGGCTCTGCCACACTCACAGCAAAGAAGTTCCTCCTCATGTTTAGGTGAAACTTCCTATGTTCAAGTTTGTGCCCATTACCTCTTGTCCTGTCCCTGGGCACCACTGAGAAGAGCCTGGCCCCATCCTCCTGACACCCACCCTTTCAGTATTTATAAGCGTTGATAAGATCCCCCTTCAGTCGTCTTTTTTCCAGACTGAAGAGACCCAAATCCCTCAGCCTTTCTTCATAAGGCAGGTGTTCCAGTCCCCTCATCACCTTGGTAGCCCTTTGCTGTCCCCTCTCCAGCAGTTTCCTGTCCTTCTTGAACACTGGAGCCCAGAAATGGACACAGCACTCCAGGTGCGGCCTCCCCAGGGCAGAGTAGAGGGGGAGGATGACCTCCCTCCACCTGCTGGACCTTTCAGATCATCAGGTTCAACCATCAACCTAAATTTGACAAAACCAACACTAAACCATGTCCCTCAGCACCATGTCTACCTGTCTTTACCTCCAGAGACGGTGCCTCAACCACTTCCCTGGGCAGCCTGTTCCAATGCTTAATAACCCTTTCAGTGAAGAAATTTTTTCCTAATATCCATCCTAAACCTCCCCTGGCGCAACTTGAGGCCATTTCCTCTTTTCCCATCGCCTGTTCCTTGGGAGAAGAGATCGACCCCCCCCGGCTACCCCCTCCTTTTGGGGAGCTGTAGAGAGCGAGAAGGTCTCCCCTCCACCTCCTTTTCTCCAGGCTGAACACCCCCAGCTCCCTCAGCCGCTCCTCACCAGACTTGTGCTCCAGACCCCTCACCAGCTCCGTTGCCCTTCTCTGGACCCGCTCCAGCACCTCAGTGTCTTTCTTGTAGTGAGGAGCCTGAAACTGGACACAGCCCTCGAGGTGGGGCCTCACCAGTGCCAACCAATTCCTGCTGAGTCTGGTCTCCTTTGCACGCTCGGCATCTCCCTGCTTGAATCCTCCAACCGCTCGCTGCCATGGGCAGAGCTCTCTGCCAGGGCAGGTCCATCTCTGGTCACTGCACTCAGATCAGAGGCTGACACCGATTTGAGTGAGATCTTGCGCACACCGTGACTCTACACACGCCAACTTTTCCCTCTGCACACCTGAAAGTTCACCTTTTCTTTACAAAACAGCCCCAAACCCCTAAATGCTCAGCATCGCTCTGTGATTAGGGCTGGACCAGCAATAGGAACACGTGTTGGGTTCGAACCCAGCCAAGGCACTGTCTGGCCATGGAGGTGCCCTCTATGGAGGACTGACTGTACTGGCCAGGAGAAGCCATAGGTAGCTCAGAGACTTCGGGTTCAGCCACTGATCTTTAAGCCCCATTTGTTCACACGCATGAGATTCAACAAGGCCAAGCGCAAGGTCCTGCACCTGGGTCAGGGCAACCCAAAGCACAAATCCGTGCTGGGAGGAGAATGGCTGGAGAGCAGCCCTGAGGAGAAGGACTTGGGGGTGCTGGTGGGTGAGAAGCTCCACAGGAGCCGGCAATGTGTGCTGTCAGCCCAGAAACCCCCCGCTGCATCCCCAGCAGCGTGGGCAGCAGGGCGAGGGGGGGATTCTGCCCCTCTGCTCCGCTCGGGGGAGACCCCCCTGCAGCGCTGCCTCCAGCTCTGGGGCCTCAGCACAGGAGAGACACGGAGCTGTTGGAGCGGGGCCAGAGGAGGCCCCGGAGATGCTGGGAGGGCTGGAGCCCCTCTGCTGGGAGGACAGGCTGAGAGAGCTGGGGGGGTTCAGCCTGGAGAAGAGAAGGCTCCGCGGAGACCTTCCAGCCCCTGCCAGTCCCTAAAGGGGCTCCAGGAAAGCTGGGGAGGGACTCTGGATCAGGGAGGTGAGCCGTGGGATAAGGGGGAACAGTTTTAAACTGCAAGAAGGAAGATTTAGATGAGATGTGAGGCAGAAATTCTTTGGTGTGAGGGGGGTGAGCCCCTGGCCCAGGTTGCCCAGAGAAGCTGTGGCTGTCCCATCCCTGGAGGGGTTCAAGGCCAGGTTGGACGGGGCTTGGAGCAACCTGGTGTGGTGGGAGGTGTCCCTGCCCAGGGCAGGGGGTGGAACTGGATGATCTTTAACCAACCCAAACCATTCTATGATTCTACGATTTGTCCCCTCTACTTTGCCTTGGGGTTTCCCAGCCCCTTTGCAGCATCGTCCTCCATCCAGAACCTGCCCTGTCGCCTGCCAGGTGGACACATACGTCCTCCACCCAAACACACCACCCCTCTGCATCTCGCAGCATCCTCCTGGGACCTCTCTGCTCACCGGGGACGAAGCCTGCTGGCTCGATGGCCACGACGACGTAGGCCTGCAGCAGGAGGTGAGGCAGGGTCTGCAGCAGAGCTTCCAGGAGCCACAGCACACTCACGTCCCCGTGTTGCATCAGCACCTCCCCGGCATGGGCACTGCCACCCGTCTTCGCTGCCATCCGCAAAACATCCCAGTACCTGCAAGAGTCCCCGTGATGGGATGTCCACCCTGGTTTGGGCAGGTTTGGGACTGACAACCGGGTTGGGGGAGCAGGGGGGCTGGATGGACCATGGGGAACATCTCTCACCGCTTCCAGAGGCCCAGCTGCAGAAGGTGGAGCACCAGGAGCCAGCAGCCGGGTGGGCGGCCATCTGCTCTGAACCAGAGGATGCTGAGGAGCTGCGCGGCGTAGCCGGGCACCACGCAGGCGATGGTCAGCCCCAACCAGCCCAGTTGCCCACGGACAAGGTAGTGGATGATGGCACAGAGCCCTGGAGAACGGCAGAGAAAGACCGCTGAGGGATGTCACAGCCAGCCACTGAAAGGTGCCACCCACAACCCAACCCCAAATTCACCTCCCAACCACCGAGGGGGGGTTCGCAGCCCTTGTCCCCCATTGTCTCCCATCTTATCTCCAGCTGCCGGCTCCCGGTGGCTTGTCAGCTGTGGCACAGCCATCGCCACGGAGGGGCCTGGCCTAAAGAAGGGCTCTCTGATAACAAGCGCTCATGCTCCAAATAAATAAATAAATAAGAAAATAAGTAAATAAATAAACTTTTTTTTTTTAAAAAATCAACTTTTCAAACTTAAAAAAAAAAAAAAAAAAAGAAAGAAAAAGGCCGGGGTGTGCGTGGATGCGGAAAACCCGTGCTGCCGTCCATAGGTCCCGCTCACGCTCCAAATAAATAAATAAATAAATAAACGAACAAACAAATAAGTTTTTTTTAAAAACAAACAGTCGTTTTTTCAAATTTAAAAAAAAAAAAAAAAAAAGAAAGAAAAAGGCTGGGGTGTGCGCAGATGCGGAAAACCCGCGCTGCCGTTCATGGGTCCCGGGGGCAGAACCGCGCAGCTTCCACGGGGGCGCGGGGAGGGACATCCCCCCCCCCCCCCCCCCGGCTGCAGGGCTGTGTGTGGGTGTGTGGGGCTGTGCGTTACAGCCGCCCCCGCGCCGCCCCCCCCCATCTCCGCGGGTGCGCAGCCCCACTCCGCACCCCCCGGTACCCCCCCCTCGCGCATCCTGCGCGCTCACTCACGCGCTGCGCGCTCCGCCGCCAGCAGCGCCAGGCAGAGCCCGGGGAAAGATCCGCGCATCCTGCGCGCCCCTTCCGCGGCGGTGCCGCGCAGGAGGAGGAGCAGGAGGAGGAAGAGGAGGAGGAGGAAGGAGGCGCCGGTCCCTTCCCCGCCCGCCCCGGCCCGGCCCCACCGGGCACCTCCCCCCCCAGAGCCTCCCCCCGCCCCGCCGCCGCGCGTCTCTCCCGCCGGCAATGTGACGTCACGCTGTTTGCGTCACGATCGGGCTCCTCGGCCTCTGGCGGCCACAACAGTCCGAGACGCCCTTCCCCCGGGTTGTTGTGCCCCTGCACAAACCTGTCCCGGTGTCCCCCAAGTTGTTGTCTACTTGCACAAGCCCATCCTGATGCTCCCCAGGTTCTCCTGCACTCGCACAAACCCATCCCCATGTCCCCCAAGTTGTTGTGTACTTGCACAAGACCATCCTGATGGTCCCCAGGTTCTCCTGCACTCGCACAAACCCATCCCCATGTCCCCCAAGTTGTTGTGTACTTGCACAAGCCCATCCTGATGCTCCCCAGATTCTCCTGCACTCGCACAAGCCCATCCCCATGTCCCCCAAGTTGTTGTCTACTTGCACAAGACCATCCTGATGGTCCCCAGGTTCTCCTGCACTCGCACAAGCCCATCCCCATGTCCCCCAAGTTGTTGTCTACTTGCACAAGACCATCCTGATGCTCCCCAGGTTCTCCTGCACTTGCACAAGCCCATCCCCATGTCCCCAAGGTTGCTGTGCCCCTGTACAAGTCCATCCCATTTTCCCTGGGTTCTTGTGCCCCTGCAGAAGCTTGTCCCGATGTCCCCCAGGTCGTTGTGCCCCTGCACAAACCCATCCTGATGGTCCCCAGGTTGTTGTCTACTTGCACAAGTCCATCCTGATGGTCCCCAGGCTCTCCTGCACTTGCACAAGCCCGTCCTGATGTCCCCCAGGTTGCTGTGCCCCTGCATAAGCCTGTCCTGATGTCCCCTGGTTGTTGTGGCCCTGCACAAGCCTGTCCCAATGTCCCACAAGTTGTTGTCTACTTGCACAAGACCATCCTGATGCTCCCCAGGTTCTTGTGCACTTGCACAAGCCTGTCCTGATGTCCCCCAGGTTGCTGTGCCCCTGCACAAGCCTGTCCTGATGTCCCCCAGGTTGTTGTGCCCCTGCACAAGTCTGTCCCAATGTCCCCCAGCTTGTTGTGCACCTGCACAAACCCATCCTGATGGTCCCCAGGTTGTTGTCTACTTGCACAAGTCCATCCTGATGGTCCTCAAGCTCTCCTGCACTTGCACAAGCCTGTCCTGATGTCCCCCAGGTTGTTGTGCCCCTGCACAAGTCTGTCCCAATGTCCCCCAGGTTGTTGTGCACCTGCACAAGCCCATCCCGATGTCCCCCACGCTGTTGTCTACTTGCACAAGTCCATCCTGATGGTCCCCAGGCCCTCCTGCATTCGCACAAGCCCGACCTGGTGTCCCTCAGGTTGTTGTGCCTCTGCATAAGCTTGTCCTGATGTCCCCCAGGTTGTTGTGCCCCTGCACAAGCCCATCCCGATGTCCCCCAAGCTGTTGTCTACTCGCACAAGTCCATCCTGATGGTCCCCAGGTTCTCGTGCACTTGCACAAGCCCATCCCCATGTCCCTGGGTTCTTGTGTACTCGCACAAGCCCATCCCAATGTCCCCCAGGTTGTTCTGCAACTGCATAAGCCCATTCCAATGTACAAGCTCATCCCGATGTCCCCTTGTGCGATGCCCAAGTGACGCGTGCATCCACCACGGGGCTGAGCACTAGGTGGCAGCCGGGACAGGATGCACACGGAGCCGTACCTTAATTCAGTTGCTTTTTTCCCCCCACACAGGAGACAAAACCTTTGCGAAGCGTGACCCGACCGCTGGTGGCTGTGGGTGCTCTGGTGGGTGCAGAGACGTGTCCTATCTCCTTTCCCCTCCCCCCCCCCCCCCCCCCCCCAGTCTCCAGCCCCGCAGACTCCGTCCCCTGAGAAGCAAGTGCTTTTTAGAAAATAAATCCTCAGCAAGTCACTACAGGAAAACCACGGAGGGGTTTTTAAATTAAGTCCAAATATCATCTAGGGTTTTGTCATTGCTTTTGCAAAACCGTGCAGGAATCCCCCAAAGTGTTGTACATCCGCCGGGCTGTCGGGACGTGCGTGTGGTTGGGGGCTTTCACGCATTTGCCCTTGTTTTTTTTTTGAAATTTTAACTAGCTTCTTTGCAACCACGGGAACAAAATCTGCTGCTGAACAGGAGCAACGTTTCTCGCCCGTCCAGCGGGGACTTTGTGAAATAGGAGCACTCTGTTTCCAGGATTCTCCATAGGTCCCCGATACATTACGTCTGTCCCCACCATGGTCTATAACGCCCCTCCTCGATATTTGCGTGTGAACGGTGAACGAAACATCCCACCTGTGCTCAGAGATGTCATTGCCTGATTGTCCCTCCTCAAGGGACCCTCACCAGTGGCTCCGCTTGGTCTCCAGCACCGGTTTTCACCAGGCATGTAAGAACTTTGCATCTTTGCGACCCCAAATCCAGCATTTGAATTTGGTGGCCAGTGGGTTAAAGAAGTCACGGCTGGGAGGGATCTTCTACTTCTCCTCTTGTCCCGCTGCCATGTCCCTATTCAGCAAAGTGTTTCATTAACTAACGATACTGAGCTGTTGGGCGCAGCTCCAGCAAAGCATTTTGATAAAATTAGGGGTGTAAACAGGGCTCTGGAACCAAGTCAAGCTTAGTCTTGGCTGTCTCCAAGCCACATCCTTCACAGTTGATGATAGTGCAACAAATACCACTGCTGCCAAATGGCTCATTCCTGGAAAACCCAACTTTTTGCATGCAAAGCACAACGAAGCCTCTGATGGGCACCAAAGCCTCTTCCAAAGCTGAGGGTGGGTTGTTGAAGAACCGTCTTTGCTCTCAAATCCAGCAGTGAGGAAGTTGCAAGGATTCGTGCAAGTTGCAATGCGGCGTGCCCCTTCTTGTCACCCACAGAAGACGTGTGAACCTCATGGTCCCATCCCCCCTGCCCTCCATTCTCATCATTCCCAAGAAGGTGCCACCCCGAGGTGCCTCAACAGCCTTTTCTCAGTCTCAAAGTGACTGATGACAAAATCGGTCCCTCCTCCTGCCCAAAGGCTTTCTTCCCAGCCAGGAATAAATTCCCATGCCACACAAGACGTGCCATTACCGCCCTGAAACATTGCCAAGCAGAGAAGGAGACAGCCAGAAAGCCTTCCAGAAGATATTCCCAGAGCTAGCCACCCTCCCCAGTTTCACCGCCAGCTCCCAGTTGCTCTGGCTGCCATCCAGCCACTGGTTTGGCTGCACTTTTCTCTGCTGGATTTCAGTGCCCAGGAGCCTCTCTTGCCAAAAAAAAAAAACCCAACCAAACCCTTCAGTTCTCCAACAAAGCTACATCCAGAGGATGGTGAAGTCACCTCTCAGGATTTTATTTAGCGAGCTTAGCAACTGAAGGTTCTCCATCACCTCCATGCCAAGCTGTTTCTCCAGCCTTCAAGGGATTTTTTGGGGGACTCTTTGCTGCACCTTCTCATATTTTCATCCTTTCTGGAAGTGGGAGCACAAGGAGTTGCAGAGACCTGCTGCTGGAGCTGCACACGGAGAGGTAGAACATCTTGGTGGGGCTCATTCTGGATTCGGTCTCTATGTGGCTTTGGGTGATCTTTTTTGGGGGGTCCAAGATGGGAAGAAATATTCCTTTCTGTGCGGAATCTGGATTTCTGGAGGCGAAGAGGCATCTTGTTGAGATTTGAGTGTGCAGGTACCTGGAAGTGAACTGGCCCCTGTGCTCATGGTCGTTGCTCTGAGGAAATGGTTGCTGAAATATCTGCCTGTCTCTGCTTTTCGTGGAGGAGACGGTGCTTTGGACCAGGACGGGGGAGCCAGTAGGTGTTGGTGTTATGAGGATGACTCCTCTCGGGGCGGGGAGGAGTAGTGGTATCCATAGAATAGTTTGTAATTACAGGTTACAATGTTCATCCTTTAAATATATTCTTTGTATCCAAACACCATTGCTAAATCCCTGCACTCATCAAAGCCTTATAAATACAGGTTAACTCCTTCCTCTTGCAGCGTCCCTTGCCCTCAGCAGCTTTGTGGTGGAGCTCCACAATGTCAACAAAAGCCGTGAAAATACTCTTCCTGCTGCTTCTTCTTCTCCCCGCGGTGTCCCAGGCTGCTGCGGGTAAGTGTAAATACAACCAACGGGCATTTTTGTGTTGGGGGAACAGGGAGCGATTCCGTAAATGAGGAATGGACTTGTGATACGGGCGCAGTTGATGTGATACCTGACATTGAACCTGCCTAGCACCGAGTAAACTCCAGTTAACCGCTTCAGTGCTAAGGGGGCAGAGCACCACCGTTTGCAGAACTCACGAACACTTTCATGAGTTGCTCTGGAACAGGATGCCCAGAGCGACTGTGGAGTCTCCTCTGGAGATATTCCAAACCCACCTGGACGCGTTCCTGTCCAGCCCACTCTAGGTGAACCTGCACTGGCAGGGGTTGGAATAGGTGATCTCCAGATGACCCTTCCAACCCTGACCATTCAGTGATTCTGTGTGATTCAGGCATTGCAGCAAAACTCAACAGCAGGTTGATGATCCCCCCAAGATGCCACTTGCGTTACAGAATGTGTTGGGTTGGAAGGGACCTTTAAAGGTCATCTAGTCCAACCCCCCTGCAGTAAGCAGGGACATCTCCAACTAGTTCTTTATACTACTACTACTTCTTTAACTACATCTTTATCTACAGCTCAAGCTGTTGCGAACATGGGGACAGGCTTTTTTCACCTGTACAAATCCAAAGAAAGTTGCTTTACCGGCTTTTTTTTTCTCAATTACAGTGTCAGACACTGTGACATGTCGGAAGACCAAGGGCAAGTGTTCATTCCTGCTCTGTCCCTTGTTTAAGAAAGCCACCGGTACCTGCTACAATGGACTGGCAAAGTGCTGCAGGCCCTTATGGTGACCCTCCACCATCCACACAAGGGTGGTAGCATCAGTAGCATCCATAGCAGTGGCATCAGTAGCATGGTATTGTCCTTCTTTACATGGGTGTGTGTTGGGTTTGGTGTTGTCTTTCTTCAGAGGTGGTGGAAGTTACTTTTGCATGTGGTCACGTGTCTGCTCTTGGGTACCCAGACCTGGGAAATCACTGTGTGGCACCTCCTCATCCACTGGACCCTGTCCCTCCACTGTCACCAAGGCAGAGTTGAACTGGTAGCCTGAAACTGGGAAGCTTCTCTCCTCTCCCTGCCAAGGGTGGTTTGTAGTGGGAATCAGGCAGATTTCCTCTTTGTGGTGGGGGAGAGTGTGATGTGTCCCATGTGATGCTGAGAAACCACAAAGACCTCACCCTTCCCACATGATCTCCTGTGATAGCCACCCATGAAGCCCTGATGGCTTCAGTTGCCACCCTGGCATCCCAAGGTGAAAGCAGAAGGCTAATTTCAAACCCCTGAAGAAGTTTAGTTGGGAAGTGGCTCCTTGTTATGGCCCTGCTGCTTTACCTTGGTCGAGCCCATGGAGAGGTGAGATGTGGAGGGCTGGTCCTAGTCAAGGCTCAGAGCTGACAGTGCAACCCCCTGAGACCTTCCTCCACCTCTTGGACTTCTCCATTGCTCTTTCCAGCCACCACATGCCAAATGGGTGCGGGGCAGTGACACCACTGCTTTCTCTCCTCATGTCTCTCCCGCCTTGTCCCTGCCTGTGATTTGTCTCTCTGCCTTTACCATCACTAGCCAAGTCCCGCATGGCGAGGTCTCAGCTCCTCTGGCCAGACCTCATATCTCTCCCCAGGGGCACTGAGTTGCTTCTGCCAATGTAATATTTAGAAATATCTTGGTTAACATCTGTTAAGTTGTCCACGTTCTCCATGCAGGATGGCTGTCTTTCCTGAATAGATGGATAAATGTGAAATACAACCCTCATTTTCCCATCTTCCCTGTAGAACCCCTTTTCTCTTCCATAAGACTATTTATTTCCCATATCCCTTTACAACCATCTCACGAGAAGGTCTTTTATCTTCCACCTTTCCCATCTTGTATCCTCAGAAGATGCTGTCCTGGCTCAGTCATCTGTCTAGCTTCTCAGAGGACATCTGGCTGATTCAGATCCGCTTCTAGAGGGGAGGTCAACTCTCATTTCACCTCTACCATGATACAACAAGGGCTGGAAACTGAAGTCTTCAGGGATGTTCTGCTGCTCTTTTGCAGGCTCTGCAAAACATCTCAGCCTTCCAGAACTGATGTGATCTGTGCAGTTTTTCTCTCCCCCAACACATATTTGCTGTGTCCAAAGAGACTGTGGTTTGCAAATTCTTTGAGTTGTGTAAATATCTAATAAAGCATGAGTAATAACACAAAGCACTTTAAACAGTTCATTGGGGAGGAGTGTTTTGATCCCTCTGGTTTCTGAGGACTAGGGCCCAGGTCCTGTGGATCTTCCATCCAGCCACATCTCATTGGCAGGCCTCTCCAAAACCTGGGAAAGGTTTTCTAGATCATCTCCCACCCAAGCCCAACTCAAGAGGGTGTTTGATTACGTCCACAGTCAGGGAGCTCAGATTTGTTCAGCCCAGGAGGATGGCTTAAAAAAATCTCATGAGACATCTGTGCTGCTTTTGGTGTAGCAGCTTCTCCAGGAATGGCTACTCCTGCAGCTGACATTATTGCATAGCGCGTTGCCACGGCCAAAGAAAAAAGATCATCAATAATAATCAAGCTTTCCAAGCCCAATGGTGCTATTTGAACCTTGATCACTCCTTCCATCTAGCGATTTGGAAGCCTTTTGTAGTGATGAATTGAGGCTTGCACCACCCGTAAGAGGTAGCCGAGCAAACAGAAGGTACCTGCTGTTGTAATTAAGCCACGTTCTTCCATCCAGAATTAATTTTAACCCTTTTAGTTCAGGAATCAGAAATAATAATAGCAAAAAGCAGATATTTGGTGGTATGCCAAGAAGTTGCAGTGACTGTGTACAGGGCTGGCTTTCAGGAATAACTAGTGAGACTCCTCACTTGTATAATCATTGCAATTAGGAAATCAAGAGCTTTGCAGAGTATGCAAAGTTTGCTACTCACGTTGCGCTGATGAAGAAACTGGGGCACAGAACAAGGAAGTGTTAGCAAAGACATTGCCTCTTGGTCACCCACAGCCAGGAGGAGGAGAAAGATCCCGGGAATTGTGCTCTGACCTCCTAAATTGTTTATCCCCTTTGAAAAAATAATGCAGGCATCATTAATGTAGTGGTGTGCAAAATTGTTCTTAATCGTGGCCAGCAACTGGGGACAAGTGATCCTTTGGTGTAGAACACGATTGCTAACCACCACATCCCAGAAATCTGAATAGCCATATCGTGGCTATAGTGGGGCAGGCATGGAAAAACCTCTTCTTCACAGAACTTGGGAAGATTCACTCCATGGGAAAGACGGATAATGTAAGAGTTGGGGCTATACTGAGCTGGAAATGCCTCCAGTGTTTGAAGGGGGTTCACAATCTGAGGCTCAGAGAAGGCCAACAAGGCTGGGGAGCTGGACAGCCCGTGCTTTATTCATCCAGTGGACAGGAACAATGAGGAACATCAAAACCACCTGCACAACCATGTTCCCCAACCAGCATAGCCCCTGTGGGTAGGAGAGGAGGTAGCGAAGGCAAAGGCGGTCTTGGCTTGCCTACAGATGATGTCGTATGGATGAATCTGGCCCTCAGGTGTTGAGTGAGCTACCTGTGTGCACCAGTTTCAACCCGTATTTTGCTACACACCCTAGCTGCAAATATTTCTCAACACTTCAGAGAAGGGTTTAAGCAATAGTCCCTCCCTGATGGACCCAGGTCACATCTTTTGCAGATCATTCCCCTGCTCGTGGTGATGCAGCAGAGCGGTTGCGAGTGGTGATTGTGGATGATGTTAGGAGATGCAGGGCTCAAATCTTTGTTGCAGTAAAAGGGTAATTCTTAGAACACCTAATCCCAGCACCCACCAGAAGAGCTGCCTTCCTGGATTGTTGTGAGTTGTGCAAAGGACCTAATTCAAAAGTTGTTTGTGAAAAAGCTGCTCTGTAAAAGTGGTGACGGTACAATTAGGCTTAACTGTGTTGTGAGACCAAATAGAAGCATAGAATCATAGAATGGTTTATGTGGGAAGAGAATTAAAGCTCATGCAGTTCCACCCCCCTGCCCTGGGCAGGGACACCTCCCACCAGACCAGGTTGCTCCAAGCCCCGTCCAACCTGGCCTTGAACCCCTCCAGGGATGGGGCAGCCACAGCTTCTCTGGGCAACCTGGGCCAGGGGCTCACCCCCCTCACACCAAAGAATTTCTTCACAATATCTCATCTAAATCTCCCCTCTTTCAGTTTAAAACCATGATCCCTTGTCTTAGTGCTACAGTCCCTGATAAAGAGTCCCTCTCCACCTTTCCTGTAGCCCCCCTTTAAATACAATCAACATGCGAATGTTTAATTTCAAAAAAGCAAAAACACGGAAAGCAAAGCACCACCAGCAGCAGTCCGGAGGAGCAAGAAGCCTGCAGGCGGCCTGAAAGATGTTTAAAAGGCTGTGCTAGAAACCTCAACAAAATATTTGCTTTGACTGGGAAAGAAAACAAAGAGGTCTAAGAGAAATCCCCGCAGGGCATGAAGGGCAAGTCAAGGGAGGCTCTCGAAGGGAAGAGCTCAGTGGGGAACAAACGGCTGACAGAGGAGAACGGCAACTCCCATAAAACGTGGCAGGGCAGATTCAGGTAGGAAAGAGGGCTAAAAAGGAAAGTGAAGATACCTTTGCAACAGACAACCTGAGCGGATAGTAGAAATACCAGTAACTGCATGGAAAGCGGGAAGCCATTGGGGGAGTCCTTGATGAGAAAGAAGTAGGAGGGCTCTTAGGGATGGCATGCTGTAGCTCAGCACACTCTTCTGTCCACGGCAGGGTAGTAAAGGCTATAATAAAAATGAAATTGCTGGGCATGGGCAGTGCATTTCTGGACGCTGCTGGCCGTCGCAGGCGGAGTGATTAACTTCACTCATAAGAGAGAAGTAGTGAAATATTTATTAATATAAAACAGTGATTTAACAAAGTTAGTAGTGAACGTGACAGTATTTTATGAGATTTGATGGAACGGTACACTTGGTTATTTACTGCATAGAGGACAGGGTGAAACAGAGCTGTCAGGGAGACCCTCCCGTTGAGCCCCGAGGTTCAGAAAGGACCCCCTGGCTTTCTAAACTCCTTCTCAGAGAGGAGTCTGGGTGCGGCTGGATCCAATCCTAGTCCTAGACTTGGTCAACGGTTTATGTCTAAAGGATTATATATGCGCAATCAATCCTTTACATCACTTAGCTAAGATTTCGAAGTTTAGCATGCTATCAGCCACTTACCGAGAATCTGTTGCAGCAAGGAATCTCTCAGCCTCAAGGAGTAGAACCTTAAGCGAGTGTCCCCACTCATGGGGAGATCCTGTCGTGCAGCCCGCTGCCATGCAGGAGAGCTCAAAGTGCTCTTGGGCTGTCCGCTATTTATGGAGTAAGATAATCAACCTATAGTCTTATTCGCGTGGGAACAAAATATCTAGGTCCCCACTCCAGACAGTGTTTTGATTGTGTTGCCAGCCATCCCCCAAAGTTGAAGTGCAACTCATAGCGACTCCCACTGATGGTTATGGCTTGAGCAGGAGCCGGGGGCAGGGGGGAACGGGGGAAAAGGGGGAAAAGGAGAGAGCACGCCTGCCACACTGGCACAGGAGGCTGTGGAGGCAGAAAACGTCAGCAGGCCCAAAAAGGATTAGACAAATTCCCAGACAGCAGGTCCTTACACGGGTATTGAAAGAATGGGTGAGGATGTCCCCTGCAACATCCCTGCTTTTGCAGTTATAGATGCTGGGGCAAAAGGGGAGGACTTGCCCACAGATAGCGCCCAGGCTCATGTGTTTTCCCTGAACAACAGGGAAGAGAAGGCAAAGAGAAGCACAGCGAAGGCATAGAAAAGATTTGCAAACAAGAAAGAAGACCAGCGTCCAGAGACAGGCAAGGGACAGTGAGCAGTGTCTGGAGCCAGGACAGTGGCAATATGCTGCTGACTGCGGTGTTTGATTGCGAGCAATGAATCTGTAAATCCTTTTTGTCCTCAGTTATGAGCTGCGAATTGAAATGTGCAGCCCTTGGAAGAGCCCGTGGCCTGTCCTGCTTGATGGCAATGCCCGTGCAAAGGTGGCAGCAGGGACTTCAGCTGCTGAGAGCTTTCTCATGGAGAAGTCTCTGGGAAACACCCTGATGGGTGTTTCCCAGCTTTTATGGGTTGGATGCCCATTGATGTGAGCCTCCATGGGCTTTGGCTTTGGTTGAGAGGCTGAAATCCTTTCCATACTCAAATCATTAGCTATTTAATCAATTCAGTTGCTCTCTGGAGCACCTCTCATCACGTGGCTTTGCTTTGCAGAGCTGTGACCCCAGTAAGTCCCTGTTTTGCCAGCTGTGACACCTGAGTGTTGCCAGACTCATCACTCACAAGACCTGAGTTACTGCTTCATGCGCTTGGAGGTGCAGAAACTGCACTGAGCTCAGGGCAGGCAGTGAAGAAAGTTTTAACCCACCCCAACTAGGTTAACCTTGAGGTCTGTAAAAACCTCTGCAATTAGAGAGAGATCAGGAGGCATTGGAGCTAAAATGGCAAACGTAACCAGAGCGATGTCTTCTGCATTTTAAGACCATACTCTGCTCCTCACTATGCTGAGAGGTGTAAATGAGAAGAAACTCTGCTGAAATCCTTGCACCAAATACCGACGTCGTGAAGATCAAAATCCAGCCATGGCTGATCATGGAAAGACTCATCAAAAGAAACGGTGGGGACCTTCCAGCCTTCTTCTTCTTAATAGCCCATTGCCAAAAGATCCCAGGGTCTAATCCTGCTGGGCACCTGAAACTGCAGGCAGAAGGAGGCTTTCCCCTCTTTTCTACCTGAGAGGGACACTGAAAAACCTGCCACAGATTTGTCGAGGCAGAGATTGCTTTCTCCTCGACATCTGGCAATATGGCCAATGTCCAGGAGGCTGTGCTGTAAGACAGAAGGGATGAACTTATCATCTCCTCTAACGAAGGCTTGTGCAACTTATATATCTGCTCCTGAACTTGTGGCCAAGCTCTGCCTACGGGCATCACAAAGCATAGAAGATGCATTTGCACCACCATGTCAGGCACACACTTTGGGGTCCTGTGAGACACCGAAAACTGCCTTTCTTTGTCTTTTGCCCCTCTGTCCCAGCCTGGTGATACCACCCTGCTCAAGCACAGATGATACGCAGCATTGTCTGACCCCTCAAATTAATTGAGAAAAGCTGGAAGAACCTTGCAGTTCCTTTCCAGGTGTATGGTATTTGGACCATCCAAGGACATGATAGTCTTTATGCCTAATCCTTGAAATATGGAAGATAGCAATTGTTTCTCCAGTGTCTCCTTGAGAAGGTAGACCAACAGCAGCACAAGCTACGGAAGAATAAATGCAAACTCTTGCCCACGTCTGACAAGTTCACCCAGCATCGGTTTCTTGTCCAAGCTGGCCAGGGCTCATTCCAAAGAGGAAGGTCCCTGAAAAAACAGAGTAAGGGAAAATGAAAAAGAGATTTAAAATATCCCATCGCTGGGGTGGTTTTCCAATAGGTGTGGCTAAAAAAGTCTTACATACGGTGCAGGTAGCGCTAAAAAATTTTTAGTGCAAGAGTTTAAAAATAACCAAACCATCTTTTCCTTTTTTTTTTCCTTTTTTACTCATAACTATTAGATTTCTGTTTTACTCACTCCATTTTTTTCCCTACCATTCCCCCTTGCAGACCTTTTTCTTGTTCTTAATCAAGATAGAGAGAACTCTCCAAACTTCCCCTCTCAACAGCAGAAATGAGGTAATATTAATGGCAGCTCATCAATCCTCCTTCTGAATTTCCAAAGAAGCACTAACTGCCCATTTAATGCAGTTCTTTTTAACCTAATTCCAGCTGATGACTATTTTTCTTTTTATGGTGACATATTTTTCACATTTTTTAAGGAATTAATACAAAACCTCTGAAAACGGATGGAGAAGGTGCTTCCCCGCTAGAGATTTGTAGGTATTTAAAGAGAAATCCCTGCTGGGATTTATTTGGTAAGAGAAATAAATGTCTAGTTTAATAATAACACTCAGATACACATGACTCCCCTCATCAAAACCCGAAGCGCATTGCTGCAAAAGGCGAAATTAATACCTAGAGCAAGAAATCATTGCATACCCCTCAAATGACTGGATAACATTATATTAAAATCTACTTTTTTCTTCTCTTTTTTTTTCAAGTTACAAGAGCAAAGGCAAGTTCAGGCTCCACGCCTTTCCATAATTTAGCTGGCTGTAACCAGCTAAATAACCGTAGAGCTGCCCCTGGCACAATCTCAGCTCTTGCACTCTCCCTGCAGTTTCCAGATGCAGTCTCAAAGCTGGCAGAAACCAGGGACCATTCCCAGCAGGCAATTTAGGTGAAGCCAATCTATGCTGCAGGCTGAGTTTAATGGCATGGACATGGCTAGACTCTGCCTTTTGGCCTGGAGATAAACCTGGTGTGGATTAGTTCCCTAGCAGAGATATGACCATCAGGTAGCAAATGTACGCAAAGAGCAGATAAATTGAGTAACAGCAACTAGTGCTGCTCGTGCCAACCATGAAGCCTACCTGAACCGAACAGCTTCAAGACAGCTTCAGGTTTATGATTTTCTTCCATGCCACAGGGACTCAAAGTTGTGAATGAGGGTCACGCCTTTGTAAAGCACCTGCTCTGTGGGCATCTGAGTGGACATCTGGTGGGTAAATCCCACCAGACCCCACTATGTACCATTTCATAGAATCATAGAATCATAGAAGTCTTTAGGCTGGAAGGAACCTTAAAGATCATCCAGTTCCACTCCCCTGCCCTGGGCAGGGACACCTCCCACCCGACCAGGTTGCTCCAAGCCCCGTCCAGCCTGGCCTTGAACCCCTCCAGGGATGGGGCAGCCACAGCTTCTCTGGGCAACCTGGGCCAGGGGCTCACCCCCCTCACACTGGGTCTCTTCAGTCTGGAAAAAAGACGGCTGAGGGGGGATCTTATCAACACTTATAAATACTTAAAGGGTGGGTGTCAGGAGGATGGGACCAGGCTCTTTTCAGTAGTGCCCGGGGACAGGACAAGAGGTAATGGGCACAAACTTGAGCACAAGAAGTTCCACCTAAACATGAGGAGGAACTTCTTTACCCTGAGGGTGGCAGAGCACTGGAACAGGCTGCCCAGAGAGGTGGTGGAGTCTCCGTCTCTGGAGACATTCAAAACCCGCCTGGACGTGTTCCTGTGTAACCTGCTGTGGGTGACCCTGCTCTGGCAGGGGGGTTGGACTAGATGATCTCCAGAGTTCCCTTCCAACCCTATGGTTCTATGATTCTATGATTCTATGACACCAAAGAATTTCTTCACAATATCTCATCTAAAGCTCCCCTCTTTCAGTTTAAAATCATTGCCCTCATCCTATGGCTCCCCTCCCTGATCCAGAGTCCCTCCCCAGCTTTCCTGGAGCCCCTTGAGGGCCTGGCAGGGGCTGGAAGGTCTCCGCGGAGCCTTCTCTTCTCCAGGCTGAACCCCCCCAGCTCTCTCAGCCTGTCCTCCCAGCAGAGGGGCTCCAGCCCTCCCAGCATCTTCGTGGCCTCCTCTGTACTCTCTCACATAGGTCCATGTCCTTCTTGTGCTTGTGATTCCCTGAGGGACCCCATCACACAGCGTCAGCTTCCAAATGAGCTGTACAGAATGACCATCCATGACCACAGCAGCCCATATAGCTGTTTTTATCATGCTGGAGAGTGGCTGCCACCAAGCCTCAGCAGGCAAGCACAGGACATATGACACAGAAACCTTGATCGAGCTGCTGTGGCCGAACATGTTGCACAAATGGAGGTGGCCCAAGGCAGTTTGCTTGCAGCTCAGCACATTTCCCGAAGCGATGCTGCAATATTTTGAAAGCGATACCTCGGTTCCTCATAGGAGGATGGTAACAAAGAGGATTCATAGGACCTCCCCAATGCTCTCCAAAGCCATGGGGACTGTCTGATTCGCCACCAGAAGGCTGTGAAGACCAAGCATCCTTCACCACCCTCCAGAAACAGTATAAAGCCAAGCTCTGCTCCTTCATCTGAATGCATCTGGACGGCTGACACTGATCCAAGGACTGTTCCAACCTAAAGCCTCCTCTTAACCTGGTAATGACTGAAATCTTCTCATTATTCATCCTCCCTAAAGAAGGTTCTGTCCGTCTTAAATGGGCTGGAGACTTTATATTTGTCATGTATTTCACTGTTACAGCCCTACCTGTGCAGTGACTCTGGTCTACCAAGAGTCAGTTCTAGAGATTTCAAATATCAATAAGGGAGAAGAGTTTTTGTTGGCTGCAGGAAGAGAGCTGAGAGGAAACACAAACACAGAAATTTCTCTTGGAAATCATGTAATTCTTGAGGTGAAAGAAAAACAACAGCCTCTAAGCAAGAATAGAGAGAAGCTGGATTTTAACTGTGAAGGAGCTTTTCATGCTTTTTTTTTTTTTTTATTAGAAAAGCTTGATAATGCACATGGTTTTTTTTGTATAATTATAGTAAAAATTGTCTTCCTTTTCTTACTGAATTAACAGCTTTAGCTTCTATAAGGCAAATCAATTTTATTGCAATGTATTACAAAGGATCAACCAATCTAGGATAAATGTGTGGTTAATTAATGTGGTAATTAAAAGGGGATTTTCTGCCAGCAGTTTCATCCTGTGCCACAATCCTATGTACGCTCCAGGGAACACTTAGGACAATAGACATGATTAAAGAGAAAGTGTGTAATACCTCTTCTAGATAACGCTTGGTCTTGAAGAACATTTCTGTATGTCGCTTCTCAGCCCACTATGATTGTGGAGGGACAACCCCTTTACTAATGTCTTGGTCTTCTTTCTCTGCAGTGACGGGAATTCCCAATCCACCCTCTGCCATGAAAATCTTTTCCTTTCTCTTTGCTCTCCTCTTGGTGATATTTCACGGAGCTGCAGGTAAGGTGTAAATGAAGATGAGGGGCTATAGAGAAAGAGAGACTGGTGTCTTATAGAAGTCTCCTATCTCCTTTGGGAAGCGTCCAGGCTGCTTCTGGCAAAGGAACTTTGCATATATCATCAAAACTTGTTGGCAGATTACTGATGATACATGAAATTAGCACACAAATGTTCCAATCATCAATTCAGAGCATTTGCTACTCCTCTGAAAAACCAGTCTGAGTTGAAAGCACTAAAAGCAAGCCCAAAATACCATTCAGTACCAGCATTTTCCCCATTAAAGCTTGCTGACTCTTGTACTTAGATCACTTACATTGTCTCTGGGTCACCCTACAGCAAACCACTCATAATCAAAGAGACTCAAGCCACACAGAAAAAAAGGAATCTGTCTCTGTGCTCTCCAAATATCCTTTGCTTCAGGATGTTTTACTGGGGTGGGGAGGCAGAAGATCATGAGTTAAAATTGAAATGCTTGCTGGTAGCTTCTGCTCGGTGGACAAACCAGTGCAACCATAAGTGGTAAGTGTTAAGGCTGTGCCTGTTGGAGGGATGCAAGGGGGTCTGGAAATCCAAAATCCACCTTATTGTGCAGCAAACGGGACTGTGTTTAAACACTATCCCTGAAAACGACACAAGTACAGTGCAGGGCACTGTTTGCACAAACAAGTGCCAGTGGATGTTTGAGGTTGATCTCTGTGGGAATAGGATGGGAAGTGCCCTCTGGGGAGTAAGGATGGGAAAAGGCTGTGATGAATTGCAGAAGACCAGAACCATGAGAGAACTGTCGTATATACTTGCCTGATCTTATTCTTACCCGGGCCTCTATTTATAGCTGTTCTCATAGAAAAGAAACTGGGCAAAGCGTTCCCTTGGTCTAGACCAGAATAGTTGCTTCATGTCCTTATTTAATGTACGCACGGCAGATATTTGGGCTGTTTTCAGTAAGACCTATCTTCTGGGCATGGTAAAGCAAGAAATTTATCTGGAAGAAAGTGTTTCTGAGACCTGAGACTGCTCACAATCATCTCTGCAATGTCCCACAGATAGTTTGGGACCAGAAGTGCTTTATTCAGCCTTCCCAATGTTCCTTTAATTGCTGCCTGAGATTTTCTGGGTACTGCTGTGTGCGAACGCACCGCAAAACTCATGTGCTGCGAACCTAAACACACCGGGGACGCACTGGATCTACTCTACACGCGTAATATTCATGGTCTGTTTGCTGAAACAAGCTCTCCACTTTCTGGGTACGCTGGGCTTAGTGCAGTTGCATGGGCAAGCTGTGAAACTGGAGTTAACTGGTTCATGTGGAGTCAATCAGGTGCATCCAGAACGCATCAGCCTCCCAGGCTACATCTCTATTAATCAACCAAACAGGGCCGGGCAACATGCTGCCTAATTGGTAGTCTGCTCCCTAAGGTAATTTTGACCCCTGACAACTAGCACTTTCATGGATAAAAACTGTTCTGGGAATAGCACAGGGTGGTGGCCACTCCCAAAAGGCAGTTTGTACGTGGATATGCTATTTTCATGGGGAAGAAAGTTTATCCATGTGGATAAGAGCGATGCCACGCTGCTTGGCCTCAGACCCAAAGGACAGTGCCTAGAGTGCTGTGTTTCCTAGTATGGAAGTGGTTGTTCTGCATGCATTGTCGGGTTTATCCGTGTATGATGGCCATCTATATGGACTGCTAGACACCAGGACCTGTTTTGAGGCCTGGGTGGAATTTATATGGTGAGAAATAGGCCAAATCTAAGGAAATCCAGATGCACGGAAATCCAGATGCACAGAAATCCTCATCTTTCTGCTTCTGGAAGTGGCAGCCCCTCAGCTGAGTTGATGCATCTCTCCTTAATTGTGACCTACAAGACTTTAGGAGCTGGTAAGTGTCCACATAACGAGGTCTCTGGTGTCTGTCCCTGAAATTCAAGTTCCTAAGGGAGTCCTGGGCTTGGAGACAGAGTTCTTACATCTGAAGAAGGGATTAGAGCATTTGCTTGACTGTTCTGCCTGTAGACATCCTCCCCTGAGGGTTGCGTTAGGACCTTCATGACTTCAGGCTCCGGTATGGCACGGTGTCAGCAACCAGGAATGTAGCAAAATGCAAAACCCTGCCAGAAACAACCGAAACAACTCTCTCCTGCTTTTTGTTTTTTTTTTTTGTTTGTTTGTTTGTTTGTTTGTTTTTCTTTTATGGCACAGGCTTTGCAAGACCTCCAAGACCTTTTTTGAGATGCGGGTATCGTGGGACTTTTTGCTCCCCTGGGGTATGCCCTCACGGCAATGCTTATCTGGGGGTGTGCCGTTCAGGTTATTCGTGCTGTAAATGGTAAGTTTATGATTCAATCAGGGCAAAGAAGACTTTCTAAATTTTCAGTGAAGTTCTGTGTGTGGGGATTTTCCCCATCAACATAAGCCTGAAAACCCTGAAATATTCTTTCCTTTGTGTAGGTTGTAGAGTGGCTAATTGCACAGGATCTCCAGGGATCTGGGGATGACGGCTTCTCACGTCATTGGATTCAGAGAACCAGTCATCGAGGATTTGTCATTCTTCTTTCAATAAATGCAAGATCTGGGGAGGTTGTATGGCTGCTGTGTGTGATAGTGTCATTCTTTTCTCCAGAAGTGTTATTTCCCTTTAGAAGTTTGAACAAGAATTCTGAAATCGAGTTAAACCTACCAGGAATGCTTAGTTCACCAGAATATTTTCCCCTCTCGGGCTGCTGGTCAAATGAGCACCGGCTTGTTCTCCACCCATGCTCGCTAGGAATCTTCTCCCATGACCAAAGCTGGGGTCAGTCACCGTTTCCATAGGGAATAAGAAATTCCTCTCTGGTGTGATGCTTCATAGCACCTCTGCTCTGAAAACTTTCCCACCTCCTGGTCTAGAGTTCCCAGACCTGGGAACAGCCTCCTGTTTTGTTATGGGAAATAAGAAGGAGACACTGAGGAGAACAAAAAGAGGGAAGTTGACCCCATTTTAAGATTTGAAACCTGGTTTTACCTTTAGTTGTTTTGGCTGACATAAATTTGGAGTTAATCTGCAAAATTCATATCAGCTGCAGTAGCAGATCAGGAGATAGGAGTTAGACCTACATCATTGCTTGAGACATGTCAGCATGTATGAAAGGCCAAAACTCCTGCTACTTTAATCAATCCTCTTGCAAGAGTTTTCTCCTGTCCTGCCCTGAACCCTGATAGAAAACTGAGAAGGTGCAGGTTTCTCAGTGAGCTCCTGTCTCTTGAATGGTCAGGACCATCCTTGTGCAGACAAATCACCCTTCAGATTAGCACTTGGTGCCTGCAGGCAGTAGATAGTTTTCTGCCCTGAGACCAGGTAGCTGGGCAGAGCTCCTGAATGTGCAGCCAAACTCAGCCTCCAAAGCAGGGCAACCTCAGCCTGTCCACAGCCATCCTGTGCTCATGCTGTCCCTTGTTGGAGCGGGGCCAGAGGAGGCCACGAAGATGCTGGGAGGGCTGGAGCCCCTCTGCTGGGAGGACAGGCTGAGAGAGCTGGGGGGGTTCAGCCTGGAGAA
Source organism: Fratercula arctica (assembly GCA_947846985.1). NCBI lineage: Eukaryota > Metazoa > Chordata > Aves > Charadriiformes > Alcidae > Fratercula > Fratercula arctica. The sequence continues at coordinate 120,994,734 of CANTUZ010000003.1, forward strand.
GAGAAGGCGCCGGGGAGACCTTCCAGCCCCTGCCAGTCCCTCAAGGGGCTCCAGGAAAGCTGGGGAGGGACTCGTGATCAGAGGATGGAGCGATAGGATGTGAGGCAATGGTTTTAAACTGCAAGAGGGGAGATTTAGATGAGATCTGAGGAAGAAATTCTTTGGTGTGAGGGTGGTGAGCCCCTGGCCCAGGTTGCCCAGAGAAGCTGTGGCTGCCCCATCCCTGGAGGGGTTCAAGGCCAGGTTGGACGGGGCTTGGAGCAACCTGGTCTGGTGGGAGGTGTCCCTGCCCAGGGCAGGGGGGTGGAACTAGATGATCTTTACGGTTCCTTCCCACCTAAACCATTCTATGATTCTGTGAGTCCTGCCCAGTTTACCAGGGACTGAGCCCAGGCCAATGAGCCCTGTGCAAGAATAACTCCAGGGCTAAGCACAGGCCAAGGACCTTTTCAAAACGGCCATATGGATGTAACCTCCCTTCTCCACAAGCGGAGGGAATTTAATAACGAACATGGCCTGTGTGAAGGGTAGCACTCATAGATGCTCAGCAGATGCAGGAGCAGTAACGGTTGGCTTTTTAAGGGAAACAACCGACACGCACCTACATGCAAAGGGCTGGCTCAAAGCAGCCCCGAGCTTGCCATTTGTTGCAGAGCCTTTGGCCTCCCTTCAAAGCAGATGTTTCCGCAAATGACTCTTGCCACCATTGAAACCACAGCCTTGTGAAGGGCAGGAAACTGGGCCAACGGCCACCTTGCAGGGATTCCCCTGGATGGAGACCTGAGGAAGTTGCCAAGTGGAACCAAACCAGCAATTTACACTTTATGTCCTAAGAAGTTTTGCACAATCTGCAGTAGGTGAGTGATTCTTTCACAAGCTGGAATGGCACAATGTGTTTTGCTCAAGGACCGAGGACTTTGCAGAGAGGGTTCAGCCCTTGTTATTTTAGATTCAGCTCTGGAGACAGTGCAGTATCTGTAGCCAGCATCACGCAGAATACTGTATCATCAAGCTTTTAAGTCACCGCCACAAATAGCTGCCCTTGCATTTATCGCTGGGGAATGGCTTCGAGAGCCAGCTTAGAGTGAAAAACAGGCTGAAACCTCACTCCTTTGGATCCATGCTGCACATCTCCTCCCTGCTTCTTACTCCAGTTCCACCTCCCCAGCACTCTGGGCATGTTTGATTTCATCTCACAGCTCTTCCCAGCAGGTAGGGATGCTGCCGAGGGTGGAATAGGAAATACTAGACAGATAGCAGCAGAGCTGGTGGAGGGGGACTGGCCACGTTAAATGCAAGGTGGGCAGCACCAAATACACATCAAGCCTTTGGTGGAATGGCCGGTCATGCAAAATCACAGTCTGTGCCACCAGGACTGTACTACATCCCCCAATGGTGCTGCTGTCACTCTTTTAGCACAAAACTCCTCTTTATCTGCTCGGGTCTGAGAGAGGACATTTTTTCATGGCACAGAGGCATGAAGAATAGGAGATCTGCTCACCCCAGCAGCCCTCTGCATGTGAAGCTTCACTGGAGAAGACAGATGCTCCCAGCACCTCACTGGAGGCACAGCAGTGAAGGCAGCACTGCCTGGATCTCTCTTTTCTATAGTATTTTTGCTCGGTCACAGCTGCTCGGTGTGGACTCACATCCGTCATAAAGGTGATGAATGTGGAGCAGGATGTGGAGTTGTGAGCTCAGCCTGACCTCAGTGTTCAGGGAGGGCTTGGGTGTGTATGGGGCAGGACCAGTCCCCATAAGCAGCTTGGATGCAACTCCCAGGATTAGGACTGAGGTGTCTGGCCTCAGGAACAGGCTGGTTTAGTGTTTGTTTGCATGAGTCCGAAATATCATGGGAGGTGACCGACTTTCAGTATCCTTCTTGTAATCACAGTACACAGAAATAATGTTTTCTTAGAAGCGGGCTGCAGAATTAGCAGTTTTCTTGTTTCAGGAGGGACTGGTGAATAGATGGGAAGTCTGTACAGAGCAGCCACTGTCATTTGGGGTGGTTTCGTCTGTACTTAACGTTAGATGACAATGACATCTGTATAAGAGCTGGTCATGCTAAGTTCCTTTTATAGACCACGGCAGAGAAACTGGAGTTTTCTAAGTGGGATTTGCCAGGCCTATATGGGACATCACCATGAGGATGACGTGACTTGTGCTCCATCTGCTATGGAAGGAGTGAGAGGTGAAGAGCTTGGCCCAACTGCTTCATCACTGCAAAAATCCTCATGTGGTCAGCTGAGTCCTGCCCCTGGTATGTGCTGACAAATGCTCTTGTTTCAGCTATGTCACCTCCATCCCCTTGCACACAGCAGCAGCCATTGGCAAGCAGCTCTGCTAAGCAGGATGGTACTTTGGAAGAGCAAAGGCTGGTGGCCTCCTCCTGCACCCTCCATGGCTCCCAACTTTGTGTCACAGGTGGGTCACTGCAAGAGGACATCTGTCTCCTGGCAAAGTCCTGGACCAACCTGCTGGGTCCACGGCTCCTCTGCTTCTTCCAAACATGCAGCGGCTGTCTCCCACCGTTTCGGCAGTGGTTGGATTATACAGGCAGTTGGCATCTTGACAAGGTGGGAGAAGGAAAAATCCAGCTGCTGATCTCCACTGCTGAAATCCCCAGCCCCTGGTAGCCGGGAGGATCATGAGTGCTCTTGCAAACATCAGAAGAGGCAACCCAAAACTCAGGCATGAAGCACAGCTCTCTCCAGACAGGCAAGGACTGTCACTTGTCCTGGTGGCATGCTGATCCTACAGCTATAGCCAAAAAAAGGGAAAAGGCCTTGGCCTGGATTTTTTTTTAAGTCTGCTGACCTCTTGTGGCACCAGAACAGGGAGCAGCTGCATCTGGTGGTCAAGCTTCGTTAAGGCGGCAATTAACTACATCTTTGCAGTGTTGCTCTTCAACACATGCAGTAGGTCAGTTTTGGGGTGGTGGAGGAAATGAGAAGCCATCTTGAGCGCCCTGCTCCTGGCCACCATGACAGATTAGCATTGCCTGCCAAGAGATTCCCCCCCAAAGTCAGACCCTAAAGTACTTTGTGCAATTTCCCTCACTGGGGAGAGAAATTAAGGCAGGAAAGAGCAATGAAATATGGTGAGGCACTGGGATAAAAGGTATATTCATGTAACTACTCAGCAAATATACATTATGTATGAGTATGTTTTTTACATATATATACACACATACATATACTTGATGAATATGCAATAAGGCTGAAAAAATATACAAAGATGGAACCATCAGTATGTTGAGAACCAAAAAAGGGTTACACACAGCAAACTCTTAACAAAGTCACAATTAAAGCCTGTCTTCCGTGGGACTGCCAGTTGGACGGAGATGTCATCCCGTGTGGCGTCTTCCCCAGTTATTTTCAAGTGAAGCATAGAGAGCACGCTTCACTTGGGGGGAAGAATACAAAGCTCCTTTGTGTTGCGAAAGCTGATTGCTTGCCAAGGTCTAACGAACAGGGATGCAGTGTGACCCAAGACGTGTCCAGCAAACCACAGCACCGAGTGGCCCTTACGCAAGTTGAGATGACACAAGAACCCGGGCTGGAGATTTGGGAATCCTTCTCAGAGGTGTCAGAAGGGGAAAGCGATGCTTCTTTTTCTCTGGCAGGGGGAGAAGCAGGAAAACAAGCTTTTGGGCTGGAAATTTTGAGCTGTCGGTCATCCCAAGGGATACTTTGCCACGTGGAGAGACCAACTGGCTGGGACCAAACTGCTGCTGCCGCCGCCGGGAGCCGAGAAGCTACCGGAGGCTCCTACCCCTTGGCTTTTGAGTGTGTCATCCCACCGGTGACTGGTCTTATCTCCTCCTGGACGGGCTGTCCCCTCCCCTCAGTCCTGCCCTTTGCAGGTGCTACATGACACGCAGGCAGGGACCCTCTCATTCATCTCTGCTTCCTTTCTCTTCTCCCCAGAGCTGCCGGTGACTCCCAGCCATGCGGATCCTGCCTCTCCTCTGTGCTCTCCTCCTCCTGATGCTCCAGGGAGCAGCAGGTAAGAAATGGTGGGGGGGAACAAGGAGGATTTGTCCTTTGTCAATTATTTGTAGGGAGGATTTGCCAGCTGTGATGATGAGTCACGTGTGACTCCTCCTGCTTGCTGTGGCAATCCCCCCTGGGGTACCTCACACCCCATACCTTTGAGAAAAGGCTCCTGCTGCAGGTTCTGAAGCTGGGACCTTGTAACAAAGCTCTTGCGCTCCACAGATGAGGTTTTGCTACCTTCCCCGTGCCTCCTGGCCCCTGCCTGTCCGAGTCAGCAGCACAGGGCACAGCAGCCCTGCAGGAGAGGAGAAGGAGGAGGGAGGAAGGCAGAGCCTACTTCCACCTTTGAATCCTCCTTTGTGCCATGTGGGACCCAGTAGATGTGTTGGAGACCCTCTCCCAGAGGCTGCTGAGGGATGGTAGAGAGTGTCTCCCACCCAAGTGCTGTAAACATAATGGCTAATTTCTGCTGCAGACGCCCGCCTGGGCATTCGTGGCAGGGGACAGTCAGAGGTGGGCTAATGCTGGCCATGCCAGCACCAGGGGCTGCTCTCAGAATCTTGGCAGGGCCATGCTTTCTATGCTCTGCAGGGCTGTCCCGAGCTCGAGGATCACCCCAGGACTGTGAGCGCCGCGGGGGCTTCTGCTCTCACGGCTCATGCCCTCCAGGGATCGGTCGCATTGGCATTTGCTCCGAGCGAGACTTCTGCTGTCGGAGGTAGATTCAGGGTTGCCTGAAGGGCTGGGGTTGCTGCCTGTTGGGGTTGGAGGTGAGGCTGATGGAGAAAGAGCAGAGAATATGCAGCTCAAGGGCATGGGGACAGCCCTGAGCCCTCACTGCTGCCCTGGTTGGGACAGGCATTGCCAGACCTTTCCTTCTGCAGCCGATGGTATCCCTGATGGCCTCCTGGGTCCCTGGCACCGATCTCTGAGCAGTCCTCTGAGAACACCCTGAGCCCTGCAGTGTGGTCGGGATGATGCTGCATGAAGGCACTAAACACTGCCAGGAGCGGCGGCAACCTCGGACAGCCGGACCATGGTCCAGTGAGAATCCTGTACCCCAACATCCCCAATACAAGGTGGTGGTTTGCATTCCTGCGGCCCAGATGTGTGATTTTTTTTTCCCAGGGAGCAGCGTGTGGGTGTGTGCGTCTCTTTTTTCCATGTGTGGGGAAGGGCACAGAAGATGGGGTGAATTCCTGATAGGCACAGACCCCCCCACACCCCTCCACCCTCACCTACCCTCTCTCCAAGTTGTCCCCGAGCCACAGCAGCATCCCCACCATTGTTTGTGTGGGACCTACAGGAACTTCAATACCAGCCTCCCCTCTCAGCAAGGGCATCCCCACACCCCACACTGAGGGCCGGGGGTGGGGATGCTGCTATGAACCCCCTAACTTCAGTGGGTGCCTGCTAGTTCCCATTGGGTCTCCAACTTGGTCAGGAGTCCCTGTGGGGCTGTTTCAAAGGACATGCTGCTCTGGTGGCCTTGGGTCCATCCCCAGCTGTGATGCCTGGCACCAGGGGGGTGTTGTGGGTGTTCAGGGGTAGCTGGGGAGTAGGGAAGTCATCCTTCCCCTGAGGAAATAGGGGATGGTGGCTGGATCAGGGGGCCACTCAGGAGCCTGGGATTGAGTTGGGGGTCTGCGCTGTATGTGGAGATTCAAGACCTGGGGTTTGGCCGAGGGGGGTCACTTAGGAGCCCAGGACCATGCTGGGGCTCAGCATTGTTGGCAAGCCTTGGGGCAGACCAATGACGCTCAGATCAGGAAGGCCGTGATGGGGTTCTCTGCATTGCCATGGGGCAATCATCATGGGGACTGGTGGGGCAGTGGGACTGGGACTGCCTGGGGCATTGGGCACCTCCATGGGCACGGACCAAGGCCAGGCTGGGAAGTCAGCCACGGGTCAAGCACCAGGTCTGGATCAGCAGGGACAAGCTACAGCTCTGGTGGGGTCCAGCACAAGATCTCCAGCTCAAAGCAGCTCCCCGAGGCAGGGGCTGGTCTCAGCCATGGCCTCCCTGCAGAGCTGGCTGGAAGCCCTCTCTACACCATAATCTGCAGCCCTTGGCTGTTCTGGCCCTGGACTGGTCCTGAACCTGGTACCACACCTCCATGAGTGAGGACGCTCGCAGGACCCTTACACCTACAAAGACACCACCACGGACACCTATTCCTTCTTCTACGGACTGCTGCTCATATCCCCATTGTACATCTCTCTGGTAGGTGGCACCAAACCCGTGGTCTCTGATGTATCCAACCTCAAGACCCTTTATCTCTCCAGGATCCAACTGCCACAGCTTTGGTCTCTCTGGCCAAGGCACCAGCACACTCGATACTCTCTCCTATACCTAGTAGTCCAGCTTGAAGTTTTCTAGAGGACTGCACAGCCATGTAGACACACCATAGACAGATTGTTTGTACAGAAAATCATTAGAAATAAAGTTCACTAGGAATATAGGACAGATTATGGTGATCAGATGTAAAGCATGTCCAGAGAAGCAAATTGACCATCAGCCTGCTTACATGAGCTTAGCCCCTTTCATCCCTGGCTTCTCTGTTTCTCATGACCCATTCCTCCATGATCCACCTTGATCTTTACCATTCTGAAGCATCACATAATTCCTGTAAATCACAGAATCACAGAATGGTCAGGGTTGGAAGGGTCCTCTGGAGATCATCTAGTCCAACCCTTTGCCAATACAGGGTCACCCAGAGCAGGTGGACAGGAACACATCCAGGTGGGTTTTAAATATCTCCAGAGAAGGAAACTCCACAACCTCTCTGGGCAGCCTGTGCCAGTGCTCTGCCACCCTCAAAGTACAGAAGTTTTTCCTCATGGATGGAATTTCCTGTATTATAGTTTGAACCCGTTGCTCCTTGTCCTGTCTCTGGGCACCACTGAGAAGAGTCTGGCCCCATCTTCTTGCCATTGACCCTTTAGATATTGATAAGCATTGATGAGATCCCCTCTGTCTTCTGTTCTCCAGGTTGAACAGCCCCAAGTCTCAGCCTTTCCTCGCAAGAGGGATGGTCCAGTCCCTTGATCATCTTGGTAGCCCTTTGCTGTACACTCTCCAGCAGTTCCCTGTCCTTCTTGAACTGAGAAGCCCAGAACTGGACAGAGAACTCCAGATGTGGCCTCACCAGGGCAGAGCAGAGGGGGAGGATGACCTCCCTAAACCAGCTGGGCACGCTCTTTTTAATGCATCCTAGGAGACCATTGGCCTTCTTGTTCACTAGGGCACATTGCTGACTCATCGTCATCCTGTTATCCACCACGACTCCCAGATTTCTCTCTGCAGAGCTGCTTTCTAACCTTTCAGGGCAGATCAAGCCCTAACCTGTACTGGTGCATGTGGTTATTGCTCCCAAGGTGCAGATCCTGAACAAAAATCCACGAACTGTCTTGATCAAGTTGACATCTCCAAGGCCTAATAAGTCCTATACACCTTCATTCAATAGTCTCCCTTAGTTTGCGTACCTTTGCAAAGAGATTTTTTTCTATTGAGCTAAATTTGTGAGTTTAGAACAGTTTTAAGAGCAATGAATTCAGATGGTATTACGTGAGTTGTGCTCTCACCTCATTGCTCTTCCTCTGTTCACTGTTTCTTTATCTGACCAGCCATCAGAAAAGTACCATTATGCTTGCCACTTCTACACATGCTGAATACAAATCACCTTGGCAAGGATGAAGCTCTTCTTGTAAAGTTAAAAGAGGAGAAAACTAAAATATTTTACGTGATCAAATGGTGTCACTCACCATTTGTGAGTGTGGTGTCATTCACCACCTGCTTACTAAATGAACTGAGGGGAAAGGAAGAGACAAAGATTTTATCCTTTCACGGCCCTGCTTGCTACTGGTGTCTCCACCAAGCACTCTGCATTGTCCATCCCAGGCAGTTCATGCCAAGGCACCGCAGCCCCTGTGCCCGCTGTGATGTGGGGTGTCACAAGGGGTGTTGCATGAGGATAATGGTGAAGATTGCACCAGCCCCCAGGAGGCACCTCAGCCTCTCCCATTGCTTCAGAGAGGGATCGTCCCCACACACATGGGGCGCTTTCTCATTGGCCGAGGGGAGATGTGTCAGCAGGAATAAGCGCATGTCCCACCCCCCAGCAATGGCATAAAACCCAGGTGTTTTAGCCAAAACAGTACTCCTTGGACCCCAGGGCAGCTGGACGCCAGCGATTCCTGTTGGGTTGTAACTGCCTGAGCAGCAGGACCTTCATCAGGTAGGTAATTGCTGGGGCTCTTTCTGGAAAAGTGACCGTTCAGCTTCTCTGTTCAATTCCCATCACCCGAGACTCATCTGCATGGCCAACTGCTGGAAGTATCCATGCATGTAATTAGGCCACCAGAGATGGCTGGGAAAAAGGAATAATCCCAAGTTACTCGCAGCGGTTCGGAGCTAAGAACTGTTCTTAAGCAAAAGGTAGAGGGAACCTCATCTGCTTGAGTTGGAGGTAGGCTCTCTGCAGTTTAGTATCCTGGGCAGAGTGCCCAGGCTTCTGCACCACCTGGGTCCTCCCTGTCCTTATTGCCGTGGTGTCCCCCTCCGCAGCCCCGTCAAGACCTGGGACAGGCGCCAGCCATGAAGATCCTCTACCTGCTCTTCTCCATCTTCCTCCTGTTGATCCAGGGCGCTGCAGGTGAGAGGGAAAGAAGGGAGGTGGGTGAGGTGTGAGTGCCCATCAGAGGGGTTTCCCATGTGCCACAAAGCGTCCACGTTAGTTGGAGTGATGCGAAGGTTAGTGGGCATGGAGGAGAAGGGGTTTTCCACATGTCTTTCCAAGAGCACATGGTAGAGAGAGCCCCTGGAAACAGAGGCCTGGCTGCTTCTGTGGGTCAGGAAGGGGTTTCATTTCAGGTTCCATCCCTGCACCCAGCTGTTCCTCTTTGGGTGTCCCTGGAGGATGTTTTTTGCTGTGCAGGGAAGGGAGAGCCCCAGGGGGTTGTTGGCTCTGTGGGTTGCCCGGGGCACAAAGCAATCCCTTCCTACACCTAGTGGTGTCTCAGCTGAGTGGCCCAAAACCTCCTTGCCCCAAGGCATGATCCCTGCAAGGGCTGGGCAAGGACTTTCCATCAGAGGTGACTCCAAGGCAAGGGTGCAGCCAGGACAGGGGCGTGGGCCACAGGGAGTGCTCTGCTTGCCAGCTCTGCTGGTCCAGGCACTGGTGGACATGAAGCTGGGCCTAGATATTGGCCTGAAATGCATGGGGGGTGTGAGCATTTCTGCAACCACACGCCGCTAGACCAGATTGTCCCTTTAATGTTTTGTGTGTAGCATTCCCCATGGAAAAAAGAAGCACATTTGGATGCAGAATGAAAGGGGGACACTGCACTTATGGGTCCTGCCATTACCCTTCAAGGCGTATTGGGAGATGTTCCGTATTTCAACAGTGCTGTAAAAGGTAAGGTCCTGGCTAAGGGAAGAGTTTCTGCCTTTCTCCACAGAACTATGTGTTACAAGTTTCTTCCTGGCCAATGCCTGGTAAATTCTCTCCTGCATTTATGCTTTGTGGGAGAGGCCCAAGAAGGAAGGGAAAAGCCCTCGGAGGTCTGGTCCTGCCTGCTGTGGGACTGAAGAAGCCCTAGGACAGCTAGCAGCCCGCACCGCTCCTTCAGTGCCGTGACACTCCTTCAGGCTTTGCAGAGGGCTCTCCCAAGCCAGCCAAGAGCAAAGCATGCACTGTCCTTGGCCAGCACCAAGCACATGGTCATGGTTTTGCTGCATCTGGATAGGCTTGGAGTCAGGGCTGCCAGCACTAAGACAACACAGGTCCAAAGTGTGTGCAATAAGAACGGAACCTCACCTCTGTTGAGCCTGATGCTCTTGCACCACAGACTGGCTTGGCCTTGCAGGGGAGGTGTGGAAGAGTGGGAGGAAGGGAAAAGTAAGTTACAACAGGTGACGTGCTCATCTCCTTTCTTCATACAGCTTCTGGGGTTGAGACCCTGAACTCTGCAAGCAGGACGTCCCCCTCTCTTCTGGCTCCTGGACCCATCTCCTGATGTCCTCTCCCCTCCCTGCCTCTGCCGTCCCCAGGTGCTGTGACAGCAGGAGTGGAAGCGCTGCTCCTGCTTGATGCCCAGGTGCTCGTGGGCCAGAGCCATCCCACCACAGACCTGGTGCTGTTGGGGCAGAGGCTGCTTTTCCCGGCTTGAATAAAGATGAGCAGTTTGGCATTGCAGCGTGTGGGACGTGTGGGTATTCTGTTGTGGTGGAGGCTGTTTTGCGTCTGCTGGCTCTGGTGGTGGTGGTGGTGGGTTGGTGTTAGGAGAAGCAGTGGGGGATGCTGGGCGTCCCCATCAAAGCTGTCCCTGGCATGCTCTTAACTGGCAGTGGCATGGTGACACTGATCCTGTCAGTGCGTGCTGGGCCAAGGCGTTTGCTGTGGGTGTGGTGGAGCTGCTCTACGGGTGGTCCCTCCTGGGAAGAGGGAGGCCTGTCCTGCTCTTGCTGGTCACGGGTGTCCCTTGCCCCTGAGAGCCACGGGAATCCCTGACAAGATTCGTGTGCAGGGTTGTGCTGGGTGGTGTGTCCCTTGTTGGGGCATGGCCACCGCCCTCCCGACCAGTCCTAGAGGCCCTAATGTTCCTCCTTGTCCCGCTCCAGCACGCTGCAGCCCTCCTTGCTGTGGGCCACGTGGGAGCTGTGCTGCACCACTAATTGTCTCAGCAGGCAGGAGGAGGAGGAGGAGGCCATGCAGGTCCTGCTCCAGGTGACCTGTGAACTGTGTCCCATTGACTATGGCCTTGAAATGGCCTTGCAATTTGTAGTCCCACAGGGCGTAAGCAGGTTGACTTCTTCTCTTTGTCCACCTGGTGGCAATCTGGGATGACAATGCTCTTCTCCATCAAAGGCTCTGCTCCACCAAAGGCAGTGACCTCTACCTGTCTGCAGAAGCAAACCTCACGCTTTAGGTTCCCTGGGTGTTTCAATACCCATGTGAGTCTACACACAGGTGCGTGTGGGAGCAACTACTGACCCTGCCTGTTTGGTGGAGACTTTCCCTTCCAAGAAGACAAAGCCTTCACTGCCATTGCTTTTCTCATCTGGGGAATGTGGTGAGGCATGTTCAGGTCATGCCTGCCTGCCATGGCCTTTCCTCCCCCTGTGCTCACCTCTCATTGTATCGAGCCTGCAGCATTCCCCACGAGTATCTGTCATCTCTGTAGGGGGAACTTGTTCCACCGCCCCAGGAACTCCTTGGCCCACAATGTCTCAAACAAGTCTGACGGTGTTTACGGTGACTTGTGGTCAGCTCATGAGTTTCAGAGTGCAGAGAGAGAGGAGAGAAAGGGAAAGAGGACGAAAAGGAGAAAGACTGTCTTTTATCTAGAGTACGTGGCCTGTTCTGTTGTCTGTCATGTGTCAGATGACTGATTGTCTGGATGAGTCAGTGGTTGTCAGAGCCCAGAACATGCTGAAAGTGAAACTGGGTTTCCTGACTACAAGAAGGCTTGGAAATGTGTCTTGAAACAGGAGGACGGTTCCTGAGACCTCATGTTGTGGGGCGCATGGGGCCTGTCCTGGACAAAGCGGGGAGATGCGATTCAAGCAGCAGTGCAGAGATTTCCCATCCTTTCAGGCTCACACTCACTTGGAAGGTGGCTTTGTACTGACTGCACTGGTCACCAGGGGCCTCCCTCATCAAGTGCCAGGCATCTCCTGGTACATACATTTCCCTCAACTCCAGAACCTGGGTCAGTCCTTGACCCCGGTTTGACTATTGGCATTGTGTTGAGTGTTGCTATGAGCACCGCCTGATAGCAACCTTCTCTGCTTTGGCCCTTGCTCAAGGAGAGGCGGAAGTGCAAGACCAAAAGCACTAGCAATGTGCCTGGTCTGGTAACTACTTTTGAGAAGCAAATCGACCAGCAGCCTGCTTACCTGAGCTTAGCCCTTTTCATCCCTTGCTTCCCTCTGTTTCTCGTGACCCACCTTGATCTTTACCTTTCTGAACTATCACATAATTCCTATAAAGCCCCAAACTCTCTTGATCAAGTCAACGCCTCCAAGGTCTGGTAAGTCCGCTAGTCCCGCTTTGTTTGCATAGTCTCTGGTCACCATTTTCTTTTTTGAGCAGCCATCAGAAAGGTAGCCTTATGCTTGTCCCTTCTTAGAACTGCCCATTGTAAGTGAAGATCAGGTTTGTGACCATCTGATGAACCTGAAAGTGCACAAGTCCATGGGACCCGATGGGATACACCCACGGGTACTGAGGGAACTGGCAGATGAGGTTGCTAAACCGCTCTCCATTGTATTCCAAAAGTCATGGCGGTCTGGTGAGGTCCCCACTGACTGGAAAAGGGGAAACATAATCCCCATTTTCAAAAAGGGAAAGAAGGATGAACCAGGGACCAGTCAGTCTCACCTCCGTGCCTGGTAAGATTATGGAGCAGATCCTCCTGGAGGCACTGCTGAAGCAGAAGAATAACAAAGAGGTGATTGGGTACAATCAACACGACTTCACCAAGGGCAAATTGTGCCTGACAAACCGGGTGGCCTTCTATCAGGAGGTCACAACATCAATAGACAAGGGGAGAGCAACTGACGTCATTTAGCTGGACCTGAGCAAAGCCTTTGACACGGTCCCGCATGACATCCTGGTCTCCAAGCTGATAAAATATGGGTTTGATGGACTGACAATTCAGTGGATAAAGAACTGGCTTGATGGCCGCACTCAAAGAGTGGCTGTCAATGGGTCCCTGTCCAAGTGGAGGCCAGTGATGAGTGGAGTCCCTCAAGGATCAGTACTGGGACCGATCTTGTTTAACATCTTCGTCAGCGACATGGAGAGTGGCACAGAGTGCACCCTCAGCAAGTTTGCCGACAACACCAAGCTGTGTGGGGCAGCTGACACGCTGGAGGGAAGAGATGCCATCGAGAGGAACCTTGACAGGCTGGAGAGGTGGGCCCATGCCAACCTCATGAAGTTCAACAAGACCAAGTGCAAGGTCCTCCATCTGGGTCAGGGCAATCCCAAGCACCGATACAGGCTGGGCAGTGACGGGCTTGAGAGCAGCCCTGAAGAAGAGGACTTGGGGTGCTGGTGGACGAGAGGCTCAACGTGAGCCATCAGTGTGCACTAGCAGCCCAGAAAGCCAGTCGTATCCTGGGCTGCATCAGGAGCAGCGTGGCCAGCAGGTCGAGGGAGGTGATTCTCCCCCTCTACTCCACTCTCGTGACACCCCACCTGGAGTACTGCGTCCAGTTGTGGAGCCCCGACTACAAGAGAGATATGGACGTGCTGGAACGTGTCCAGAGAAGGGCCACGAGGATGATCAGAGGGCTGGAGCACCTCTCCTATGAGGACCGACTGAGAGAGTTGAGGTTGTTCAGCCTGGAGAAAAGAAGGCTCCGAGGAGACCTTAGAGTGGCCTACCAGTATCTTAAGGGGGCCTAGAAGAAAGCTGGGGAGGGACTTTTTAGGATGTTGGGTAATGGTAGGAGTAGAGGGAATGGATTAAAACTAGAGATGGGTCGATTCAGACTGGACGTTAGGAAGCAGTTCTTCACCATGAGGGTGGTGAGACACTGGCACAGGTTGCCCAGAGAGGTGGTGGAAACCCCATCCCTGGAAGTTTTTGAGGCCAGGCTGGACGGGGCTCTGAGCAACATGATCTAGTGGGAGGTGTCCCTGCCCATGGCAGGGGGGTTGGAACTCGGTGATCTTTAAGGTCCCTTCCAACCCTAACACTTCTATGATTTTATGATTCTTGGCATGTGAAATGCAGGGATGAAGCTGTTCTTTTACATAAAATAGTTTGTACGATCCTGCATGTCAGTCACCACCTGCTTACTAAATGAACTGAGGGGAAAGGAAGAGACAAAGATTTTATCCTTTCACGGCCCTGCTTGCTACTGGTGTCTCCACCAAGCACTCTGCATTGTCCATCCCAGGCAGTTCATGCCAAGGCACCGCAGCCCCTGTGCCCGCTGTGATGTGGGGTGTCACAAGGGGTGTTGCATGAGGGTAACGGTGAAGATTGCACCAGCCCCCAGGAGGCACCTCAGCCTCTCCCATTGCTTCAGAGAGGGATCGTCCCCACACACGTGGGGCGCTTTCTCATTGGCCGAGGGGAGACGTGTCAGCAGGAATAAGCGCATGTCCCAGCCCCCAGCAATGGCATAAAACCCAGGTGTTTTAGCCAAAACAGTACTCCTTGGACCCCAGGGCAGCTGGACGCCAGCGATTCCTGTTGGGTTGTAACTGCCTGAGCAGCAGGACCTTCATCAGGTAGGTAATTGCTGGGGCTCTTTCTGGAAAAGTGACCGTTCAGCTTCTCTGTTCAATTCCCATCACCCGAGACTCATCTGCATGGCCAACTGCTGGAAGTATCCATGCATGTAATTAGGCCACCAGAGATGGCTGGGAAAAAGGAATAATCCCAAGTTACTCGCAGCAGTTCGGAGCTAAGAACTGTTCTTAAGCAAAAGGTAGAGGGAACCTCATCTGCTTGAGTTGGAGGTAGGCTCTCTGCAGTTTAGTATCCTGGGCAGAGTGCCCAGGCTTCTGCACCACCTGGGTCCTCCCTGTCCTTATTGCCGTGGTGTCCCCCTCCGCAGCCCCGTCAAGACCTGGGACAGGCGCCAGCCATGAAGATCCTCTACCTGCTCTTCTCCATCTTCCTCCTGTTGATCCAGGGCGCTGCAGGTGAGAGGGAAAGAAGGGAGGTGGGTGAGGTGTGAGTGCCCATCAGAGGGGTTTCCCATGTGCCACAAAGCGTCCACGTTAGTTGGAGTGATGCGAAGGTTAGTGGGCATGGAGGAGAAGGGGTTTTCCACATGTCTTTCCAAGAGCACATGGTAGAGAGAGCCCCTGGAAACAGAGGCCTGGCTGCTTCTGTGGGTCAGGAAGGGGTTTCATTTCAGGTTCCATCCCTGCACCCAGCTGTTCCTCTTTGGGTGTCCCTGGAGGATGTTTTTTGCTGTGCAGGGAAGGGAGAGCCCCAGGGGGTTGTTGGCTCTGTGGGTTGCCCGGGGCACAAAGCAATCCCTTCCTACACCTAGTGGTGTCTCAGCTGAGTGGCCCAAAACCTCCTTGCCCCAAGGCATGATCCCTGCAAGGGCTGGGCAAGGACTTTCCATCAGAGGTGACTCCAAGGCAAGGGTGCAGCCAGGACAGGGGCGTGGGCCACAGGGAGTGCTCTGCTTGCCAGCTCTGCTGGTCCAGGCACTGGTGGACATGAAGCTGGGGAGCCAGCTTGGCTCTTCCTAGACTTCATGCTGTTCCTCCCCACGGTCTGTTCTTGTGCGCACCCACACTGGTGTGAAAGGGTCCTTCTGGGTGAGACATGTTGCCATGGAAGCTGTGGCTATGGTGAGGTTGCAGCTGAGCCCATGTATTGGCCTGAAATGCATGGGGGGTGTGAGCATTTCTGCAACCACACGCCGCTAGACCACGTTGTCCCTTTAATGTTTTGTGTGTAGCATTCCCCATGGAAAAAGGAACCTTGTTTGGATGTAGACAAAGAGGGGGACAGTGCACCTTTAGACCCTGTGGCTTCGGTTTATCAAGTATTGGGAGATGTCCACCATTTCAATACTGCTGCAAACGGTAAGGTCCTGGCTAAGGAAAGAGTTTCTGCCTTTCTCCACAGAACTATGTGTTACAAGTTTCTTCCTGGCCAATGCCTGGTAAATTCTCTCCTGCATTTATGCTTTGTGGGAGAGGCCCAAGAAGGAAGGGAAAAGCCCTTGGAGGTCTGGTCCTGGCTGCCTGCTGTGGGACTGAAGGAGCCCTAGGACAGCCAGCACCCCGCACCGCTCCTTCAGTGCCGTGACACTCCTTTAGGCTTTGCAGAGGGCTCTCCCAAGCCAGCCAAGAGCAAAACATGCACTGTCCTTGGCCAGCACCGAGTACACGATCCTGGTTTTGCTGCATCTGGATAGGCTTGGAGTCAGGGCTGCCAGCACTAAGACAACACAGGTCCAAAGTGTGTGCAGCAAGGACGGAACCTCACCTCCGTTGAGCCTGATGCTCTTGCACCACAGACTGGCTTGTCCTTGCAGGGGAGGTGTGGAAGAGTGGGAGGAAGGGAAAAGTAAGTTACAACAGGTGACGTGCTCATCTCCTTTCTTTATCCAGGAATTGGGGTTGAGACCCTGAACTCTGCAAGCAGGACGTCCCTCTCTTCTGGCTCCTGGACCCATCTCCTGATGTCCTCTCCCCTCCCTGCCTCTGCCGTCCCCAGGTGCTGTGACAGCAGGAGTGGAAGCGCTGCTCCTGCTTGATGCCCAGGTGCTCGTGGGCCAGAGCCATCCCACCACAGACCTGGTGCTGTTGGGGCAGAGGCTGCTTTTCCTGGCTTGAATAAAGATGAGCAGTTTGGCATTGCAGCGTGTGGGACGTGTGGGTATTCTGTTGTGGTGGAGGCTGTTTTGTGCCTGCTGGCTCTGGTGGTGGTGGTGGGTTGGTGTCAGGAGAAGCAGCGGGGGATGCTGGGCGTCCCCATCAAAGCTGTCCCTGGGATGCTCTTAACTGGCAGTGGCGTGGTGACACTGATCCTCTCCGTCCCTGCTTGGCCAGGGTGTTTGCTGTGGGTGTGATGGAGCTGCTCTGCTCTCTCCTGGGCACCACTAGCCTCGTCCTGGTTTTCATAGGCCCAGACTTCGTTCTTATTCCAGTGTCCTCCTTCTTTGTCAATCTTTTTTTGTGGTGGGTAATGGTCCTTTCTTGTGATGAGTGCTCAGCCCTAGTGATGGTGAGTTCAAGGGAAGCAGCGTCCTACTGCTGGGTGGGAAAGGAGTCTCCTTGGATGCTCTGCAGGAGACGTCTGTATCCAAATGGGCCAGGACATTTCTCTGACTGGAAGGGTCAGAATGGCCATTTGTGATTGTCTGTTTATCTGGGCACACACTGAAAATTCACTCTCAGTCTCGTTATTGGCTGGGCAAATATGGGACTAGCTGGAGCCCAGGAAGGGCCCCTGCACTCTCTGCAGATGGTGGCTGAGCTTCCTGCAGTGTTGGTGGGAAGTGCTGGACGACGCCAGGTCACTTCAGGCCCAGCAGCAGCTCGCAGGCTGGGCAGCACAATACCGTCAACCCAGGGGTATCGCCATGTCCCGGGGCTGCATGTTCTCCCCTTTCTCCAACAGCCAAGAGAGATTTTGCAACGGAAAGTAGGGAGATGTTTATGGCACTTGGATGGGATGCCCACTGCCGTCCCTCAGCAGCCTCTGGGAGAGGCTCTCCAACACATCTACTTGGTCCCTCCTGGAACAAGGTAGGACTCTGAGGATGGAAGTAGGATCTGCCTTCATCCCTCCTCCTCCTCCTCTCCTGCAGGGCTGCCATGCCCAGTGCTGCTGACTTGGAAAGGCAAGAGCCAGGAGGTACAGAGAAGGTAGCAAATTCTTATTTGTGGAGTACAAGAGCTTTGTTACAAGGTCCCAGCTCTGGTCCCAGTTGCAGAATCCACAGCAGGAACCTTTTCTTAAAGAAATGGGATGTGAGAGACCCCAGGGCGGATGTCACAGCAACCAGGAGTCGTCACCCGTGACTCATGATCTCAGTGGAGGAAAAATAAATATCTGTACCCAAAAGTGTGGCTTCTCTCTTCTTTCATCTGCACTATGTCTATAGGGAAACCTCATTATCTACTGGTCAGCTCCACTGTACTTATCGGATAAATCTTCCCTTTTTTCATACACTTAATTCATTCATATCTTAGCTTCTGCTCCCTGGAGCACGAGGAGGAGGAGAGCACAGAGGACAGACTGGAGTTGCTGGTATCTCAAAATGTCCACCCCAAAAGCTCCTTTTCCCACTTCTCCCCCCGCCCGAGAAAAAGAAGCATTGCTTCCCTCTTCCGACACCTCTGAGAAGGCTTCCCAGGCCTCCAGCCCTGGGTCTTGTGTCATCTTGCCTTGCGAAAGAGCCGCTTGGTGCTGTGGTTTGCTGGACACACCTTGGGACACACGCGCACACACACACTGCGTCCCTGCTCATTAGTAACCAGCAGCAAGCTGCTGCTGTACCACAAACACGGAACTTTTCCTGCTTCTCTTCAAGAAGCTCTCCCAGTGAAACCCAAGATCAGCCTCCTGGCAGCGGGCCCTCTTCTGCCAAGCATGCAGAAGCCATCTTCCATCTTTTTTCGTGATTGTTATCTTGCCACCGTGTCTTGAAATCTCAATGGTGTGCAAGGGGAAAAGGCTGAGAGGCCGGGCTCCACCGCCAAAATCCCCAGCAGGTGACCCCTTGGAGTTGGAGGGAACAAATTGCTCTTCCAAACACCTTGAGAGGCAGTTGCCAAGTTGGGCATGCAGCACAGCCCCCTCCTGCCCAAAAAGGGCAGCCACTTTTCTCAATTGCATGAATGGCATCACACGCATTGGCTTCACAAGCGATGGCTACGTCCATCTTACAGTTCTTCACCTTGGATGGCTTTAGGAGGAGATGCAGATTTGTTGGATCACCTGGTTGTCAGACCTTAACGTGTACCCTGACGTTACTCTCCCTTTCTCTGAATGGTCAGTAGGGAGATAGATAGTGTCATGCTTATCACCTTTGACATGTCAGGTGCACAGACATCTTGTCTCAGAAGAAGGGCTTCTTGCAGTGTCTAGAGGTGGGAGGGTTTTCAATATTCCACGCGTTCTTGCACATCACACACTAGCTGAGTATTCGATCAGATGAGAAGAGACAAAGGACGACTCCTTTATTTTGGGACCAGGCTGGTGCTGGTTCGTATCTGCACCGACCAGTTATTTTGTCCACCCCAAAGATTTCTCAGCAAGCCACCACAGCCCGTGTGCCCGCTGTGATGTGGGGTGTCACAAGAGGTGTTGCATGAGGATAACGGTGAAGATTGCGACAGCCCCCAGGAGGCACCTCAGCCTCTCCCATTGCTTCAGAGAGGGATAAGGTGCAACCCCATTGTCCCCACACAGATGGGGCGCTTTCTCATTGGCCAAGGGGAGATGTGTCTTGCAAGAAAAAGCACATGTCCCACCCACGGAAACAGTGTAAAACCAGGGGGTTCTGAGCAAAGGGAAGCTCCCTGATCCTAACACTTCTGGGTGCAAGTGAGCCCTGGTTGGGTTGTTACAGCCTTTTGCTGCCTTGGTGCGCTCTGAACCAACACCTTCATCAGGTAGGTGACTGCAGAACCTCTTCCAGGCTGGCCACCCCTTCAGCCTCTCTGTGCAAACCCTTCTTCCTGGAACCGTCGAAATGACAAAATGTTGGAAGTGTCTCTGAATGTAAACGAGCATCAGAGCTGCCTGGGAAAGAGAATGAAAACCTTCGTGTGAGTTTTAAGAGCCCAGAACATGTGGAAGATGGAACCGATTTTCCTAAGTACAAGAGAGTCTGGAAAGGTGCCTTGAGGCTGGAGCAGAGTCTTTGCTGGGAAGCCTGGGATTGGTCTTGAGTTGCAGATGGGCACTCCCACGCCAAGCTGGGAGGCCTCTGCTGAGTCCAGGGAAGCAGAGGGGATTGGGGAGGGTGTTTTGGGCAGCCAGCTTTGCACTGGCCGAGGTGGTGGATAGCACCGGCTAACTCTCGCATGGCATCTGCAGGTACAAGCATTTCCCTAAATTCTTGACCCTGGGTTGGCTATTGGCAGGGTACTGAGTGTTGGCACAAGCATCTCCAGATGTGTAATCCTTCTTTGTTCTGGCATTTGATTAAGAAGAGGCTGAAGGGAATGCCCTACTGGTAAACTAGGCATGAATCCTCCAGTTCATGTTTTGAGGAAACCATCAGGAAGACCTGTGAAGAAGACAATGAAATAAACTGCAGATAATCCAACAGGCTGGTGCTTCCTGAAATGCTCCCAGGACACCCATGAAATTGCAATGCTAAGACTCATTAGTATCTCTTTTTATTGGAGACTGAGCTTCTGTGTTTTGGCTCCCTGTTGTTGTCTTGATGTGTCCTCTCTGCAGCCCTGTGAAGACTTGGGATAGGCATCAGCCATGCGGATCCTGTACCTGCTCTTCCCCTTCTTCCTCCTGTTGGTCCAGGGCGCTGCAGGTGAGAGGGGAAGAGGGGAGACGGGGTGAGGTGTGAATCCCCATCAGTAGGATCCTCCATGTCCCGGGAAGGGACCAGATTTGTCAGATAAAGACAACGTTTGGGAGGGACTGGCTCTGATGAATGACGGGGCAGCCGAAAAGCCAGCATGGCACCTCCTGGACCTCACACTAGTCTTTCCTGATGGCTTTCCCCACACCCACACACACTGCTGCAGAAAAGGAAACCTATAGTGGAGAGGTAAATATGTTGGGTTTGGTGCTCAGTGCACCAAAGGGAGACAGATGGAGGGGCAGCATCAGCCCCTCTGGAACCAGGCACATTTTTAACGGTTATGTTAAACTCCCTTTATTTGACCTCTTTCACTGTGCAGGGTCCTCCCTGGCTCCAGGAAGTAAGAAAGAATGTGAACGACAAAAAGGCTTCTGTGGATTTCTGAAGTGCCCTTTCCTCTTTATCGTCAATGGGAGATGTTCAAGGTTTTTCTTTTGCTGCAAAAAGTAAGTTTTGGAAGTAGAAATGCTACTGTGCTGGCAGAAAGGGTTGCTGTTGTGTTAAAGGGCCCATGATTGGCTAAAAGCGCAGTGCTGTACACGCTCCAAGGCAGAGGACAGGGGAGGAAAGGAAAGGTCCTTGGAGCTGCCCTGAATGGTGCTGACGGAGCCCACGATCAGCCAGCAAATCCCAACTCTCCTTCAGTGCCGCGACACTCCTTCAGGCTTTGCAGAGGGCTCTCCCAAGCCAGCCAAGAGCAAAACATGCACTGTCCTTGGCCAGCACCGAGCACACGGTCCTGGTTTTGCTGCATCTGGATAGGCTTGGAGTCAGGGCTGCCAGCACTAAGACAACACAGGTCCAAAGTGTGTGCAGCAAGGACGGAACCTCACCTCCGTTGAGCCTGATGCTCTTGCACCACAGACTGGCTTGTCCTTGCAGGGGAGGTGTGAAAGAGTGGGAGGAAGGGAAAAGTAAGTTACAACAGGTGACGTGCTCATCTCCTTTCTTCATACAGACCCTGGGGTTGAGACCCTGAACTCTGCAAGCAGGACGTCCCCCTCTCTTCTGGCTCCTGGACCCATCTCCTGATGTCCTCTCCCCTCCCTGCCTCTGCCGTCCCCAGGTGCTGTGACAGCAGGAGTGGAAGCGCTGCTCCTGCTTGATGCCCAGGTGCTTGTGGGCCAGAGCCATCCCACCACAGACCTGGTGCTGTTGGGGCAGAGGCTGCTTTTCCCGGCTTGAATAAAGATGAGCATTTTGGCATTGCAGTGTGTGGGACGTGTGGGTATTCTGTTGTGGTGGAGGCTGTTTTGTGCCTGCTGGCTCTGACGGTGGCGGGTTGGTGGTGGGTTGGTGGCAGAATAATCATCTGGGGAAGCTGGAGGTCGCAACCATGGGTGTCCCTGGGGATGCTCTTGCCTGGAAGCAGTGTGGAGACACCTCTCTGGGCAGTGCGTGCTGGGCCAAGGGATTTGCTGCGAGTGTGGTGGAGCTGCTCTAGAGGTGGTCCCTCCTGGGAAAAGGGAGGCCTGTCCTGCTCCTGCTGGTCACAGATGTCCCTTCTCCCTGACAGCCACAGATTCATGTGCAGGGCTGTGCTTGCTGGTATGTCCCTTGTTTGTGCATGGACAAGGCTGCCCACCCAACCCACCCCAGAGTCCCCAGAGGTCCCACCACATCTTCACCTCCCTCATCTGCAGTGGGGTTGTGAGTTGCAGAGCAGTCCCCACTCAGCTCCCTCCCTGCTGGCAGAACACCATCCCCTCCACCTGCCCCACAGCGTCTGTCCCTGCCACAGCCCTGCTGGGGGGGGCTGATCCCACAGAGAGACCCCAGGGAGACATTTACAGGCCTTGGAGGGAAGTAGGTCTCCCGAACTGGCTGTCCAGCTCCTCCTCAAGGTGCCCTCTCCAATGGGTCCCATGGACCAGAACTAGGAAATATCCAGAAGTGTAGCCTAGCAGGGAGAAAGCAGGGTGTCTCCTCCTCTTTGTCTTCTCCTCTATGCCTTCTCCTCTCTGCCAAACTGGGATTGCAATGCTGTTATCCGTCAACAATCATTGACCTCAACCCTTCTGCAAGTGCAGACCTCTGCCCCGTATAGTTGAATACACGTGTGTTCCATGCACATGTGACTATGTCAGCGACTAGTGACCCTGGCTGTTCTACCGAATTCTTTCTATTCCAAGGAGGCAGATCACCCTCAGCATTCCAACCCTCACTTCCCTACCTTCTGCTTCCCTGCTGAGTGTGCAGCCCCTCTCAGAGCTACAGGGCTGACGCCCGCATTTGCTTCCAGGGCATCTCTGCCCCAGTCCCGAAGCTGAAGGTCCCTGCTGGATTCAGAGCAGCTCAGTCTCCTGTGACATAAATTCCTGTGTGAGGGTTGCAGGAGTGAGTGAGGATCTGTACAACCCCAAGAACTGTGTCTATGTCAGCTAGTCTTTCCTCCCACCCATCATCATCTCCCACCCTGCTCTCCAGGCCCTGTGTCTTGCACAGCATGTTCCCACTGACTTTCCAGCATCATTTCCTTCATGTTCATTCACGTATCATTTAACTGAACATTTAGCAATCACCATGAACACCCTTTATCTCTAGAAGCGTGAAGCTGTTCCACTGTGCCATGGACCCCTTTGCCCAGAACATCTTGAACAAGACTGATGGTATTGTGGAAAGTCACCCCATGAGTTTAATATAGTAGAGGTAGAGGAAAAGCAGCAAGAAAAGGAGAAAGGTCAACGGATAGATGATATTTTCTGTTACCCATGATATGATACGACTTACATGGAAGCAGTGAACTGGGGATATTGGTACATGATCTGAAAGATCCCTTCCAACCTAGGCAATTCTGTGATTCTATAATTCTATGTGTGCATTTCAACATCAGCTCATAAATGCATGCAGCAATCAATATGTTATTTCCAAAACATCTGATGAAACTTCAAATAAAATCAGATATAAAGCCCTTCTTATAATTTCAAAAGGTAAGAAGGTTTATAATACCCCTCATGTTCTTGCACATCCCATGCTAGCTGATTATTTTGTCAGATTGGAGGAGAAAAGGAGGGAAACCTGGTTTTTTGAGACTGGTTGCTGCTGTCTACACCAGGCAAAGTCCAGGCAGTTCCTGCCAAGCCACTGCAGCTCATGTGCCGCGGGGTGTCACAAGAGGTGTTGCATGAAGATAACGGTGAAGATTGCAACAGCCTCCAGGAAGAACCTCGGCCTCTCCCGTTACCACAGGGAGGGATGAGGTGCAACATCACCATCCCCATGCAGATAGGTCACTTTCGTATTGGCCAAGAGGAGATGTGGCCAGAGGAATAAGGATGTCTTACCCATCAGCAATGGTATAAAACCAGGGTGTTTTGGGCAAAGCGATATTCCTTGACCCCAAAGGCATCTGGAAGCAAGTGATTCCTGGTGTGTTTATTGCTGCCTGAAGACGAAGACCTTCCCTTGTCAGGCAAGTAACTATGGGGTCTCTTTCAGGTTGGCCACCCATTCAGTCCCTCTGTTCAATTCCATCATAGTGGAACCATCTAAATTACAAGCTGTTGGGTATATCTGTTCACAAAATGATGTCATCTGAGCTTTCTAGGAACAAAAAAGTAAATTGAAAAGATGAATTCCTTCCCATTAGAGCTTGGGATCTGCTGAAGCTGGATCCAGAGTTTCCCCAGTGCAGGAGAGACTGGAAAGTTTCTGTGGTGTTTGAAGAGGAACACCAGGATCTTGTATTCTGGGGAAATGGGAACTCTAGAACTTAAAGGGAGGAGTCACATTACATGTAGCCTTCCATTATTTCAGCCTTCAGTTAACTTGAAAGGTCATGTTTTCCTGACCTCTTTGGCCACTGAGACACTTTTCTCCCCTCTTTCCTCCCCTGGGGAGCTGCTGCACGGGATCATTTTGTGCCCGTAGCTTTACAATTGCCTTTGCATTCAGTATTGTCACCAACATCTCGGAAGTGTGCACACCTTCTCTACTTTGGCCTTTGGGAAGGAGATGAAGAAGCAAGAGAGCACAGGCACTAGGCATAACCCTTATCTGATGAGCACACTTGAAAGCATACCTAGCCTATCCCTTTGATTCCAGCTCCCTAGAAACGTATTTAGGTCTGTTTTAGAGACAAGTGTGCCATGGGAAAGGCCCAAGGTACTTCCAAAGGTAAGTTTTCTGACTGCATTCTCTAAAGTAGCACCAGCTGCTTTTTTACTTAAAACAGCATGAACTAGCAGACATAAGATCTACAGTCTGTGCTTGGGAGAAAGCATAAGGAAGATACAATGAGATATGTGTTTAGGAACTGCCTTCCCTGAAATTTCCTGAACTGTTGGCAGGCTATTCATGAAATTGCACAGATAGCCATTGTTCTTGTGAATAGGCTACAGACACCACCATCTTCTTTTTTCAGGATAACACACCTGCGGTTTGATATAACACAGTGCCCAGGCTTCTACACCGTCTGGGATTCCCCATGTCCTTGTTGCCTTGGTGTCTCCCTTCTGTATCCCTGTGAAGACCTGGGTCAGGCATCAGTCATGAAGATCCTGTACCTGCTCTTCCCCTTCTTCCTCCTGTTGGTCCAGGGTGCTGCAGGTGAGAGGGAAAGAGGGGAGATGGGTGAGGTGTGCGCTCCCATTAATGACGTCTTCCATGTCCCAGGAAGTGACCATATTTTTTAGAGATGCTTAAAGGAGAGAATGGTTTTGTAGCTTTGCTCCAGCATGAAAGGTCACACAATAAGGTATTCCAAAGGATGCTCTCGCAATGCCCCTTCCTCTGAGGGCAGAGAAGCTGGTGTAGAGTGAGTCATCCAGGAATAAGAGCTTGGCTCCTTCTGTGGGTTCGGGAGGGACTGAGCTCTGGGCTCCACCCTGGTCATTTTGGTGCTGCTCTGGCGCATGTCTCTGGATGAACTCCCCTTGCAATCACTGAAGTCTCAGCCTATGCAGCCTATCCTGCTCACCCAAAAAATGGATAGGCCAGTCTGTTGTCTAATCACAGATATCTAGTACCTTTTGAGGATCCTTAGATGTGTGTGATTCTGAGATGTCAAAGCCCTTTACCCCAGGCTGGAGGAGCTAGCCAAGGCTTTATGGAAGAGCTGCTTCTTCTGCAGGGACAGAGGGAGGATGGAAGCTATCTTTTTGTACCACAAACAGCCAGGGATAACTGTGCCTCCGGGCTTTAGCTGTTAGTCCTTCTAGGTAGTTAACTTTATATTGAAGGTCCAATTGTGGTCATTTTAATACTTGGTCCACAAAGTGGGTTGAAATCCTGGTGGAGTGCCAGTCCCTCTGGAATTACAGAATATTCTCCCAAATCTCTTCCTTTCAACTGTTTCTCTGTACAGGTGCATCTCTGGCTCCAGGAAATGAAGGTCAATGTAAGCAAGAAGGGGGATTCTGTAATTTTTTGACATGCTATCACCCTCATCACATCTTTGGAAGGTGTTCTACATTTATGGTTTGCTGCAAAAGGTAAGTTATAAAGTCAGACATTCAGGAATTGACCCTGTGCTTCTGTGGCCAAAATAGATCTGCTCTTCTTTTTACATCCACACTTCTGGATAACACCCTCCTAAATTCATGTGGAGATGCAGAGGCCAGGGAAGGAGGGTTAAAGTCCCTTGGTAAAGATGCTTGAACCTGCCCTGTGTGGGGCTGAAGAAGCCCAAATTCAGCCAGCATCTTCCCATGAGACCAGACTGGGGCCTCTCATGAAGACTTTCCCATGCTGTTGGAAAGTGAAGTTTGATCTTTGTGTAGTGTGGGGCACAGGACCTTCTCCTTGATTTTTCTGAAGAGCCTTGGGTTCAAGGCTGCAACTACTAAGGAACGCACAGGTCCAAGTCGTCTGCAATAAGGGATGGAGGTTTTCTGAGGAGGGGTTGTCCACTAATTCTCTACAGGTCCTTACAACAGAAGTGGCAGAGAGACTGCAGGATGAAAAAGAAGGAACATAAGAAATAAATATCAGTGACCACATATTGTGCTTTCTTTATGCAGGAAATGGTGATGAATCCCTGGACTTTCTGAGCAGGATGTCCCCCTCACTTCTGGCTCCTTGAACTGACTCTTGATGTCCTTTCCCCTCCCTGCTTCTGCCACCCCCAGGTGATATGACAGCAGGACTAGAGGCGTTGCTCCTGCTGGGTGCTCATGGGCTGGCGATATCCTGTCACGGGACTGGTGTTGTTTGGGAAGAGGCTGCTTTTCCCGGCTTCAATAAAGACATGTAGTTTCGCAAAATCACAGACTGGGAGGCTGAGGGTAACTTATATCTTAAAATTTCCTGATTTCCGGGGAAGAGATGCCTTCTCCTTTTTTCCCATCTACAGACCATATGAGACCAGCCCTGCTACTCTCTAATATCGAACACTAAGCTCAGCCCTTCTACAAACCAACATGCGAAGCTGCGCTGCAGCTGCAGGTGAACACGTATGTGTGTCTGTGCACAGGTCTGTGTGTGACCAAAATACCTGTTGGGGAGCAGTGAGTCCAGGCTGTTCCACCAGGGAAGTCTGGCTTCACCGCAATGAGGCAGCTCCAGGTTTAAACCAGGTAGGCAGATCAGTGAGGTGTACAGCCAGAATCAAGGCTGGTAAATAGCTCAAGCATGGCCAAGGGAAAAGAAATGGAACTTAAAAGCCGCTCTCAAGTGATGTTGGGGAGAGTTCTGTTTGTTACAGCTCTTTGTCATGCAGCACCATTACTCAAGGCCACGTAGCAGCTCCATGTGAATCCTGGCTTTGGAAACAGACAATTAAACCTCTGAAAGATGTGGGGTGAGCACAGGACATTCCCTGAATGTCTCCTGAGAGATGATCCGTGGACTTGGGGAGTCCCATGGCTTGGGGCTTTCCCTAGGAGGGACGTCCAGCTTGGTCAAGATGGGAAGTAACTGTATCTCTGTCTTGTATTTCTTGATGATATGTATGACTCTGCTTTTTGAGTAAGCCAGAAAATGAAAACCTCTTCTGAGCCTTCTGCTGCATAACTCTATCACATAGTTTTGCTGCCAAGTGATCTCCCTGAAGACAAAGTTGCTATCACTTTTTTAATATGGTGCATTTTGGAAAAAATAATTGGCATTGAGACATCTTCATAGCAAGTGAGAGGTGGATTAAGTTACCCAGTAAAATATGATGGAAGCAAATGCCAACAGAAAGCCAGCATCTCACCACCAGTGCTGCATACCCAGATGGAAAGCTGGCAATGGCTGAGGGTGGCCTCCTTGGAAAGAGAAGTCTTCACCAAACAACCAGAGCCACTTTTTATGAACACACATGTTCATGGATACACACACATATTTACCCACTGGTGGATCATAATCATGGAGGCATTTTGTAGAATGGATGAGGTCAACCTGTTGGCAGAGAGCAGCCAGTCTAGCCTCAGATTTTCTCCAAATGGGTGGAGAGGAGAAGACACCCTGCTCGCTGTCTGCAGGACTACACATCTGATACATGGGATCCCATTGAGATGTCACCTTAAGGGGCAGCTGGACAGACAGCCTAGGAGATCTATTTCCATCTAAGGTCTACAAAGGTCTCCTTGGGGGTTGCCCATGGGATTAGCCCAAGTGCTGCTAAGGGCAAGGGATGTCCCTCCCCACTGCATGGTGGGATGAGACACGGAGCAGCACAGCTCCCAGCAGGGCCTTCGACAAGGAGGGTTACAGTGTGCTGGAGCAAGATGAGGAGGAGCTTGGGGCCTCCAGGATGGGTAGTGCCCACCCAGGGGACACACTGTCCAGCACAGACCCCATAAGCATCTGCTGCTGCTGAGTACCTGCGTCAGCCAGGGACAAGGATCAGGACAGGGGTGATACTTGGTCATTCATAGCAAGCAATATCATAGAATGATAGAATGGTTTGTGTTGGAAGGGACCTTAAAGATCATCCAGTTCCAACCCCTCTGCCATGGGCAGGGATGAGGTTGCTCAAAGCCCCATTCAACCTAGCCTTGAACACCTCCAGGGATGGGACAGCCACAGCTTCTCTGGGCAATCTGGACCAACGTTTCACCACCCTCAGTAAAGAATTTCTTTTTTGTATCTATCTAACCTAAATCTACTCTCTTTCAATTAAAAACCATTACCCCTCATCCTATCACTACACTCCCTGACAAAGAGTCCCTCCCCAGCTTTCCTGTAGGTCATCATTAAGTACTGAAAGGCTACAATAAGGTATTCCTGGAGCCTTCTTTTCTTCAGGCTGAACCCCCCCAACTCTCTCAGCCTGTCCTCACAGCAGAGGGGTTCCAGCCCTTGGATCATCTTCGTGGCCTCCTCTGGACTCACTCTAACAGGTCCATGTCCTTCTTATGTTGGGGGCCCCAGAGCTGGAGGCAGCACTGTAGGGGGGTCTCCCCAGAGCGGAGCAGAGGTGATGATATGTTAGATACTTGGATAAATACGCTGCCATTATTGCAAATGTGATATTAAGCAGAACATAAATATGAATTATAAACAGACACAGAGATGCAGTGTGTGGCAAGTCAAGAGTTTATTAATTAAGCACTGGGAAATGGTCCATTTGACCGTTTTCTCTTCCCACCACCTCCGATCACTGAAGACTGCAGCGTGTGCTGTTATTGCAGTGTTTCTCAGTCTGTCTACACCTGGAATTTTTGATCCCCTCAGGGTATTCTGGCAAACATCTCCTCCATTTCACTTGATTTCCAGGCTGTTCCATGTTTATCTTATGCTAACTTGGCTGTGAACCTCCTCTACAACACACCTGCCTTGCTCGCCACGTGTGGGAGTAAAGCCCCGGAGACACATCATCCTACCTTTGCCAACACGTCAGCAACTGCTCCACAGCAAAAGCACCAGTCCTGCACCAGGCTGGTTTCCAGTGCCTTGTTCGCACTGCATCTTGTATACTGAGGCCAGAACCTTTTTTCAAGGTGAAGTTCAAGGCCTGAAAAGCATCAACAAGGAATTTCAGCTTTCAAGTTGTAGAGAAACCTCAACAGTTGGTGGCCAGCTACCCACTAACTCCTGCCGTGTTGAGAAATAGTGGTGTTTCCTGTCCTTCACTTCCATGGGGTGCACTTCATTTCCAGACAGAAAGGTTACATTGCCAAGCGGTGCCACTCGAGGGAGTATTAAGCATTTGGACAAGTTCAGGCAGAACCGCAGAAGGGAAGAGAGGGGCTGAGACAAGAATATATATTTCAGAACCAAATGCGATGTAACCTGTGAAGTATGTATACCGTATCTTCCACAATATGTACTTCATGCAGCACATCTGGGGGGGTTCAGTTCCCCTAATTCGAGTGACTGCAGACACAGTGGTGGCTAGACTCCCATCGCAGTCAATAGAGTCAGGAGAACCAACAGACCAGTGAGAACAGCTTCAGTGGCTTGAACATTGGCAGTAGTGTCGTTTCTAGTGCTGTGTGATGCTCTGCCTGGTCTCCATGTGCTGTTGTGTAAGAATCAAGACCTCTTGCAAGTCCTGCCTATTACAGAACTATAAAAATTAAAATCTGTACTTTTAAATATCGTGTTCAGAGGGCTGGAGCATCTCTCCTATGAAGACAGGCTGAGAGAGTTGGGGTTGTTCAGCCTGGAGAAGAGAAGGCTCTGGGGAGACCTTTCAGTCCCTGCCAGTATCTGAAGGGGGCCTGCAGGAATGATGGGGAGGGACTTTTTACAGGACATTTAGTGATAGGAAAAGGGGTAATTGCTTCAAACAGGAAGAGGGGAGATTTAGATGAGATATTGTGAAGAAATTGTTTGCTGTGAGGGTGGTGAGCCCCTGGCCCAGGTTGCCCAGAGAAGCTGTGGCTGCCCCATCCCTGGAGGGGTTCAAGGCCAGGTTGGACGGGGCTTGGAGCAACCTGGTGTGGTGGCAGGTGTCCCTGCCCAGGGCAGGGGGTGGAACTGGATGATCTTGAATGTCCCTTCCAACCCAAACCATTCTATGATACTATGATTCCATGATTATTTAATTATTATGGTTATCTGCTGGTTAAGGAATAGTCAACAATGTGTTTGTTCTTTCTAAGCTAATTCCTCTGTACACTTGCATTTCTCAGCAAAACTTACGACTTCTGCCATAATGACAACTAAAAACACCGTGATGTTTTCTAAGCACAGATTTTCACTGCTTTGTCTCTGTTTTGATGTCTTTTCCCCCCTCTTAATACTAATTGCTGGACTTGCTTTCAACCATAAGGCTCCTGTGCATTCTGTTTGCTTTTCTCTTAGTAGCGTCAGATAAAGAGCACGTCTACAGCCTACACCAAAGAGGAAAAAAAATAAATAAATCTGACCAATAAGTTTTGAACTGCTTTTTGAGAGTGGACATGGTCTAGCTGCTGTAAATGCACTGGGAAGAGGCCTGAAGCATGAGATTTTGCCTGAACGCATGGCCACGTTGCATGTTGGGTGCCTCCTCTAGATACATTCCCTCTGGGGGACAACAGTAGCCTCTCAGCCCCCTTGGATGTTTGAGCAAGCCCTGCCAACTGTCTCACAGCACGACAGGGGCAGACTGGCAGCTAGCACCAGGCCAGAGGGTCTACAACTTGTCCTGGCATGCATTCCTCCAAACACTTATTTTCTGAAGACTTCGAGTTATGTTAACTATTGCCATGCCTTGAGTATAGGATATCACGCCACCAGAAGTTGGGTGGGACACCTGCGGATAAGTTTGTTCCCTTCTAAGAAGTGCAAGGAAATAGTCATAGGACATATAAATGCTGCAATTTTTGGCAGGGAAAAAAAAAATCCCCTCTTGAACAGCATTTGAGAAATGTGGGTATCCCAACAGAGAACTGAAGGGAGTGTGCCACGTGGGAGAGGAGCTAATGAGGATTGACCAGGATAAACTATTTCCCTTCTACTATCTTTTGCGCATCCTCTCAGAGGAACAGGTGGAAAAAAATAAGCAATACTTACATCATTGCTGTGAAATTACAGGACAAACCACTTGTGGAGAGAAAAGAACTGTCAGAAATTGTTGCACTATTTAGATAATTGGGGCACTAGTTACGTTTGTGTGTCAAAACCCAGGTAGGATCATCGCCTTCAGCCCATGCAACAGACACCCGTGTTCCAGTGATGTGAATGCTGAGCAACAATTTATTCAAAAGGCGGAAAAGCAATGCAGAATACATTTGGATTTACTCTATATCATAAAGCTTTTTGCACTGAAAATGAAAGGTGCGTGAGGCTTTGTAGCAGGATCCGGTGGTTTTCACAGTAAGGGGATTCAAAGCAAATTCCTAGGTTTAGAAGAAATGTTCATCGCTCTTGAATGGACAGTCCATGAAGTTTTTATACCTTCTGTGGGCTCCAAAGACTGAAAAAAAAAAAAGATTCAGATTCTCTCTGTGCTTGTATTCCTTCCCTACTTACTCTCAGTCCATGCTTATTTTCCTCTTGGGTATAAGTACTTTCCAAAATACCTAATGTCATGTGTAGTTGTGCTGGGACAGCCCTGTGCACTCATACCTGTGAGTAAGAAGAGTGTTTTCCTATTGCTTCAGGAAAAACAGGGAACTAAATTGATATCACTTGATTTTGGGGTGAATGCGTTAATTCCCAAGTGAAAACAGAAGGCTACCTTTCACATCATACTTTCTTTCTATAACACTGGGGCCCTTTTTGTGCACATTAGATGGCACTCAGAGATCTGTGTTCACCCTCAACGTAATTGAATTCTCCTCTGTTCCCCATACGGCACAGCAGCCTGCTTCTGCCAATACCAAACCCTGATACTTCACTCTGGCGTAGGAGCTGTAAAGGGGTCAAACAGAGCTGGGACAGCACAAGGTATCTCCAACCGTACTTTATCCTTCTTGCTGGGGCAGATCATGGTGCGCATCTCAAGAAAAAGAGCACCGTGGAGCTCAACCTACTTCAAAGCTTGACTGTCCTTATGGCATAATAGTTTTTTTTTTTTTCTTATATCCAATCTGAACATTCAGTAGCACCTTGGGATTAAGGACACAGGCAAAATAGATCTGTCTGCTCATACTGCAGCTAGGCCTTGGTGAACATCAAACTTACAATTTGCAGCAGTTGCGAAACCCAAAGCATCTCCCAACTTTAGTCAGAGGTGGGGGACATCTTCCGAAGTGACAGGACCCTTTACTACAGAAAAACAAGTCCTGCCGGGGTGAAGACAAACCTGCAACAACAACCAAAAAAAAATTTCCTTCCCTCTCATTCCGCAGGGCAGGACAATGCAGCCGTAATGCTAGCAGGGTTTCCCATTTGTCGAGCTACCTTCACCACCCACTTGCCTTCAGGATGGTTGCCTGGATTTGGCCGTGTTGAAAGACCGTGTAAGAGGTGAGATGACAAAGCAGGTCCACACCTTGGAGAGCTGGGATCCTTAGCTCACAGTGCATCTAAGCGGATGGCCTTAAAGCCCAGGTGGAGAATGATACAGACCTCCTGACTCATTGTCCTTTACCTTACAGAAACGGGTCACAGGTCCAGAGGTTTTAATACTGGCTCCCATGCCAAAATAGTTGGCCAGGCTTCATTTTCATCTGCATATGCACCACTGAGTGTGTTGTTACCCAGAGATCATGGCCACCACACACACCATCTCAGGTGTCTAACACCAGAATGTTTAGCCCAATCTTTTTAGGAAGACACTAGAAGTGAAAAATCACTTCTCTTCAGAAGTCATAATTTCTCCGTCTTTGAAAGAGTTTTCATAGGGGAGCACAGGCACTGAGCTATATGCCTAACCCCTGCTCAGTTTCTAGCAATTTTAACCAGCAGTGGTTAAAATGTGCTGGGGAGTTTACTTCAGGTGCACAAAAATCCCCTTCTAGCATCTCTGCTTTTCCATCTTACCTGGAGAAACCTGGAGTGCCAAGAAGAGGAGAGAAAAGAGCAGGTAAAGGACCTTCATGACTGCGGATTTGCTGTGTCACTGTGGGGAAAAGGAGCAAGAATCATGTATGACAGGCAGTCCCTGAGGATTTACAGTCTTCCGAACCATATAAATACTGTGTTAATCAAAATGTCATTTATATTGCATTTTTCTTCAAAGTTTCAAAGGTAACTAGTAAGACTCATATGACATCACGGCTGCTGTGAGCATTTCTGGGAAAAGTAAATAGATAAGGGGCAACATGCTTCTAGGTTATGTGATCATTAGGTTATTTTAATAGCTTGATCGTTTGGATTTCTTTTACATTTTGCAAACAGTCCTTAGCCAAAATGCAATCATAACTTTATTTTTAGTTAAATGTTTTATCTAATAAATAAACAACACTAAGCAGAATGAGGTGAATATACAGTCAAACTTACAAACTTCAGGAAAAAAAAAAAAATGTTCATTTTGCAATGTTAAAATTTAGCAAGAAATAACAGCTAAAATCAACTTGGCTCAAAATCTTCACTCTTAGACTACAGGCAGCAGTTGTAGAATGGAAATGTACAAGCAAATCAGTTCCCAAATTGAAATTTGACAAATGACATTTGAAAAGCGAACATGTGATGCCTTAATTGAAAGAGCTAATAATTGAACTAATATAATCACACTGGGATAAGATAGCCTAGAAGGGACCTCATGGATAAAGAAGAGGTAGTAAATGTCATATGCCTTGGCATTAGAGAATCTTCTGATCTGTCACAAATTACGCTCTTTTAAGCAAGGAAGGGAAATCAGGTTGTGCTGAAATGTCATATTTCTGCAAATGGAATGATAGAGAGTGGCCCAGAACAGCTTTGAAATTAGTATTAGAAGTTTACACAAATTTCTATATGCTTGAAAATATCAGGAGAAACAAGTAGGCAAAGTTAACAATTCTGAAAATGAAACAAAGTTATTAACATAAGGACATAAATAAAAAATATATATACTGGTTTCCATAGAAGAGACCACCAGTTTCTCTGGACCACAGACCTCTCTAAAGTAGCCTGACCCAGTCAGATTTTTTCCTGGGAGTCAGTAAGCAGAGGATTCTTATCAAACTGTTCTAGGTATTAGCACATATTGGAACTACTTATTCAACCTGTGCAATTTCTGGAAAATGTAGATTAACCTTCTTTAATAACCTACAAATTTACAAATTTAGGTTAATAATGCAGAGGTTTGGGGGTTGGTTGTTTTTTTTTTTTTTTTTTTTTTTGTTTCTTTGTGTGGTTTTTTTGGTTTGGTTATTTTTCTGTTTTTTAAAGAAAAGACAACAGGAGACATTGAAAGAAAGACTGAAAAGAACTGAGAGGTTACCAGGTATCAGGTGAGCCCAGATGCCAAACAAGACCTGCTCTTGGTCCCTTTCTTCCGGAGGGTTTTGGCTGTGGGGCTGAGAGCCTCTTTTATAACGTGTTCCTTACGGGGAGGGCCGGGGGGGGGGGGGGGGGGGGGCGCAACTTGCTTTCCCTTCTCAGCAAGTACACGTTCAGCCAATCAAAAAATTACCTTTTTTTTTTTTTTGATGACTTCTAATCCCACCAGAATCAAGTTGCTTTTCATTCGGTTTCCCTCCCAACCTATTGAAGCTTTTCTTCTGGAAACTCCCAGGTTATTCATGCAATACCTCTTGTGACACTCCGGCTTGTGTAAGACACGTTAAGCCACTGCGGTATGTGTCAAACATCTTGGGACATACGTTGAACTTTTCCTGCTTAGGAGCAACATAATCCATTGCAATACAAAACATCTGCTTGCTTCTCTGCACTCCCAGTTACTTTATTTTTGTTCCATAAATGCAGAATATAAGAACACAGAACCTACATATGAAACTGAAACAAATGTTCATTGACTTAGTGGCCAGTGGCCACTAAGGATGCCTAAGAGGATAAAACGTACAGAAATAGGGTGAGCGCAGTGTGGTTACATCCCTGTACGCCCTTTCAGCTGATGGAAAATGCATCAATTTTGGGAAATCCAGTGCCACAGGCAGTCTCTGGACCCTCAGTTTGCAGAGCTCCTTATTGAGCATATTTCTGTGACTCCAGCTGATCTTCTTGTACTTCTGGCCTCCACAGAACCTTCACCTGATAATTCCACAAATATATTTATTACGCCTTAGGTGAGCATTCATTTTTTGCTTTTCTGCTCTCAGTCTGTTTGCTGACCATCTCTCCTTTTTCTGTCATGGGAAGTAGCAAATAAATATTCCATTTTCACCTCTCCAGGTCACTACGGGTGCTGTGGTCTTTTCTTACACTCCTGCTTGTCTGTCTATTTTCCCCCAATGAAAAGGGGGATTCTGTCAACCACGTCTGTCAGATAAATCTTCAAATGGACCCAGATATTTCAATGGATCATTTCTGTGTATCTTATTTTTTCAGTTTTATTACGCTCTTTTGGGAATGGACTGGCTAGAATTTCATGCAATGTCCAAAATATATCTTGGAGTATTTACTCTTTTGTTTTTAACTCCTTTTTTTTTCCCCCTCAATTCCTAACATTTCACTTGCCTTTTTGTCCACAGGTGAGCACTGACATTTCTAGAGTGGTATCCAGTGGTGTTCCCCAGGAGTCCATACTGGGTCCAGCCCTCTTCAATATACTCATCAATGACCTGGATGAGGGGACGGAGCACACCCTCAGCAAGTTTGCCGATGACACAAAGCTGGGAGGGGGTGGCTGACACACCAGAAGGCTGTGCCGCCATCCAGAGAGACCTGGGCAGATTGGAGAGTTGGGCAGAGAGGAACCTCATGAAATTCAACAAGGGCAAGTGTAGGGTGCTGCACCTGGGGAGGAATAACCCCTCGCACCAGGACAGGTTGGGGGCTGACCTGCTGGAGAGCAGCTCAGTGGAAAGAGACCTGGGAGTCCTGGTGGACAACAGGATGGCCATGAGCCAGCAATGTGCCCTGGTGGCCAAGAAGATCAATGGCATCCTGGGGTGCATCAAGAAGAGTGTGGCCAGCAGGTGGAGGGAGGTCGTCCTCCCCCTCTGCTCTGTCCTGCTGAGGCTATGTATGGAGTACTGTGTCCAGATCTGATCTCCCTGGTTCAAGAAGGACAGGGAACTGCTGAAGAGGGAACAGCAAAGGACTACAAAGATGATGAGGGGACTAGAACACCTCCCTTATGAAGAAAGGCTGAGGGATTTGGGTCTCTTCAGTCTGGAAAAAAGACGGCTGAGGGGGGATCTTATCAACGCTTGTAAATACTGAAAGGGTGGGTGTCAGGAGGATGGGGCCAGGCTCTTCTCAGTGGTGCCCAGTGACAGGACAAGAGGTTAACGGACACAAACTTGACCATGGGAAGTTCCACCTAAACATGAGGAGGAACTTCTTTCCTGTGAGGGTGGCGAGCCCTGGCACAGGCTGCCCAGAGAGGTGGCAGAGTCTCCAAAACCCGCCTGGACACATTCCTGTGCCACCTGCTCTAGGTGACCCTGCTCTGGCAGGGGGTTGGACTAGATGATCTCCAGAGGTCCCTTCTAACCCTATAATTCTATGATTCTATGATCCTATGATCCAGAGTGAAGTCTACAATTGCATTAGCGCAGTTTTGATGTAACCTCCTGATGGTTCCCTGCTGGTTCGGTTTGCAGAGGGGTTTCCATGTGTGCAAACTAGATTCCTTAGGAGGAAAGTGAACTAGAAGTTTTGCTTCAAAGGTACTCCAAAGCTACTCCAGTGCCCAGTGGGGCATGAACCAATGTGTGGGCTACACCACCTCAAAGTCCTGCATAGTGAACTTAACATTTCTTTCTTCTCTAAACCTGGAGAGTTTGGACCGGGGGATCAGCCCTTTGAGGAGAGGCTGAAGGACCCATCTTCGTTTAGCTTGGAGAAGACATGGCTAAAGGCTCATCTAATTGCTGTTCAAAACCGTCTAGTGGTAGCTATAGAGAAGATGGAGCCACACTCTTCCCAGAGGTGCACAGTGGAGGGATGAAAGGTAACAGAAACAAATTACAATGAGAGAAATTCCAATCAGGTATAAGGAAAAACCTTCTCACAATGAGGGTCATCAAACACTGGCATGAGGGCCCAGAGAATTTATAGAATCTCCATCCCCATATGGATATTCAAACCCAGCTGGAAAAAGTTCTAGGTAACCTGATCTGCCTCTAAAACTGGCTCTGTCTGGAGGGATGGATGGACCAGACGGTCTCCAAACACCTATTCCAACTTACGTTGTTTTGTGATTTATTCAATAGCAAAATCCAAATCAAACTGAATTCATATAATGAAGAACTGAGGAGTCTCAGCACAATCTCGAAGGTCTAGTGGTCTTTTCCTATCTACTGATCTTCTATTGCACCAAGTCAACTGCTGACACACCCAATAACTATCCAAAGACACCAATATTGAATACTTTTTCAGATCATGTTTTACTTTACACCTTACTTCAGTCAACAAACAAACATTGTTCATTGTTCATGCAATATTTTAATACCACACCTGAAGTACGTCATAGTAGGTTAAATGTTTGCTATTTTGAATGAGTAGTATTTCTAATTGACCAAGATCTCTGCAAAGGACACCGTGTCCTACAGATCATTTATATCAAAACTAAACTGAAATATTTTAATTTCTTATTGTTCCTTAGTTTAGTTACTAGTGATGTGATTTTTTCAATACTCTGATGTTAATTTCTTAAGTATACAGAAGTGTACACATGTGCATACATGCACAGACACAGATAGACATATATGGACATGAAAACATGCCTATAAATGATTTCCCTTAAATGCATACCAAGATACTTCAGATAGCTTTTTATTTTCTACATATTTTTTGTAAGTGAATTGTTTTGGCAGTATGAAAAAATGATGGTTGAAATTCTGGTGTGTCTATGAACGTCTGGCCGTAAAGCAGAAAAATGGAGGGAATAAAATTACAAACGTTACAGTTACTTCACAACTTGCCAAGAGTTTGCGGTTAGCTTGCCTACCAACTGCTATTGTTACTCAACCTGATTCCTCAAGGAAACAAAGATGCATCGTTAATTTTTACCATATCCAAGGTCCTATGTGCAAGTCATGTCAAGGACTTGGCTTTAACACTGAGCATACTTGACACTGATAATTATAAATTGTACATGGCCACTCCTATCGTTGTAATCAAAATATCTCTGTCTGGAGATGGGAAAGGGAGAAGCAGAGGAGGGACGTAGCACCTTTGGTTGTCCAAAGCTCACAGCGGTGAGACAGGCCTTATTGAGATTTCGCTTTGTGGCTCTCAGGGTGGAAAACCTTTCCATCCTGTTCTTATGAGCAGGAGACAGTCAGTCAGTTTCACACCTCAGGAGGCATGTATCGGTGTTTTGCCCTTCAGGATCTCAGCATTCTTCTCCAGCACCTTTTGCTGGTAGACCTGACTTACACCAGGATCACAGTGTGATACACCAGTATCAGGGTACTACTTCACCGTGGGAACCTGTGTTCACCCAGCCCAGCTAAACCCATGGGATCCAGCCCAGCCCCTAACCTCACAATCATTTGGCTCTTGACATTAGGTAAGTAATCCTCTCTACCCAAAACACCATCTACTTTCTCACTGTTCTCAGTGCAGAGGCAAAGGGAGTCTTCATGGAGAGTTTCCTTCTGCTTAAATATCGTGTTTCTTTTGCTTTCTTGTTTCACTGAAATTCAGAAGATGCACCAGTTGTATTTCCCTCTATCTCCATGGCAAGTCTTCACTCCAACTTCTTCAAGTTGGAGCTTGCCAATGATGCCCCACTCCCCCACTCATTTCAGGTCCAGATCACTCACTCCTCTTTGGAGGAGGAGAAATATTATGAGGGGCTCAGCATTCTGTGTAATACCATAGTGCTTAGAACCCTGGCACAAGAACTGATAGATGGAGCCTGAAGTGCTGCTCTGCCTGATGCAGGTGAGACACACTATTAAGGGAACTGTCTTCACAATGAGGCTGCAGAGTGTCATGAGGAAAAATGGCTTTCACCCTTTTCAAATCAAGATGTTTGGGTAATTGTGCCACGATCACTTCCCAGAGAGGAAAGAGGATCTTAACCTCCATTTTAGGAGTCTGTATCTACCACAGCAGATGAGACAATTAGGCGCAAAAGGGAGAATCTCAAACTCTGCTCCTAACATTTTTTCTGGTGCAAAAAACCAGCAGCAAATATTAAGGAGGTCTTCTAGTAGTGTCACCCCTATTTAAAATGCTACTATACAAAATACCTGTCTGCTGTTCCATCCTTCACCTCCAGGGGACAGTTTGTTCATGGCAAAGAAGGCTCCAAGCACCTGGAAGTCATTGCATCCAGGCATAGCTAGAACATCGGGACCAGCAAAAGGCTGAGCCCCGTCAGCTTGCCAAAGAGCAGATGTTTTCATGTGCTCCAAAGAGGAGCTTGGTTGAACAGCAGTGATGGTTGGTGGCCTAGATAACCACAAGCTGCTCCTCAGTCGTGTGGTAACATCATCCCTTAGCCTACTCGTGTGTGCTGAACTGAATTCTCGCCAAAAGGCATAATTGATGCACAGGAGATCAACTATACAGGAGACTAACTACACACTCTGGAGTGTATAGTTAGTATAGAAATTCAGACTCTTCTAGGTTAGCTGAAAAAGCTGTTAACAGCAGTTACGCTGCCCAAGTAGATCCACCAAAAGGAGGATAACCAGTATTTGGATGCTGTTCTATAGTCATAAGTGAATTTGCAAGCCATGTACCACATTACAATCAGCAGATAAAGATTTCACCCGAGTATAGATCATCCGAGTCAATAATGAATGGATACACAGTCCTAAACTTCTAACAGTATACTAAAAAATATTTAATCAAGCTGAAGTCTTTAATGGTCATGCCGTTATCCTGAGTAACCAGGGAGAAATGATGAGATTAACACCTGTATGAACAAATCTGCCGTCCATCTTATTTTTGACTTGGCAGCTAATTGAAGGTTTCGGGGTACCAGTGCCTCTTGTCCAGCCTCTTGGTGTAAGGACCACACTGTGACTGACGGGCACATAGGGTGTGTTCAAAGCTCCTTGGCGCAGGCCATGTTGCCTAAAGCTTCTAAAACCCAAAGAATCTCTGTAAATGGAATCATATTTTCTAGAGAGAAATAGTAGGAGTGATCTCACCAAACTCTAGATGCCCTGAAGGTAAACATCAAA
This sequence comes from Fratercula arctica, assembly GCA_947846985.1. NCBI lineage: Eukaryota > Metazoa > Chordata > Aves > Charadriiformes > Alcidae > Fratercula > Fratercula arctica. Next base: position 121,034,780 of record CANTUZ010000003.1, read on the forward strand.
GTCCAAGCTGTTTTCACTGCTCTTCCTTGATAGTTTATGGAGAGAAATTGTCAAGATTTTTATCTGAAGTACCAGCATTTACAATAAGGGTGGTAGAATCAATGCAAAAGTAACATAAAGAAATACAAGAAACCCAGAAATGTTGCATTAGGAGATGTTGTGCTGCAGCGTCTCCTGCGAGCTTCTGCTGAACAGTATAAATGGGAGCTGTGTCTCTATCAAAGCCAGCGTTTCCCATTCAGAGGGTTTTTTACATACATGGCCACCTCTCCAAAGCCACCCAGCAAGCCATTAGGAGACAAAACCCTCTTAGTTTGGTAATGTGGCTGGGTGCTGTTCTGTGCACATGTAGCAACTGCTTCTGGGAAGACAGCATTCAAATCATCATGTTGCACATCCATAACTTTTGGAAATATGTTTGCTAGTCTCTTTCCCTCTTTGTACCCTTTTTCCCAGTTTGTGTCACTGTCACAGGTCTGGTGTTATACAAAATATTCCTGGTTTTCTCTTGCGTGAGGTCCCCTCAGAAGTGAAATTTCTCAGATGCCTCCAGGCCCTCTGAAGGAAACATCTGGAGATATCTTGGCATTTTCTACACTGCTACACCACGATGGCGGGGAAAAAGAGACAGAAAGCCTGAATTCTGTCTCCAACATCTCAGTCAAAAATACCATAATACCTTCAAAAAGCAGCATGGAAACTACCAGAACGTGTATCTGCTGGACTCAAGCACCCATGAAATCATCATAGAGGGAAGCTGGGTTTCATCCCTGACTAAAAATATCATGGTCACTGCAGGAGTGTTCCAGGGATATGGCCATTGGGAAGCAGGGGGTGAAATGATCTCCCTTTTCCCTGGGGGGGCAATGGGATGCAAAAGGAGAAATGTCTTGCTGTAAAAGCCACAAGCCCACCCGTGTGTTATTGCCCGTGATGCAAGAGTTCTAACAAATATCCCCTCCTTCCTACAAAAAACATGCAAGCTTCAAACATATGAATGCCATTGTAACTGATTTTATTAAAGGGGGGGGGGGGGGGGGGGGGAAGAAATAATTTCCATGGTGTTGCCTGGTTTGTATTTATGTCTTTGCAGATACTGATGTTTGTTTCACTGCAAAGGAATATTTTTGAGAGCTTTTCGTTGCAGCAGGAACTGGTGCCACCAGGAACAATGGGATCAGGGTAATTCAGAAGCCATCTGGTAGAAGCAGAAAGGATCTCCAAGGAGTATCCAGGCAGCCTTCAGGCGCGCCACCCCCTGCATGGTGAAGAAGAGAGAGTCTCAGGTTACCCACCGGTAGCTTTTCTGCGGTGAGGTTCTCTTTATTTCATGGCACCAGAGCAAACGTCCCCTGAGGACCCTCTATGCCAGCAGGTTTGACATTGGAGAAGGAAGACCAGATGGTGTGAGGAACTGTGCCTCTAAGGTGTTGCTCTGGACAAAAGCTAAGGAGGCTATCAGTCATTGTGACGGTGATCCCTGCACTTCTACATACCTTCTGCAGCAAGAGAATCCATTAGCACATGTTCCAATCCAGTAATACGGCCGCCGACATATCCCTGGGAAACAACGTCCATTTTGGGCTGCACAAGGATTAAATGGCCTAGGAATGAAGTGCTGAGCTGCACAGTGGAAAGAGAATAGTCATTTATCATGAAAGTGAGCAAAAGTGGATGCTCTCTCTTTCTCCCCTCTCTAATTCCTCTCTCTACCCCCCTCACACCTTACCTGCCCCCCCTTGGAGCATCATGAAGAGGACAACCAGGAGCTGGTAGAGGATCCTCATGGCTAGATCTGGGACGTGAATTCCTTACCTGTAATGAGTAGAGACCACAAGACTGAAAGACACTGAATGGAGGGTCCCCTCCTGACTGGGAGAGGAGGAACTGCTTAAAACATGCCCAGAGTGACCAAAGCCAAAATCTTATAAAATACGATGGACTTTAATGAAAAACAGAGTGAAAACTGCATCCTTGGAGACAGTCAAAATTTCACTGAATATACGTTTAATCAACCTGACCTAGCACGGATTCAGACTAGAAACTCCTGGACTCTTTTCCAACCAAAATTATTTTGAGATTCTATTGTGGGTTTGCTTCTTAATATTGGTCTTCTTGCATTGAAGAAAAAACAAACAAACAAAAAAAAAGATATTCCAGACCTGTTCAACACCAGATAGGTTACTCTGGAACCAACGCAGACCCACAAATTATTTACCTTCACTTCAGTGTAGTTCACAAAGTGTTCAGAGACTGAGCCAACGGTTGTCCTTCAGAAAGTCTAAAAAAGACATTTGTGTCTCTTGAACATCAATTAAGGTGACAACTCCTTCAAAATATTACTGGAATTCAGGCAAGATATGTAGCTCAAAATGCAAATGTAGCTCAAAATGCTCAAAATGCCTGTTTCTGTAGGCAACTAGACATTTCTTAACCCACAAGCCCTCTCTGATGCCTTGAGTGAAGGTTTCTGGGTTCGCTCCTCTTGGAGATCAGCAAACACAGTTTCCTCCTGCAAGCCCTGCAAGCAACCCACGGTTCTGCAGGACACGTACAGCCCGGATGCACTGGAGTCGTTAAAAGGAAGGGGTTAATGAAAGGAGAATACTCATTAGACTTGAGATTAATGAAAGGAAAAGAAGTGTATAAAGGCGAAGAGGTGAGGGTGGCTGGCCAGAACCAGGCAGGGAGTTACCAGTGGAGGAGGTGGAGGATCACCAGTACTGTCTGTCTCTTCTCCAGTGGCTGCTCCAGACCAACACACGCCTCTTTATGTAAAGATTTGGAGATGCTGGCAGTCCAGTCATGGGCCAATTAAAAAAAGCCTTTTCCAGCCAAATTTGCCCCGTACTTCGGTGTCTTCCAATGAGAAAGGAGGGTCCGCTCTGAGACTGCTTTCACCGCAAAGTCCCTGATCTTTGTGCAACCCATCTTAGAACATCCACGTTTGTGTAAGATACGTTAGGCCACAGGGTTACGTAAAATACCTGGAAACATGCAATGACTGCTCCTTTTGGTCCCGCAGGCTCCTTATTCCGCCTTTGGTACGCAGCTTCGTTGTCTAATTTGCAGCCATAGTGTGGTCGTTTCTTCCCTTCATAACACTTTGTCCTTTACCTCTAACCTTCTGGTTGTCTTTCCTCCATGTCAGTAAAAGAATAAACATTGCTTACGTTTCAGCTTATTAATTACAATGTTAATAGTCCAGTGCATAATGAAATTCCGAGGTATGAAATTATAGCAGGAATACAATTTTTCATATAAAATTTTATAATAGATCACATTTTCATTTCTACTACTTCCTCTCTGGATTATTCTTGGGTTTTTTTTTTTTTCCATTGTTTCACTGTCCTTACCGATATCGACTTTTACTCAACCTCTGTCAGGCTGCTCAGCCTCTGGCAGGATAATCAGCACACCTGCTGACCTCATACATATTTCTCAAATTCTCTCTGGAAGATAAGCAGTTTATTAAGACGAAATTTCATTTCTGAGCCTTCCAGTTTTGAACGCCAGTCAGAAGTCACAATTTTTCTCTATATACATATGGGTGTGTATTTGTATATGCGTATTATACATGGATCAGTATACATACAGGCATTCAACCATTAAATATTTACTTCAAAGGCTGTAAAAATTTTACAGTTTCTGAGCCATAAGCACGTTTGCTTTTACTCGGTTTATGTCCTTTCTGGGACACAGAAGCAGCAATTGCTACTTCTGAAACCCTTCTGCTCTAAGTATAAACCATATGAAGAACTGGAGACATTCAAGGCCAGGCTTGATGAGGCTCTGAGCAACCTGATCTAGTTGAAGATGTCCCTGCTCACTGCAGGGGGGTTGGGCTAGATGACCTTTAATGGTCCCTTCCAACCCAACACATTCTATGATTCTATGATTAACTCCACCCTCTGTCAGGACATCTTTATTGACAGTTTATTCCACATAATCCAGGGTAGGGTAGGGAGGATGAGTAGCACATATGAAAAGCCCAGTTAGGAAGCACTGCTGAGGCTCAGTCTCCTCTTCCATGGCAGCGACTGATGTAGCTGGCCATGTGTTTTTAAACTCCTGATGGTCCACCAAATCGACCACAGCACGGAGAAGGAATTTTCTGCTTTTTTTTTTTTTTTTTTCACAGGGAACACATTGAAAACAAAAGTCTCTGAATCTCTAACACCGATTTTATTGGTGAACAAAGTCAAATGAGGACATTTTTGGCATGAAGAAATGCAGATCTCCCTGTCACCTGCACCTAGTGGTGACCAAAACTTCCCTCCAGGTTTACCTTTAGTCTGGCAACTTTATGTGGTTTTATGGTTATTACAAATCCCACACGGCCCCTTTCTGCAACAGCAAGAAATGTTCTTTCTTCCCACCTTTCCTTATCCCCACCCTGACAAAATGCCTGGTCCTTCTTCCTTTTGGACCTTCCCACTCTCCCATGCTACCCCATCTCCTCTGGATGTGTCTCTGCTTATCCCACTCTCTGCTCCAGAAGTTTTACCCCATAAAAGATATCAACAAATAATTGTCCATGAGCCAACAATTTAAAGTCAAGCCATGCCTTGCAGTAGCAGATTTGTTAACCCATTACACGAGGAGCTCTTTTCCATAGTTGGAGGATGGTGGGAAGACCCTGATGCACACAGATGCTCTCAGCTTGGCCGTCAGACACTTGGCTTTGCTGTGTCCCATCAGGCAGAAGGTCTGGATCTGTGGTGCCCTCGTGCAGAGGTTACTGCCTCACAGCTGGGCTGTGCATCTGGGGTTATAAAGGGGAGAGGTGGAGGAAGCCATGGATGCACAGTGGTTACCAGAGGTTTGACAGCACATGAGATGGGTCATCAATGGCACCTGGCTGTGCGCTGCTTCACGTTGGCATAAATCCACATTCCACCCCGCCCCCCAAGGCATCTTTAGGTGTGAAAAGAGAGGATTAACAGAGCGGTTAATTTATTACAGCTCTTAAACCCGGTTTGCTCAGTTCCTCAGCATCCCAAGCCCCGTTGTGCAGCCGGACTGGAGCAGAGCTGGGCACGGGGTCATGGAGAGCTGAAACCTGGGCTGAGGTAGAAAGACACAGAGAAGTTTACGGAGGGACAGAAGTGAAAGCTGTAGGAAAATAGCACTGAATTATTTATTTCTTTCTTCCCCGTCTCACAGTGCTTACTTTTACACCACATAATTTGCTATTCTTTTTTGAATAGCAAACAACAGCCCTCAAAGGGTGTTCCCCACTGAGTTTTGCAGTGTGACCAGAAGGAGCTGCGCTCCTCATCTCTCTCCTGGAGAATTTATTTGGTTTCAATCCAGCTGTTTTCCCTCTTGACAGTTGCAGAACTGTGTCTGCTCTATTCCCTTTGGAAAAACGTGTGGCTTGAAAAAAGCAACATGGACTTGCAGGAACGCAGGGTAGAAGGGTAATTTTCTAGGTAGGGCTGGTGCTGGAGATGGGAGCCGAGGGGCACCAGGTTTCATGGACACTAATTGCACTGGTGATGTTGGACTGGAGCAGGAGTGCCCGGGGACTGCCTGGTTATGGCTTCTTTATGTGAAGGAAAAAACTAGGGTTGCCTTTAAAGATGCTGTGATAATTCCTGATTCAGGCAACCCAGTACCGCAGCAGCCCAAAACTTGTGAGAGCCATTGAATTGGGCCATACGTGTAAACATGCTTAAATCACCTTGGGCTAAAGGAAGAGGAGGAGGAATCTAAAACTTTTGTGAAGTTCTGGAGTCCTGAGTTTACACTTTGTAACAACTGTGCCCAGGGACACATTTATTTTTATTGCAGTGTAACAGAATAGACATAGCCAACTTCCCCTGGTGGTTGCTGCCCTGCTTTACAGACCTTCTGGGTCACATAACCAGGAGGACCAGAAACCTTGCTGCACAGGAGGGATACCACATTTGGGAGCGGAAGGGGATGGGAACGGGCTGTTTGTCTTTGCAGGACTTTATGTGGATGATTTTAAGAAATCTCACTGTTGGAAATAGGAGCCCCCCCTTTGATAGGACAAGGGGTAGTGACTTTAAACTGCAAGAGGAGAGATTTAGATAAGAGATTGTGAAGAAATTCTTTGGTGTGAGGGGGGTGAGCCCCTGGCCCAGGTTGCCCAGAGAAGCTGTGGCTGCCCCATCCCTGGAGGGGTTCAAGACCAGGTTGGACGGGGCTTGGAGCAACCTGGTCTGGTGGGAGGTGTCCCTGCCCAGGGCAGGGGGGTGGCACTGGATGATGTTTAAGGTCCCTTCCAACCCAAACTATTCTATGACTCTATGAATATCTTCCTCAAGACCAGCTATCAGCTTTATGGTTGCTTGAGTGCCCTGAATGGGAAGGCATCTGAGACGTCCACCTTCAGGTTGTCTAAATCTATATGTCTGTCCCAGCTGGATAAATACTCCATCTGGCGTAAAGTCTGGATTTGCATTACAGTCGGTGAAGCTCAGACAAATATTACTGTTGCTCTGTAGACATAAAGAGGATTTTCCACTCTCTGGTTCCCAAGCACCACATTTGCCCTCATATTTCAAGGGCTTTGGAAGTAGCTGGCAAATCCTCTGTTTGCTTACGTCTTCTCTGAGTTCGGGGGTCTCTGTGTGGGGAGAGGTGCAGCCCACCTTCTGTGTTCGGAGGGAGCAGGGGGCAGTTCACTCTGTGATTTCCAAGCAGGTTTTGGCCAATTCAGGTCTGGGCAGGTTTCCACAGGGCTCACCAAGGCCACTGAATGGACAGCAGGGCTATTCCCTGTCTGGATTGCATGAGGTTGGGGTTTTTTTGTGTAAATTGTGGACGTGCCACAAGGACAAGTGTTGGGCAATTGTACCAAAGGTCTGTCAACTCTTCCTGTCATTTGCACAGAGGACACTGGAGGAAGAGGATGACAAAGGGAAGGTAAAGGATCCTATGGCTTCAAGTTGGCTGAGGACATCCCACCCTCAGAGGTAAGCTGCGGCATGACAGAGGTGATAATACAGACACGAAGGGCTTAACCCTGTTGCCTCCACACCAGCATCTAGAGCAATTTGCAGTGCTCTGGGCTGGCTGAGACCTCCACCTGGTGGACAAAGGTCAGGAGAAAGGAGACCAAGCCTTGGTGGAGCAGCTGGGAAGTCCAGGTGGAATCTCAGGTGGCATTTGTCTGAGTGTGAGAAAAAAACCTGAGACCTGGATATTCACAGAGCACAGGAGTCGGTGGCATGCTGAGAGATAAAAAGCCAGAAGAGTCCTTCCACATGTTCACATTAACAACCTTTTATGTATAAATATACATATATATCAGTGTGCATTTAGTAGGTGGACTGCAGGGAAATGGGGGAGTAAGAAACGCCGTCATTATAGTATATGTGTAACTAAATAAACAATTACTTAAGTTAATATCCTGGCTATTCCTGAGTAAAACTAGAATATTAGAAAATTAGAATATCTGGATTATTCTTTTCTATTCATGTGTTCTTCAGCTAATATAAAATATAAAACAGTTTAGAGAATTCAGCCTTCATTTCTCTTAGAATATTTGTATATTACAAATATACGCATACATACACACAGACATACTGATACACACACACACACATATATACACATATATGTGCTTGCACATGTTGTCTCTGTAAGAGAATAACATGATTTTTAGGGCTGCACACAGTATCCTTTGCGGTACTGCAGAGAAAGGAAACCGCATAAGACATACACCTGTCAAAATACTTCCAGTATACAATATTAATTGATATGGAATATTCACTCCTTTATTATATGTGTTTAATTGCCAAGAAACAGGTTAGGCAAATGTATACTTTTTGTGAGCTTGAGTAACCAAAACAACATTTAGAGTCAATAATAATATTCTGTAATTCGAATAACAGATAATTACCATATTTACAAAATTTGAAGTAAGTTTACCGTCAAGTATAACAACAGATATGATTAGTTAGTTGAAAACCTTATCCCTCTCTTGATTCATATTTGAGCTTTGCTCTGTTTTGTACCAGTTTGGGCAGCTGGCACAGGCACAAAAAGGGAAAAAGGAGGAAAAAGTAGTTTTATCCTATTTCAAGGTCCTTTTCAAGAGGTGACTGATTGTCAGATCCCAAAAGCTCAGTTCAGAGCTCTGTGCCTCCAGGAACACGTTTGTGAATTTAATATTCACAGTGTCTATTTCTGCCTCTTTGTATTTCATCATTTGATTAAGTAATATTTTTCTTACAGAAAAAAAAAAAAAAAACAAACACCAAACCCAAACAATAAAAACAAATGTTCTTGCCTACTGTAAAGCACATATGCATGTTCCATCAATTAAATTACACAGGAATGGGATTTGACATGGCTGTCTTTTTCTGAGCAATTAAATAATCTGTTTGGATTTTTCCTATCATATAACTTGGGGCTAAGTAAACAGGATTTTGGGCTCCTGTGACACAGAGACTGATGATTTCTAAAGGAAGCAAATGTGTCCCACCTCCCCAGGCGTTAATCATTGACTGTCTCCAGCTGCTGAGGCAAAAGACATCCCACCGTCCTTCTCCCTGGACCAGCCTCTGTGACCTGTTAGGGTCAGTATGGTTTTCAGAGGGAGGACTGGGCTCTTGTTCATTGCAGGAGTCCACAGCAGACTGCAAAACACTGAGGACTTTGAGGTTGGACTGTCAGAAAGCATAATTCACTAACATACCAATGCCGGGGATCAGAAGACATCAGTATAATTAAGAAGAAAATCCATAAAACACGGATGCAGAAAAATTTACCTACTCTTGACCGAAGAAGGCTCTTGGAGAGAAATTTCAGTATTAGCTCTTCATTGCCCTCTTCTGGCAGGCAGGAGACCTGGGGAGGTGGATGCTGTTTGGGTGGCTGGTTGGAGTACAAGGATATTGGGATTTTTTTTTCCAGATTCTTTGTAGCATGACAATTAAAATGCAACATCTTTTTTCTGGACTCACCTGGGTCTTTCAGGGGCCCAGGAGACACCAGGGCTGCCATCAGATTCTCTGGTCCTAATCTTATGGGGACTCATAGAATCATAGAAATGCTTAGGTTGGAAGGGACCTTTGAGATTGATTCTAACCATCAACCTAACTCTGACAAAAACCATCACCAAACCATATCTCTAAGCACCACGTCTACCCGTCTTTTAAATACCTCCAGGGATGGTGCCTCAACCACTTCCCTGGGCAGCCTGTTCCAATGCTTAATAACCTTTTCAGTGTAAAAATTTTTCCGAATATCCATCCTAAACCTCCCCTGGCACAACTTGAGGCCGTTTCCTCTTGTCCTCATGTTTGACCAAAGCATGTTTTGTAGAGGTTGTTTCCTTTGGCCACCTAGAAAGTGGGTGCGTGGAAGTGTGTGCCTCCCTGAAAATGTAATTATTCAAAAAATAGTTATTTCCTCTGCAATGAATAAAATATAGATGTGGTAAATGCAAGAAAATGAAAATGTTCTTGGTGCAGATAAGCATGTTCTTCTGTGTGACTGAGCTGCTGCAGAAGGGTTGCTTGAACTAGGCTGGGTGCTCAACCCCTCTTTGCTCTCCAGACATCATCTACAGCACACAAGACCTATCAGGACATTGTTGTTGTTGTTGTTTTTTAAAGTCTTGTGCAAAAACTGCACTTCCCTAATGTTTAGGGAGCATTCCCAGCTGTTCAGGTGCTGGGGTAGCTATCTCCAGGCTTCAGAGAGGACCTTTCTGCGTCAACACCAGGCACCATGGTCATGGGACAGCCCTGTAGAATTAGGTCTTGGCTGGAGCCAAACAACCAGTTTCCAATATATGTCCCAGGGCCCTTTTTTTCACAGCCCACCATGGATCAATGTGTTGTACACAAACTGGGGTGTTTGGGGATGTGGTACTTTTTGGAAGAGCCAACTCATGGACCAGAGAAAGGGGAGGGAGTTCACGAATCGTCACCATTTCCCGTCGACTGCTGGGAAGTGACATTTTGACTGCTGGGAATCACTGTGAGAAGCCCATGTCCTTGGCCAGCTGGTCTGTGGCAGCTCTGTCGTCATCAGGAATATATAAAGACAGTCATTTTGGAGCAAGACATCACACTGTGAAACTCCCCATTGAGAGGAACCAGGTAGGACAGACTGGCCACTGTGCCCCCTCTCCTGAAGTCCTCTAGGGTGAGCTGAAGGTGTAGCGTTTCCACACCAGTTTCGACCCATAAAGAGAAAAATACATGTCTTTTTGATAATATTCTTTGCTTCTCTAGAAATAAATTAATCATCATAGTTGAATTATAATTTTGCAGCTTAATTAAATCCTCATGAACAACTGAATTGTACAATGTCTGCTATTTCAATAATCTGTTTGGCTGATTATTATGGTCAATAATGGTGGTTCTGAATGATTATAGTAGTTTGTATTATTTTCAAAAGTTAACTGGAATCTGCAGCAAGAAATGACAGTGAAGAGATACTTTGAGGCTTTCACACGTTATTGAGGTGTTATGAGAGAAAGGATAAATGGCTCCATAGCTTTTTCTGTAAAGATATTTTCAAGGACTTACTACTGTCTCGTAAGCTACAAAAATTACTATTATTTGGATAATTAAAGTTTCTGAGTGTTTATTATCCAGAGAAATTGGAATGGCTTAAGTCATTATCTACACATTTCTTACTTCTGTGGTTTTTTTGTTTTTTTTTTTTTTAAATTATATCATCCAGGTTGATGGAAAGAAAACCACAATATTCATCTAATTTTTTTACATTTTATAGGCATAAATGCATTTTCTTGATGTTATGCAACATGCTTTCAAAGATATCTTCCCTCTGAAAGTGGCTTTTCAACAGATTTATTCTAGAAGATTTACTCTATTGCATAAATGACAATTTTTATTAACAAATCACAGCTTATATGTCTTAAAGAGTGTTTGGATTAGCTAATGACAAATGTAGGAGAAATGCATGACCTCTTTCCATTTTTTTTCTTAGTGGCTGTTGTATTTGGTGGCACTGAATTCAGACATGAAGATCTTTTCCCTTTTCTTTGCTGTTCTCCTCTTAATGCTCCAAGGAACTTTAGGTAAGAGCTACATAAAATCAAAGGAACTGCAGAGGGAAGATTGTGAATATGGAGAACCTAAAATAGAAATGGAAATAAAATGGAGTTTAGTCCCTTTTGTCCTAGACCAGCTAGTGGTGCGAGCGTGTTGGGAAGACTTTAGCAATAAAAAGACGCCAGCTGGATCCATTGGATGCATTGAACCTTCCCACTTTGGAAAATAAGCGAATTTAATGGTATGGATGGGGCCAGTCTGCAGGCAAACTAGAATATTCATAGGATCATAGAATCATAGAATAGTTTGGGTTGGAAGGGACCTTTAAAGGTCATCTAGTCCAAACCCCCTGCAATGAGCAGGGACATCTTCGACTAGATCAGGTTGCACAAAGCCCTGACCAACATGACCTGGAATGTTTCCGGGCATGGGGCATCTCCTACTTCTCTGGGCAACAGGGTTTCACCACCCTCACTGTAAAAGTTTCTTCCTTATAGCTAGTCTAAATCTACCCTCTTTTAGCTTAAAATGATTGCCCCTTTCTCGATCAGGCCTATCAGGCCCTACCAAAAAGTTTGTTCCCATCTTTCTTATAAGCCCCCTTTAAGGGGGCTGAAAGGCCACAATAAGGTCTCCCCGGAGACCTCCAGGCTGAACAACCTCAACTCTCTCAGCCTCTCCTCCTGAGAGAGGTGCTCCAGCCCTCTGATCATTTTCATGGCCTTCCTGTGGACCTGCGCCAACAGGTCCATATCTTTATTGTACTTTCTGGTACTCCAGGTGGGGTCTCACCAGAGTGGAGTAGAGAGTCTGCTCTACTCTGATATTGCTGTCATGCTATAACCCTAATTTGTGCTTAGTCTTCTTTGGGAAAGAAAATCAAGGCTCTGAGATTTTTTTTTTTTTTTTTTTTTTTTTTTTTGGACAGGTTTCATGCGTGCACCTAATAACGAAGTGCAATGCAAACAGGCTGGGGGTACCTGTTCCCCCGACCACTGTCCTCTACCCAACGCGAGGTCCTTCGGACGTTGCCAGCAAGGGGTCCCTTGCTGTCGGACTGTGGTGAGTTACGGATTGGATGGGGATCAAATGTTTCTTCCGGGAATGGGTTTATTATTTGCTTTCACATATCAAGCCTGCCTTTTAGATGGGAAACACCTCTAGGGCAAGCTGAGAAGGGAACAGAGACTCTATACACTCAGATATAGGATTTCCTGAGAATTTCCTCACTAGTTCCCTCTGTACCATTAATGATGTAGCTCGAGTGCCTCACGGGAAAGATCACAGACCTGGCAGAGATAAGTAATCAGCTAGAAACGAACTCTTTTCTCTGCTGCTCCCATTAGTTGGTTCAAACTTCTCATGGTGAGGAATACTGGCTTCAAAGGACACGTCTCCCAGTGTGCCCACTGTCTGGAGACCTGGGACATTGGGGTCGGGTTCATAGGAAACCTGCATGTCCCACATTGCAAAGTCTGCCGGGTCTCACAGTCAGTAGAACAACCTGAAAGTCATGTTGTTCTGCTAGATGTTTTCTCCAGTTTCATAATTCTCCCCTTTCAGACAAAAAAAAACCAAACAAAAAAAAACCCCCAAAAACCCCCAAAAAACCCAACAACAACAAAAAAAACCCACACAAACAAAAAAAAAACAATCAAAAAAACAAACCATAAAGTTTTAACTGTTCTTGAATTCCATACTAGAATCCTAAAGTTCAGCCTGTATCTTTACTGTAACCCAAAACTGCAGAAACCAATATCCACAATGATTCTAATATTTCATTTTCTGCTCCTTCTTTCCATAAGATGCTCTTATTTAAACTTTGTTCAATATTAGTAGCCGAGATGTAAAAAAAAAAAGCATGAGCAGCAGATGTATATAGAGAAATCCCTCTCCACACCAGAGATTTTAAGATGAGGGGGAAGCTTCAGGTACTGAGACCTGGCAATTCATTATTAAATAAAATAAAAAGACAATTATGTTTAAAAATCAGCAGCAGCAGGACTATAAATATCCTACTAAGAATTGATGAATTCTCCAGGAATATCAGCTCTTGGTGCTCATTCAGTTGCTTCTGTGCTTCTTGTTCAAATCTTTGCCTGGTTCTAAGTAGAAAATCTGAAAGTTTCTTTCCTTTTTTGCAGTATGATTAGTGATGTTGGCATCTCAGAGCTTCTGGAAATTTAGGACTTGCATCATCCCATTGAAAAATCTGGAATTTTGAGCTGAAAATATGCATTTAACACTCACGCATCAAAACACTAGCAACAACTGAAAGAAAACAAACTCCTCCACAAACAAAAAGACCTGAAGAAACTCCAAAGCAATTTTTGAACCACCCAGAAAAGAACAATATTTCTCATTTTCCTAAAATGTTTTTTTTGCTGTTGAAGCTGCATCACGGCCACCAACATCTATCCCAGGTAGCAGATCACCACCATGCAGAAGTCTGTCCTCATGAGAGGATGCAGAGCAGGTTCTTCCTCTGTCCCTCAGAACAGATACTCAGTATTTTCTTTTCCTTTCATAGTACTAATGTGATTAGCCCTAGAAGACAAAGTCTCCAGGAGACAGTGAATGCTCAGCTGGGGTGTTCGTATTTTGTAGTCTACATACGTCCATAAATTTTAATAAACTTGCTCTGAAAGACCTGGTGTCTGATTCTTACACCTGTGAGGAATTGTCTTGGTGTGTGTTTTTGCTGGAAGATCTGGCTCTCACCTCACCAGGGGTCAGTGTGACATGTGCCTTGTGATAAACTTTTCCAGGAAAAGGAGAGGAGACTGAATCCACCTGCAGACAGGAACATGGCCTGGTCCTGTTCATTATTAGGTTGACCAGTAACAGTCAAGGATAACTCTTCCAAACCCACTGTGATTAGACAAGTAGAAAGTTGGCACAAAGTGACCATGTCCAGGGGCTGTGGCAGTCCTAAAACCATCCACAATAGCTCGAGGCATGGAGAGCATGGATACTTTTTGTTATCCCTTATCTCAAACCCTTTTAACCTTCTCGTTAGTGCTCTGGGATGTTAGAGATGGGGAAGGGAAGCAGGGGATGCGTCTATACCTGGTAACAGTCACTCCAGGCTGACGGACACACAACCTACTGCCTCCAGACAGCATAGTGCAGTGATAAATATTTTAGGATCCAGAGGAGTAAATTTCCGCTAACATGATGCTGGTCTAGACTAAATAGAGGCAGCAGGAGCACAATGAGTGAATGTGGTGAGGCATTTTCAAGACCTAAAGAAGTTGGGTTTTGGCCACCCTGGGGTTTCTCTGCGTTGCCCTCCCCAGCACTTCAGGTTGGGCGAGCAGATGCAGCCTTGTAGAGGGGTGGTGGAGTGAGCCTGTCTCCTGAACCCCGGTGTCCCGGGCTGGGATGGCACAGGGAATGGGCTCTAGTCCTTCTTGATTTATTAATAAATACGTTGCCACACAAATGGCCGCAACCCAAGCACTCTGCAGGACGATTTAACAGGAGTCAATGACACATGCACGTAAATTAACTTAATTTAGTTAAATAAACTTAATTTACAGGTTGATTTTTATAGACAATAAGAAAAGCAAAAACCACCCTGACATACATAAGCAAATGTCAGCAATGTGGTTTCACAGTGACTTGCTTTTATTAGAATTGAAGCTGCAAATCTCTTTATCGGGGTACAAGAACTCCTCCTCAGATCTTCTTGTGCTCCTAAGGGTCTTCACCTCCATGGGAAAGACTCCCCAGGTTTGCACCGAGGCTGGGATCCATTGATGTCAAAAGATGGGAGATGTCTCAGATGCCCCAAGCTCTTGCCTGTGTGGTCAGTGAGGTGTCAGTTTTAGGAACTGGGTGTCCTGCAAAGAAAAAAAACCATGTGCTTAGCTAGTCCATCTATCTCCATCCAAAAAGTCAATTATACCTTGCCATCTCAGGCTGCTGTAGACATAAGGTAACACACAGAGTTAAAGCCTACCAGGGATCCTGGTGATCTGGACCCCTGGCCTGCAGTTCTGGCCATAAAATAACCCAGATGAAACGGAGGATGTGGATGTTATCACTCAGCACACACCACAGCTACTCGGTTGCAGCTGCTGAAGACCCAGAATATCTCCCAGAACATAGTTTAAGAATAAAACTAGTTTAGGAATAAAGACAAAGTGGGTGATCCTCTCACTTGCACCCACGGCTTCCATGACTTTTTTTCAATGCAAAAAGGTGACAAAGCTTCTCACTTTTTTTTTTTTTTTTTTTTTTGCATTCTTCAGCATGGTGTTTCACAGAAACCCAATAGATTAAATACAAAAGCAAACAATAAAAAAAAAAAAAAAAAAAAGATGTATGAGGTCCAAAAAGGGTAGATTTTTCACACTGCCTTTGATATGAAATGCCGCCAACTGCAGAGCTGGACCGTGGCATATTACAGCATCAGTCCACATGGGATATCTCCTATAGATGCAGGTGCTTTCTCACCGGTGCTGATGAAAAAATATTTTATTCCTAGAAGGTGGATAACCTCCTGTGGCACTTTGGTCAAATATCTGGCGCTTTGCCCCAGATAAAGTCTGGAGAACTGCATCCCTGACATGAGTCCTGGCTTGTTTAATGGTTATTCTGTGCCAGTAACTTTGTTTTTTGGTAATGCAAAGCTCCATACTGCTGCCTGTGTGGATGTGGGGGGGAGTCCTCAGATCTGTCTCAAGTCAGGTGTGTTCACCCTGCTTAGTAGAGGCAGAGTTTGAGCATGAGTTGGTTCTGCCCTCATACCAGACTCATGCTGGAAGAAGTTATTAGCGATACGTGATATGGTGTTAGCGATATTAGATGTTATTAGGGACATGGAGATTGAAACGGCGTAGGCTTCACTGTGAGCTCAAACCTGCATTAGTGTCACAGCTGAGGTACGGTCTCAGCGAGCTGATGGAGAAAGCAGCTCCTCCATCTGCGAACTCCAGGTCCCTCCCTGCTCATCACCAAATCCTCCCGGTGGTTTCTCAGAGAAAGCAGCCACAAGGCTCTGCCTTTTTATTACCAGACACAAACCCCAACGATTCAAGTGGGTTTTTGGAGGGCGTGGCAGGCTGGAGAAGGTGGCCTCTTTCGTGCCAAAAATGGGGAAAAGCCCAGTCAGTGTGTCTGCTCTCGGTGCAGCAGCATTCCTCTGCAGGAATTCGTCCTTACCATTTGCAGCATTTCAGCTTCCCATCGCGGCAGGTCCCAGTCTCAACCAGAGGAGCAGAGCACGCAGCAAATGAGCAGAAGCCCCGGCTTTGCCGGCATTCTACGGTGTCAGGAGTTTCTTGGCTGTAAGCTGCAAAAAAAAAAAAAAAAAAAAAAAAAAAAAAAAAAAAAACCAAGGGAAAATTAATGTTCATTTGTCAAGGCAAAGGATTGGAGAGTTGAGGCATCAGATTTACCTGGTGGTTTCCTGCCACGGTGCCGGGTTTGTGATTGGGGCAACCTGATCACACCTTCTTAAGGTCTGTATGTCCATATGAAATGCAAACTAACCGGAAGAGCAGGCTGTAATGCCAGCATCTCTCCGTGATTAATAGGGTTAGATTAATAGAGACTGATTAGTAGGGACCCAAAGCTAACTGCCTGATTCCTTGGCATCATGCCTGGAGACATTTGCTTGTCATCCCAGTTACACACAGAAATACTACGTTACATGAAAAAGCCGTAGGAAACACAGAAAAACGCACTTTTAACATTAATCTCCCGCTACTCCCAGAAACAAAAGTGACGATATTCGAATAAAAATGTCCTAGCTGACTTTCTTCAAACTTTCAATTCAAGTTTCAGCAAACGTAAAGCATATTTCTGACTCATAATCTTTATCCCCTACCCTGAATAGCTTCCTCACAGGGAGCACTGAGCACTGTGAGGGTGAGCGGAATGCTCACAGGAAGCCTGTGCGCTCTGTTACCATGTAAAGTATGGAATGGCTGACACGGATGGCATAAAACTTCAGAAAAGATAAATTGTAATCGCAGCCAAACCAATGGGACTAACATTTGCCCAACTAAAATGTTTTATGAGCTTAAATATACACCATGAAATAGAGTCAGTGACTACTGTCACTAGTACTGCATATGGTTTGGCTAGATGCTGTGCTGGTTTTACCATGCTGGTATGTTCGGAACTGAAGGGCCAAATGTTCTGGTGGTGGCAAAGACTGCAGCTCCGTCATCATCATGGGGTCTGCCCGGGCTTATCCCAGCTGAAAAGCCAGCCCCAAGTTCGCGTTCAGAGTATTTCCAGGCTAAACATTATTTGTTCCCACTGGGATGTTCAGCTTGAGATTCAGATTGTGCTATTTTTGTAAAATTTCAATGGATCTCTTATATCACCTGCAGCCTTGTATATCTATGCATTTAAGAGGCAGAAGAGGCCCTTATCAGCTGCCCCAATTTCTTGCTAAGCACAAACCTGATCATCTCACCCAGCACTCAGTCCCCGCCTGTCATCAAATCGGACTCTATCCTTAATTTGAAAGGCATGCAAGCTGTATTCTAAATTAGACTTGCCACATTTCAACCAATCCGTCCCAGTGGTTCTCAAGTCTTTTCTCTAAATCACATATTCCAGGACTGTGCATTGTTAATTTCTAAAGACATTTTTAATTTCTAAAGACATCACTAGACCACGGTTTCCCTTGCACCCTAAGTTAAAAAGCCCTATAGTGTTATTTATCTTTTTTTGTGTGTAAGTCTTTATGAAGAGATATAAAATACTTATTGACCTTTCCCATAGACTCTACTGGAACTGCACCAGCCCTGCAGCCATCTCAGGGGTCACAGGTTGTCTTAAATAGAGAATACTTTTTGTGATGCATAAAAAAGGAAAAGTCCAACAAAGCAATCCAATGTAGTACAGGCTTTGTCTAAAGCTCCGACAAGTGTCTGTTTTTGGCCTAAGTGGTTCTGCATTTCTTCTTTGAGTAGACAGATGTTTGCTGGTCTAGGGAAGTAGGTACAAATTTGAGTCTGCTGCAAACCAAAGCAAGGATGGAGATAGCTTAAACTTCTCTGAAGTCCCCTAAACAGACTGAAATGGCGCATGTGCTCCAAATCCACCTAATGCACATGGACAGTATAGAGTTCAGGCGATGACCCACAATCACAACTACTTTTTTTCCAAAAAATATAGGAGTTCTACTAATCTAGAATACACGCTCAGGAGCTTTGGGTGGGAATGTGGGAAGAAAAAGCTCTCATATTGCAGGGTTGCATCTTAAGTATCAGCCTAAGGATTGCCTTAATACACAGAAACATCTTTTTTTCCATTGTGTCACCATGCAACCGGAACGCAAGATGCAAAGGGCTAGAAAGAGACCACGAGTAACACTATCGAGGACTTCAAATCTGTAGTTTAAAGATTAGAATTATGCCTCGGGGAGTGGACTTCTAATATGAAAGTCATGGAGTCCAAGAGCACAGAGGTAATCTGAACCTCAGCACTGGGCTCTGATGGACTTCTCTGCACATCCACCCCTTGAGTCTCTATCACATCTGTTTTCTGTCTTACCTGGAGCAGCCTGGAAGAGGAAGAAGAGAACAGCAACGAGGAAGAAAAGGATTCTCATGGCTGCCAGCTGGTAGTAAGATAGTCTTTGCAGGTCTGAGGATACTCAGTGATGGCCAGAAGCTGGTGTTCGAGACAGAAGACGGCTAGTCCCTGTACTTATAAAGGCTCTGGGATGGAGCAGTGCCGACAGCTAAGGGGGCGGAGGAGTGGTTGTCTGAAGAACAGCGAGTTCATTGCCCTGTTACTGTGGAGACTGGTGATGTATGAAGATGTTGCAACCTAGCACATTTGAAGATGCTTGACCTGAGCAATGGCCAAACCACGCTAGCTGACCTGAGCAGCCAAATCACTCTGCTCACATGCCCCATGCCAGCTGGTGGGTTGCACCCGGGGAGGAGACATAGGATTGGAGGAGAAGGGAGGTGGGTTCCTGTCATCCGCAGTACTGCAAACCATGCAGATCTGCTAATGCCCCGTGGCTCTTGGCCATGGTCTTGTGACAGGCTGTCCTCCCCCAGCCACCGGGCACAGCGAGCATAGCAAAGGCAGGGAAGCTGGCCCGCAAGGCTGTGTGAAACAAGGAGACAAGAGACCGTCCTTCTTGGGTGCAGGAATGGATCAGAGCTTCAGTCCTTGCTTGGATTAGAGCTGTAGGGCTGCAGCTGAGGGAGGCAGAGTAGAGGTGAAAGGTTTGTGGACAGTCTCCCTCCTGGCTATGAAATCTGCAGACATGGGAGTAGCTCCTTCTCCCAGACTTTTTTCTAACATGGTTCAGAGCTCAATTACTCTCTGGGTCTTGTACTTGGGACTTGAGCCATGGATTTGTAGCGAATCTTGAAGAGGTCATTAGTTAGAAAGGACTGGACACCACTGTGTGTGGCGCCACGCTGTCATAGGAGACTGCATCCCAATTCCATTCAGCAGTGAGCTAAGCTCTCTCCTGAAAACAGTGAGGTCGTGTGTCTCACTGCTGCCACAGGCACTGCATTCCCTTACCCTGCTCTGACGGTGTGAACCTTCTTCCAACCTCTAGCCTTTGCGGAGAGTCTAAACCTGCTCATTCTCTACCCAAAATGGCCTCAGTTTAAGAACATTTTCCCTTGCTGCTAGCCACCTCCCTGATGTGATTATGAAGGCAATCACATCTCTCTTTCTGATTTCTTAGTTTCAACATGCCAAATCTACTTGTGTGTGACGTCTCCACATCTCTTAACAACTTGTAACCTTTCCTGTACCTGAAAAAAAAAAAAAGTGATTTTTTATTTCATGCATGTGAAGGACCAGCCATATATAACATGGAGCAGAGCTTTGTACAGCTTTGAGCAGCTCTCTTAATACTTGTACTTGACTCCAAGAAATGCCACTCCTGAGACATATAAACACTGCAAGTGTGGGGCATACACATAGCATAAACCAAGAATCATTTAAGAAATCAAGTCATAAGGGTGCTTAATTTTTTACTGCTTCAGTGAGAGCAGTAAACCAAAGCGATGGAGAGTAACTGCAGGAGGTGAGCTATGTCTGGATGCAGGGAGCAGAGAGGTCTGTGTCTGATAAACTGGCTGCTACAAATTGAGTGTGGGGAATGAAGTCTGTGCTTCAGTTTGTGGAAAAAACACATTATCTCACTCTGTCAGGACTAGGATTTTAGAAACAAGCAAAAATCTTCTTTACAGTGGAGGACAGATACGGAGGCTGAGCAGCGACAAGAGGAGGCAGGTGGCAAAGAAGCCGAATTCCGTTCCTTGCTTCACGAATTGTTGTCTCTAATCAATAGGTTGGGAAACTATGCAATGCTGGCAGGACAGATAGACCTGGTAGCACTGCCATGGACCCCTGAGGTCCAAGGGAAGGAGGAGCAGCCTCATATCTGTCTGTCTTATGTGATGGGCACAAGATCCAGGAGATGCCTGGGGGTATCAAGCCCACATCTCCCTCCCTTTACACTTCCCAGACTGCCAGCGGTGGGTTGACCCAATATGTGATGAAGTTGTTAGGAACGTGATGAGAAAACAGAGCTACAGACCTCTGCCAGGGAGCTGTGAGAACTGGGTTGGGCAGTGGCGGTCTGGGGAAAGGCCATGTATTTTCACACACGTTGTCCAGAGCAGTGGCTGAGGCAGAGACACAGGTTCTTAAACAGGCCGGTGTCTCCGCTGACCCCATCCATGGAGATGAGGGGTACACAAGGTGAAATAATTTACACCTCATTGTATTCTGTACTGTGTTGCCTCCTTCTTTTGCTTTGGACAGGGGATGAGTAAGGAATCTTCTCTCCTCTGTTTTCCTCCTGAATGTGAGAAAAGAGGCTTTGAGGAATCTCGTTTTTATGATAAAATGCCATCTGTGTGTGTGCTGGTTTTATTTTTTTTTTAAGCAAGCCACCGGGAACATTCACCAGCCCTCTGATTTCTGATCTTTATGCAAGGACATAGACGCAACCCCACAACCCAAAACACCAGCTCCATTTCTGAAAACAGAGTGTGGCCAAAAAGAGAGTAAGAAAGGGGCAGTCCGTGATCATAAAACATGGCTGGCATTAGGCAAGCCATTACGGGTGAAGCTGCTTGCAAAAATAACAGGATTTAATGGAGAAGGAAAATGTGCTTGACTGCTCCTTGCATAATTCTCCCTCTGCCTGTCCCAGGCAGCACAAGGGGCAGGGGTGTTTGTTTTGGGGAGTGAAGCTGCTGAGCAAACCCTGCTGGGGTCGGTCCGTGGCGTCACACATTGTTAAATGTTCTTTGGAACCAAACAATGATGGGGAGAGGAAGGGGGAACAGCCTCATCCTCCTCACCTCCCTCCCCCAGCTCTGGCTGGAGAGCAGCAGCAACGTTTGTGTCAGGTCCAGGCTCCCTCCATGGGAAGATAAAGACACCTGGGATGATAACAGCCCCCTTGAAGGCTGCTTGGCACTGGGGAAAGGGAGCCTGGGCAAGGTGCCCCACTTCTTCCTTCTCCTTGAGCACCAGGAGAAGATGCTGGCGAACAGTCGCCAGCATGCAGAGAAAGCAGTAGGGCTGTTACTGATGGGAAGCCGTTGATTTTGAGGTGTCTGTTAGAGTTAATATTTGACCTGGTAGCAAAGGAGTGGGTGGGGGACTTTGTATGGGACCTGTCCTTGTGAAGACACAGAAAGAGTAAATTCAACTCTTTGGCTCACTGCTCCTTCAGGGGGCTTGTTGGTTTGTTATTTGCCTTTTCAGCTTGGGAAATTGCCACTTGTTTTCTGGGCTGCCGGGCAAGGAGAGTCTTTGGACCTGAAGGAGAGCCCCTGCTTTTAATTACAATTGATGGGCAGCTAACCTGGCAGAACAGAAGGGGAGAATTAATTTAGTGAAAATCTCCTATGGCCTAGGAGTAAATAAACAGGTGGCAGCAAGCAGTGGTGTTGAGTTCCTCTCTCCCAAAGTTAAGCACAAGTAAAAAGTGACGGTGAGAGGCACAGACCTTTACAGACACAGTGAAGATGACAGTGGGTGGAAGGTACACAATGTTTGTTCCCCTTGGTGGAACACTTGATAGCGGCTGCTCATGCATGAAACTAGGTTTCAGTGGCAGAACTCCAGTCCCAGTGACTGAAGTGCCTGTTCAAGTGCAGCCATGGGACCATCTCCAATCTGGCTCCCTGACATGGAAGAGAGCTGTGAGGGGAAGAAGTCACCGATCAGCAAATTTTTGGAAAGTCCATATCCCAATAACCATTTTGAAAATTGATTCATTCTTCAGTTGATCAAGGAGGAGGTTTTCTGAGGTCCTGCATTAGCTTTGAAAGGTGTACATCAATCAAGAGATTTCTTTTCTCCCATAGCCTGAGTTGCACCCTCAAAGAGTTTGGTTCCAGCTGCTTTCCTGCCAGCCCTCCAAAGGAAAAGAAAACAATGGTAGGAGTGACGCTTTCAACAGACATGAGATGAGGAACTTCTTGGGAAGAACTCTTAGTAGTAAGTGTGTGAGAGAAGCCAGGAAACTGGTATGAAAGAAGCAGGCCCCTGTAATGCCGTCAACACAGGAGAGCTGTGTGAGCCATCCCACATGAGGCCAACTCCAGGCTCCGCTCAGGGAACATGGGGAGTGCAGAGGTGATGTGGACTCAAGGGGCTCCATAGAAATTGGGCAAAAATAGGAGAATGAGCCCGAAGTTACCCATGTGTGGCAGTGAGGGTGGCTGCTGGGGTGAAACAAAAGACCTTGATGGACATGAGGTGCAGCATTTAGAGGGAAGTGGAAACAATCCTGTTGGGAGTAACGCCTGTGTGGCTTATATACTAGAGATGTGTTTTGTTGGGACCGGAGGGAAATCTGAGGCTCAGTCTGTCCTGAATTTATCCAGACTTAATGTCAGAGATTTTTTTCAGGAGAAACTTGAAGGATGGAGAACACATCACCCATGTAGTAGGAAGCAGAACAGGACTAGGCTACGGGCAGTGAGACGTGTTTGCTAAATGGTTAGCGTGCTGTTTAAATGTTATCAAGATATTTGGTATAGCTTAGAAGCGGGTCAGCTAGCCATCTCCTGAAAAAATCTTGGGCATGGTTCAGGGGTTAGCATAGACCAGGAACAATTCTTGTACACATCTTCAATGCAACCATCTTATTTTGGAGGCCAAGAGATCTGGTGAGTAGTCTTCCTTTCCACCAGAATACTGTCCCTAGACATTTTAGTTGCTGTTATATATGTAAGATCACTCCGGCCAGGCAGATTACTCGAGGGAGCTTCAAACATGGGTTACTGCTGTATCCTCAGGCCTTTTCTGCCTAAGAAACCACAGAAGTAGGTGGAATATGTGGCCCTTTGGTGTCATTTAACACTTACAGAGTATGGTGCTGTTATAGATGTCGATTCAGAAGAAAGTGATCTAACCTTATTTGACAGAACCAAAACTGCGGAAGTCAAGACATTTATTTTTTTTCTTGCACAAATGTAGCTTATAGAAACCTTGTGCAGGATATTTCCAATATAATGGGGAAAATCTGGACATGTTGTCCTCTTCAGACTAAAAAGACAGGAGCATTGTCAAGCTTTTAATGGGGAAGTTAAGACAAGAAGAAGGAAATAAAATGCTGCACAACCTCTGTGTTAATTTGACCTTTTTGATTTCTGCATTTCCTTTGTGGTTTTGATTTGGGTTCTTTTCAGACTCTAGATTGAAAAAAAAAAAAAAAAAAAGAAAAAAGAAAGGCTACGGTTATGAGGAAGGAGCATCTCTTTTTTTGCCTTGATACAGCTCCAAACTCAGATACATGGGGATCAATTAAATTACTTAAATATAGGCTCCAGTTGCCATGGGGAAAATCATGTTTTTTTTCTAATGCACCTGGATTAAATTAGCCTTGTGTTACCCAAACATCTTTTCAAATAGATGTAGGAAATTGACTCCAAAAAATGGACTTCTTGCCTCCATGACTAGTTGTGATGGGAGACAATAAATTGATTGTGCACCTGCAGCTATTGGAGGAAACAATGAAAAACAGCTCGGTTTTGCATTATTAGTACTATCGAGCTCATGGCTACACTGGTACTACTGGATAAAACAGGACATTTAATTGACTTCGATGACTGCTATTGAACACAGGTCTTATGTTTTCAAAAACAATCTATATATCATCCCAAATCTTGTTTCTGGGTAGAGATAGTTCAGACCCCATCAGACGCCCCCAGATAGTTCAGATTGTGTTTATGAAGTCAGGTGAATAAATATATTTACATATATATATATGTATAGAAAGTTTGCAATACTGGAGCTCTTTATTGATTGCCATTTTGTCATCCAATTCCTCGCTATCAAGAGTTGCTTGTACAGTTCTTCACGCTCAACTTTCAGTCTCGTCATCCTGAATACTTCAGTATCATCATCAAAACTGGTTGCTGTCTTAGCCATTCCCTTTTCCAAATCACGTGGGAATATGTGAGACTGCACAGATTTACTTGTGTTAAAAGTTTGCATGACTCAATGAGCCTTGAGTCAAAGCCACAGAGAAAATTACTGTTAGTAAGAATAAAAGATCACAGTTATTGGTTTGAGAAGACATTTATTTTTGTGTGTGAGTAAAATAATAATATATATATTGCTTCACATCCTCCAAGAGCTGCATGAACCTGAACTGATTGAACATCCAAACTTCCCTGTGAGGTAGGCTGGAATAGGTGGCCAAGGTGCCAAAGTGGTTTGTGTATTAAAAGCAAAAAAGGGAGTGACTTCAGCGAGGAAAAACCTGGATCTCCAGAAGCGGTGTGCTAACAGGACGTGCCTTCTGGAAGCTTCTTTTAATGCTCATTTGCAGGAGGGTTTAGATAGAGGAGGAATCCATCAAAATCACCTCCTCAAGGCAGTGGAAATGTTGCTGGTACAAGGACACTGATTCAGGAAAGCCTTATCTTCTTACTTTGCTGAAATCCTGTAAGGATAAAAAGGGTCTTGTTATTTCGCTGAAGCGTAATCTAAACTCAGTCTCTAAAAACCTCAATACCTGCTAATTACTTTCAGAATAACTGTACAGGGTGGGTTCAGCCTGCAGGTTTAAAAAACCTAAGTTTAGATGCCTCCGTGGAAGGGTCCCCATGCGTGCTGGGTGTCTAGGTCTGCAGACATACAGTCCACAAGAACGGTGGTCACTGGAAAACTCATTGTATTACCAATAGTAATAACATTTTGATTCAGCTCACCCCAAAATAAAGACTGGGGATTTGATTTAGTTACTGAATCACACACGTCTAGTGCCATTTGAAGAACCCTGGGGTATCTGCTTGGTCACCAGTCATCTTTTTTGAAAAGCGATGTTTTCCCACAGGTCATGAGCTACCTCAGCCAGATATGTATATGTGGTTTAAATACACCAAGTCATCTCAAATGCCACTAAACATGTCATTTTAACTTGCTGAATTAAACCCTTTGTGACTAATTTCAAAGATTTCTTTTCAAGCAACTCAGTAGGTTGAATCCCCTGCTGGAAGTACCTCAGAATACCATGTTGGTTTCAACTTCTTCTGCTGTATGGATCAACCCAGCTGAAAACCTAACTGCTCAATAGGAAGAGTTTTAAACCTAACATTAGCATCCATCAATATCACACCTGGGTATGCTCTTCTGAGAAAGAGTATTTCTGTAGAAAAATTACACCTGGAACCAGATGTAAGAGGTCTTCTTCCTGTCACATCCCCAATTCTCCTTTGGTCAGGCCTAACAGATGTTTATACAGAAATCAGATGTTGGAGATCCGCCACCTGCTCCTACCAGTCTACTTGCTATCAGTAGAAATTGCTTCCTAAAGAGAATGATCGCTCACAGAGACTGAGGGATCACATCATTCCTTTGTAAAATCATCTAATAATAGATTGCTTCTGTACCATTTACTTTCATGAATTCCTAAGTGGATGCTTCCTTAGCATCTCAATCTCCTAACACCAAACGTGCTAATATTGGGATGACTGTGGTTTCCTGAAACCACTGTCTGACTGAGGATCACCATGTGCTGAACAAATACTATGAAACTTCTTCCCCAGAGCCATCTCATCACATTTTCTTCAGTTCTGGGAACCTTCAGACCCTGGCAATGCTATAAATAACCAAAAGAGGAGTTCTGGAAAATTCAGAAAATACAGATCTGAGCTCTTCCTTTATTTTGAACTGTGTTCTGCCTGCTCTCATCAATGGCTGAGGATCTGACTGAACATCTGTTGCGATGAGTTGTCATCACACCTGTCCTTTTCCCCAAAGGACACAGGAACGTCTCCTAATTTGCTACTAGATTTAGTGTATATGATAGACAGTTACTACAGATGGCAATGATCATCACATGGCAATCAGCTGAACAAAACTGTTGTAAGAATTAAATGCCTGAGGAGAATGTGTTATTGTAAACTGAAATGCATTTCCTCAAAGCGTGTTCAAAACCTTAAGGAAAGAAAAAAATCTTGCTATCAGGGAAACTCCAGACATTATTAGAAAGTGGTCTCCAAAGTCAAAAGTGAAATGCACACCCAGTTGTCTCCAGTCACTAAGATATTCACTCTTCTTCACCTTTCTAAGAGCTGAACAGTGGTGGTGGAAGGAAGAAGAGATGAGAAGAGAATGAGAAGCAAAGTTCTGTGAACATTTTTCCCCTTTAAAATTCAATTTTCTAGGTAATTTTGGAAATCAAAAGGAACAGAGGAAGGGATGACACTTTGTTTCCCCTGGTGAGTAAAAATACTGTGAGAAATATTTTTCTAATAATTTCTTGAAAAAACTTCTTTTTTTTTTCCCCCATCAAAATTTAAAATAAAGCGAAAAATACTGAATTCTGGAAAATTTAGACCCTCCTGAACTTTTACTCTCATACATAACTTCCATCAAATTGAATTGTCTCCTTAGACACAGATCTGCGCTGTATACATGTTCATCTTCCATCTGGACTTTCTCACAAATGACTGCCCTGCAAGCCCCATGGAGCTGTGCATATTGTTCAAAGAAACAATAGATAAAAGGGCAGGACAGAAGTGCCCTCTGAAGGGCATCCTTCAGTCCTGCGGCACTTACTTTGAACAGCATTTCAGCAGCCCCCCTTGGCACGACCCCGAGGCAGTGAAGGTGGGTGGGCATGGCCCGGCACGGCAGAAATTTCCATTGCTCCTGCACTCTGCGGTGTCAGCAAAAAGAGGATCTGCTGAACCTGTGGGAAGACATTAAATTGTCAGTTTTCAGTCTAAAATTATGAGGGATAAATATGCATGAATACGTGGCATTTTTATGAAGGCAGCCATCACAGGCACGGATATTCTTGGTCCCATCCACTGCAATAGCACCATCCCAACAGCATCAAATTCTGCCTGTTAGGTGGTGGTTGTTTTTTTCTTCCCATGCACACGCTTCTGCTTATAAGCCCTTTCGCTCTTTGTAGGATTTACTTTGCTTCTCACCTGGAGCAGCCTGGAAGAGGAGGAAGATGATAGCGAAGAGCAGGTACAGGATCCTCATGGTTGCCAGTCAGTTGTGGACTGCGTGCCCCTGAAAAGCGTCTGGAAGATCGATGAAGGATGCGATTTGTTTGAGGAAGAGGCTAGGAAAGGCACCTGGTATTTATAGGGCACGCGGGATTGTGCAAGTTTGACGGCTGAGCGCTTTGTCAATAAGTAACGGCAACCAACCTTCTGGAAAGCAGACTGGTTATCCCCCTTATCGCGGGCTGCAATGAAACGCGCAGCAAATATGTTGCAATCCCCAAAGGTTAAATTTCCACTGACCGTGCCAGACAGTTGTATAATGCGACCATCAACCAAGTCCCACCGAGCCACACTGGTTCCCGTGGTTCTTGCAGACCAGTTTCCAACACAGGTGCGGGAATGGGTCAGCCAGAGGACTTGGGAGTCAGCCAGCACTGGAGTCTGGTCCCAGTGTTGACCCTGGATCCATCACTCGCTGACAAGTCACGTAACCTTTTGTCTCGCATCTCCCCATCCCTGTCACCAGGTGGGTGATTCAAAGGCAGAGGAAAGCGTTGGGAAACATGTGAGATGATGCAACTTTGCTTTGTCACTTTTTCAACAGGTTTCAGGACATCCTCACCCACTGCAGAGGGCTGACACAAAGCTTTTTTCCTCCTTTAATTCTCATATCCCACCTCGAGTGCTCTGCATTTTTACCAGCTTTTGATGTCCCCTTTTGTTTCCCCTCATATTGCCCCAAAAGGTTGGGAAGAATGGTCTGATTGCATAAGAATCTCAGCAGCCATAATGCCTTGAAGTGCAACATCTTCTGGGGCTTCACTTCGGAACATGATCCCCATGGCTATAAACTTTCTGAGAAGCATTGGTTAAGGGGATCAAAGCACTGAAAGTTCTTCTTCACGACATCCTGGGCTTGTGGATGTCAAACGGCTGTAAGAGCTTTACACCCAAGGGAATCCTCCCTTTGCCCAAATACCATCACATATAATAATCAGGTTAACCTCTGTCAAAATCCAGGCATTTCTGCAGTTCTAGCTCTGGCATTCTGGTTCAGCGATTTGCTTCCTTATTACCTCGGTTATTATATTTAACTCAGAGTTAATGGTATTTTTGTTCTAAGAATTATTCGTAGGATGAAAACATTACCAATGTTTATGCTTAATCTACATACTAACGGGCAAGCTTAAGCAGCTGAGAAAGTAGCAACAAGGTGACTTGAAGTGTGTATGCAGCGAATAACAGTAAGGTAAACACTGATTTCCCTTTTGCACTCATAAAATCTAATTAACCAGGAATTGCCAAGCACTCTAGAATGTCCTTTTTTGTACCCTTGCCTTGGAAATTATCTTTTTTTTTTTTTTTTTTGCCAGCATCTCTACAGCTTTCCCCATTTCTAATGGAGAGGACAGCTGATTTGTCACTTGTCTCATCCTGGCCTGTATCAGCAATAGTGTGGCCAGCAGGACAAGGGAAGTGATCGTCCCCCTGTACTGGGCATTGGTGAGGCCCCACCTCGAGTGCTGTGTCCAGTTCTGGGCCCCTCACCACAAAAAGACACTGAGGTGCTGGAGTGGATCCAGAGGAGGGCAACGGAGATGGTGAGGGGTCTGGAGCTCAAGTCTTGTGAGGAGCGGCTGAGGGAGCTGGGGGTGTTCAGCCTGGAGAAAAGGAGGCTGAGGGGAGACCTTCTCGCTCTCTCCAGCTCCCCGAAAGGAGGGGGCAGCCAGGGGGGGTCGGGCTCTTCTCCCAAGGAACAGGTAATGGGACAAGAGGAAACTGTCTCATGTTGCACCAGGGGAGGTTTAGGATGGATATTCGGAAAAATTTCTACATTGAAAGTGTTATCAAGCATTGGAACAGGCTGCCCAGGGAAGTGGTTGAGGCACCATCCCTGGAGGTATTTAAAACACGGGTAGACGTGGTGCTTAGAGGTATGGTTTAGTGATGGTTTTTGTCAGTGTTGGGTTTGTGCTTGGACTCAATGATCTTAAATGTCTCTTCCAACAAAAATAATTCTATGATTCTTTTCTCTTTCAGTGAGTTGCCAGTGGGACACCCTTACAGAGAGACAGATACCTAACTTGAACATGAACATGAAGAAACCAGGAAACAAACACCTTTTATTTCTATGGAGGAAGACCCATTGAAATGTAAGTTTCCCCCCATCTGTCTTTTATTTAGATAAGACAACTGTCTTGTGATGTTTTGCAAATGAAAGGGTGTTTTTTGAGCACTAATTGCTCCCTAAAAAAGTTCATGTTAGGGAGGAGTCATGTTTTCCCCAAATACAATCTGAATGTGTCACTAGGGAAGGTGGTGACTACTCTTTGCTATCACATGCTGTATTTGAACAAACTCCACTCACTTTCAGGGCTGTACTGTTTTCCACTGGTGGAACAGGATAAATCTGTTATCAGAGTCAAATTGTTTAAATTTCAGTGATGCAAATTGTCATAGCATTCATAGATTTTACTGAATAACCTTATTTCTTGCAGAAGGTGAGCAGCTCTCTAGGAAAGTGAGGAACATTTCAATCCCTGCTAGCACAGGCAGCCTGGAAATGTCATTCAGAGCAATAGGAAAATTCCATGACTTTGACTCCTAGTAACAACAAAGACAGGCACAAGCTGCTTGCTCAAAACTGGGCCAAACTTGTATAAAACACCTGAGGAGCAGAGCAATTTGTGTAGCACAGCAGTGACCTGGGGCTGGAACATGTGCATGGAGCTGTGTCCTATGGTGGCAGGGACAGGAAGGAGTCCTGGAGATTTCTGTTGAACGTTAAGTTCCAGAAATGAGCTGGGAACTTAAAGTTGTAGGTACCTACCCCAGAGAAATCTTTCTAAGCAAATAGGTGCTGGGGGGACTGCTGGAGATGGTACAGCAAAGGGCTACCAAGGTGATGAGGGGACTGGAACACCTCTCTGATGAAGAAAGGCTGAGGGATTTGGGTCTCTTCAGTCTGGAAAAACGACAATTGAGGGGGGATCTTATCAACGCTTGTAAATACTTAAAGGATGGGTGTCAGGAGGATGGGGCCAGGCTCTTCTCCGTGGTGCCCAGCGACAGGACAAGAGGTAACAGGCACAAACTTGACCATGGGAAGTTCCATCTCAACATGAGGAGGAACTTCTTTCCTGTGAGGGTGGCAGAGCCCTGGCACAGGCTGCCCAGAGAGGTGGTGGAGTCTCCGTCTCTGGAGAAATTCCAACCCTGCCTGGATGCGTTCCTGTGCCACCTGCTCTGGGTGAACCTGCTCTGACAGAGTATTGGTCTAGATGATCTCCAGAGGTCCCTTCCAACCTCTGTCATTCTGTGATTCTGTGATTCTGTGAACGGGGCCAGCCCTTGCAAACACCACCTTATTGTGATAAAGGAGCACCCAGTGACTGAGTAGATTTCTCGGTCTTCTGCAAGGTAGGTGTTTTTCTTCTCTTCTTCCCTTCTTGATTGACAAACTACCTCCCATAATAGTTCATAAAGAGCACCATATCTCATGTTGACTGCATTTTGCCTCAACATTTTCTCAAAGATATTCTCGTAAGCACAACAGCTAATGGCTAATAAAGTTGGTTTTTAGTGTCTAAGGTCTATTATACTTTTGAAAATGGTAATTTATAAAGGGGTACATGCATTTGGCACTTGCAGGACTTGATTTTGCCATTTTAACTATAAGTATTCCTTTAAAACCCCATAGGCACATGGTTATTTAGGAAAGCATACGCTTATGTGCCATTTAAACCAAGTTCATGTTAGCACATACTTCAATATTCTCCTGGCTTTCTTATTATGGCACAGATCCTTACAGTACATGAAGAGTGATTTATGTTTTCAGTGCTTCATCTTCCATTGGTCACCCATTCGTTGATTAATTATGATAATAATATGTTCTTCAATTTTGCCCTTTGACTGACACTTCCAAGACTTTGCAAACAAGATAAAAGAACATAGACTGAAACCTTAAGTTCATTTTATCATCATCACCATGTACAAACGCATTTGGGTTTTCCTGCTTTTGTAGCTGGCTATTCTTCTTTTACACTTTTCTATGTAAGAAATCAATTCCAATCAAATTTACAACTCTTTCCTTTGCAGTGTAAGCAATGGGGTGTTTCTGTCCCTTAGCTGACTGCAGATGGCTGGTGGTAAGAGACTCTTTGCACCTCTGCCTGGATAGCTACAGGTGAAGCTGACATCCAACATGCTTCTCCGTTACATCTTACATCTACTGATGCATAGGCGTATCACTCACAGTTCAGGGAAAGAGGAGCTCAGATCAATCAATCTGCAAATCCATGTGTAGTCACGACCACTGCCACCTCCATCTATTAACATGCCAACCCACAGGATATCCTTTGGGATAGTCTTGCTAAGAGCACAATGACAATGGGAACATGAGGGCTGATGTTGCTTCATTCACAGACCTATGTTAGTATAAATCCTCTAATACAGAATCATAGAATCATAGAATCTTCATGGTTGGAAAGGGCCTTTGAGATCATTGAGTCCAACCACACACACACAAAAAACACCCCTACAATCTCTGCCACTAGAGCATGCCCTGAAGTGCCAGATCTATGCACTTTGCTCTTGTGTAAAATATTCCCACATGGGGCTTGTCAGTAGAGCGCTTCATGGCACTTCACATGGGCTAAATGGGCGCACAAGGCTCAAAGCAAAGACCACCAGGCACATTTTACCTCTGTTCTTCCGTCAGTCCTCACTGTGCTTGTGATAGCGAGGATGGTCCTCTATTAGAGAAACTTCTTAAACTTTTTAGAGGAAGAAAAGTACAGCAGCTAAAGAATCTTGGTGTGTGAGAGACTTCCTAGCATCACTGAAAAGGCACAAACCTGAGGTGGGCAGAAGAGGAGGCTTCAGAGTCTCTGTGCACATAAGGTTCAGGGATGCTGCAACGCTGAAGTCTGGGAACCTAGTCAATTATTACCTACCCTTGGTTGCTTTGATCTCAGTTGCATATGTCCTCATGTTGCAATCCGTACAGTGAGTCAACATTAAATAGACCTTTACATGACAATGCTGAAAATCAGCATAGAGAATGTAATGTTCTCTGTGCCTCTAAAGCCCACGCAAAAGGAAGATTCCTCTGTAGAGATGAGGGTAAGAAGGAATAATAATCAGCATTGGAGAATCACAGAATCATAGAATTGTTAGGGTTGGAAGGGACCCTAAAGATCATCTAGTTCCAACCCCCCTGCCATGGGCAGGGACACCTCCCACTAGATCATGTTGCTCAGAGCCCCATCCAGCCTGGCCTTAAAAACTTCCAGGGATGGGGTTTCCACCACCTCTCTGGGCAACCCATGCCAGTGTCTCACCACCCTCATGGTGAAGAACTGCTTCTTAACGTCCAGTCTGAATCGATCCATCTCTAGTTTTAATCCATAGAAGAAAAGTGGGAGGCAGGATCTCCACTATGTTATGGAGAAAAGAACTTCTCTGGTTCTGCATGATGAGTTTCCCGATCTGTCACACGACACTAATGCTGATGGATTGATGCTTTTCCTGGAAGGGATTAAGGAAGGTATCACGTGAAATAGCACAGAAGCTTTAATTTTTAAGAATTGCTGTGCAGTTGATGACAAACTGAAACACCAGAGGTGTTTTTATTAGACAGTGAGCAGTGTCTAAACACTCTGTGCAGTACCAAAATGTCTACTCCTATGGTGTACTGGGTGGGTTTCTTTTGATTTTGGCACCATCATCATCAAAAACAAAATCACTGGAGCTCCTTTGGCTCCTTTTGCAGCTAATGCTGCAGCCACAAGAACTGGACCCATATGTATCAGACAAGTCAGAGTGGCATTGACCTTCACCTGCATATGCATGCTTGTTTCCATGTGTAATAGACAAGTCTGTTGTGTCTGCTACATCCAAGATCTCGTTATAACCTATCGAGTTGCAGCTAGTAGAGCCTGAAGCGTGATTCAGCTGACTTCCCTGTGTCTGTACAAACAGATTAAAAAGTGCCAGGATGAGATCACTGAAACTTGATCATCCATAATATTAAATTATTAGAACAGCTCTGGCAGTTTTGGCCCCTGTTAACACTCTGCCAAAAATTGCTGGGCTGTTTCAATGATTAGGCCTGGCTAGGAACTATTGCAGGAGGCAGTCTGATGTGGTCACCTTGCTTTGGAGGCCAAGCCAGTTGCACAATATGGGTATGGTCACACCGTGCCATAGGACCTCAGGACCTAGAGAAAGGTGCTGTTACTAGTACAGAAGTATAGCTTTCCAGTCTGTATCTGCAACTAATTGTATTACACGTATTCATATTTGTCTGTTTTTGCACCAATTGCAAGTGAACCTTAACAAGGTGCTTGAGCAACTGTCCCCCTTCCCGCTCCTCGCAGCTCAGCTGTCTTGGATGCCTCTCTGCCTTGCTGCTAGCAATCTTTCCCGTGCTATAAACAATTTGGGATTAAGACAACTATCATCTTCTACACAGGTCGGTGTCCTGATTAAAGTTTGGAGTTGCACAGGGTTTCCTCACTGTGCCTGTCACGGTGATTAGTGACATCTAAAACCCACGTTGGAAGGCAAGCATTGCAGGTCTCTACTTGAACAGATGACACACAGTTAGGGATAATACTAAAAGAAAATGTGTCACTAAGCTAACAAACCAAATATGTCCATGGAATTATAAAAGATTACTTGAAATATAACCCTTTAAAGAACAAAGAAAACAAGCCACCTGGAAGACTCCCTTATAATAAATACCTAGTTATTTCAATTTACTTCATTACTTAATTTCTAGCCCTCTGGAAAGCAGCTCACATCTTCTGAGGTTAATATCACAGGCAAAACCCAGTTATGTAAACCATGACGTAATCAAGTACATAATCAATTTCCAATGAACTAATCAGTGCATTGTGTAATACACACAGGGACTGGAGGTGTATGCAGTGTTGGCTTTCCACCACCCAGCGGGTTACATCTGTTGGGGATGGGAAGAAAAGGGACAGAGCCTGGCTGGGGATGAAGATCTCTTTCCTTATGTCCTTATCACCAAAACTTTTGCCTCCCAATTTCTAGTTCAAGACAAGTTTCAGTTAATTTTCTTGCTGGAACTGTGCCCTTTTTGGGTTGAAAACATCTCGATATATGACTATACCGTTTCTTAGAGGCCAGAGACAGGACCTTAAGCTTCTCCTTGATACCTGCTGTCTCCATCCCTTAAATATGTCTTTGAGGATAAGGATGGATAAGCATCTGTCAGGTGAGCCTCTGGGAGCACCATGTAAATCTGCTAAAGATTTAAAGAAGTGCTTTAAATAAAGAAGTACTTAAAGAAGTGCTGCAACATGTGGAAGATGAAAATCAGTGAGGCACAAAGGCCAACAAGAGAACCCATCTCTGACCACCCTTCCCCTTCCCCACAAAAACTCTCAAAGTCACTCTGAGAACCACCAAAGCTCACTTTTACTTTGGGTCTCAGAATTTAGGTTCCTTCCCTGTTGAGTTTCTCTATTTTTTATTTTTTTTTACACAGTTTATGACTCCATTAAGAGAGTGCCTCTCTCCTTATTTCATCTCCCCATCTTCTTATCCCCATTCATTTCCCCACCACTCTGGTCCCCATGCTGGGGGATGAAGCTTGATCCAGTCTTAGCTGGAAACAGGACTGATGCTGCAGCACCTGCAGAGGCCAACCTGTAAAAGTCCCTCAAAAGGAAAGGGAAGCCATTAAGCTGTTAATTTTTGAACTCCCTTGTTCACAGACACACCTACAAGGCATAAGCCAATCTGATTTTCATCTGCTGAAGCTGGCAAAATGCTCAAGGCAGTTTGCAGGGACCCAGCCCCACAGCAGCTGAGAGAGTCACTTCCAGCCTTCTGCATAAAGGTCTCCACAGAACCACCCACGGCTAATAGCTCCCGCTCCCTCGTGCATGACTTCGCTGAAAAAACATGCCTATAACGGCACCACCTCAACTTCCCCCTCCTCGGATGGGATTCCTCCTGGGTAATGAGCCAGACACTGCCAGGCAAATGACCTTTGGAAAGGCCAAGACTTGCTAGCAGCATTAGGGGCTGCATTTCTCAAGAGTCCTCTGTACAGTTTTCACGCCCACGCCTTTGCTGGGGGTGTAAAACACAGTTCCACCCACCCTTCACCTCCAGCACTTCAGAGGGGCACTGTGTTTGGTTTTGCAGGTGTTGGTACAAAGAGCATGCATAAAGGTTTGGCTTTGGTAAGGAATTAGAAAAATATAGCAAAAGCTCTTTATCAATGCAAAAATGTGTCACCTCTTCACAGGAAAGCCCCATGGATCACTGCTTTTTAGGCAGGACCTGGAAGGCAGAGTCCTCTGGTCTGCCTAGTCACATCATCTGAAGCTGATTGCGAATAGGTACATATTTGGCCTCAAAATCTGGGTTTTCTTTTCTGTCTACCTCTTTCCATTGGGTTGGGGCAAAAGGATAGGTAACGCACAGGGAAATTTTGGTCTGGCAAAGGTTATTCTGGTGTATCTTCCTGCGTGCTGATGGAGTTTTGTGGTGGCTGAAAGCGGAGCCAGTCCAACAATGGGTCAGATAGAGGTTGTCAGAGGAAGGACAGGAAGGAGAGGGGTGTGAATGACGCAACTAAACATGACAGGGACCATTCCTAAGGCAACTAGGATGGCTGGCCACATCCATGCTGTTAAACTCTTTCACCCTCCAGAACAAGGTCACTGAATTAAAACTATCTATTGGGCATGGTCCCTGGCCCATGCCAACCCCCAGCTGTCCCCAGGGATAGTTTGGGTTGGTGCTGGTTGGCCTGGGCCCAAATTGTGCCCAGGTTAGCTGGTATTATAGAGTCATGGTCCTGTACCTCTGCCCCTGTTCTAGTTGGCTTGCCAACATGGACATGATGCTGTCCCAAGGAATTTTGCTATGGATCATACAGTCATAGAATTATAGAATGGATTGGGTTGGAAAGGACCTTTAAAGATCATCTAGTTCCAACCCCCTGCCCTGGGCAGGGACACCTCCCACTAGACCAGGTTGCTCAAAACCTCATCCAGCCTGGTCTTGAACATCTGCAGGGGTGTTCTCACAGGAGAGGGCAGATAAAACCTTTTCCTCTCTCCTTCCCCTGCACTCACTCCTCCTGCCCCAAAACACTCATCAGTAATGCTGGTGTACTATTTGGACTGAAGCTGTTGCAATCACACCACAAATAAGTGAAATCTCTGGCTTTTTCCCTAGCAACTAATTGGTCCTTTTGATTACAGCAGTTCCTTATTTGATCAGCCATTTCACCAGTATAAAGGATATAGGTGTTGTGTAGTGATTTAGTTGTAAGAACAGTTTTGAGTACAGGAATATAATTTAAAATCTCAGAAGCATAAAGGAAGGAAGGAAGGAGACAATCAAGCAAGCTGTGGGACCAAACCCCATTTGGGAGACATCTCCTGTTCTTACAGAAGTGACAAAATCCCAGGGAAAAGTTCATTCAAAGGAAGGAAAATTTGCCCTGAAATAATTCCAAAGAAGTATTCCTCTCTTGTGGATTCTTGTCTGATAATCCATTTCATACCACAACTGGTTTATGGTCTGATTTTAAAGATACCAGTGTACTGTCTGAAAGCCCTTCTATCTCCTGATTACAGAAAAAGATAAATATCAGCCACATGCTATCACCAAAATATACATTACGAAGGAGATAATCCCCAACGACTCTCTGCTGGGGCAATTTTGACCTCATGTTATAACATAAGAACAGAGCAATGCCTTAGTGGACCATCAACATCTAGACCTTTTTGACCTTGCTGGTACCGTCTGCCTTCACAGCCTTCCTGGCAGCAAGGTTGAGAATTTTGCTGCCTGCAAATGTCAAGATGCCTTCCTGAGTTGTAACAGCCAGTCCAGTGTCATGGTCTGGGTTATTTTTCCCTAGATGCATTTCCCTAGTCTATTTCTGTCATCTGTTTTCCCACTCACTTCATTTTATGAAGTTCTTTGCAACTGGTACAGCTTTTAAATACCTGAAATAAAAATGCAAACCTGGAGATTTCACTCTTTATTCTTTTCACCATGCCGTTGTTGAAGATACTGACAAAACTTTGTCCCTCCATGGAAGACTGGGGCACCCTACGGGTGACTGGCAGTCACAGCCCCGGCACCGCCATCCTCTCTGCACTAAGGCAGGGATGACCCTTAGGTGTAAATAGGGGTAGGGATGAGAACCACCAGGGACAGGCTTGATCAGAGAAAGCAAGAGACACAAAGCTTGGGGTTTAGCTCTTAATAGATTCCTCCATCACTTCTCCAGCAGCCCCTTCTTCAGTGGTTCAGATACTGAGGGAAAAAGAGGCTAAAGACCTTGTTATTGGCACCTGGGCTTAGGAGTTGGCCTTCCTCCACAAACAGCGTGGTCTTTATCCTTAAAAAAGGTCCAGCAGAATAAAAATGAGCTTACCTTGATCACTAACGGGGAGATGTGACCTTTTCCTCAACTTAAGACACTGAGCCTTGAGTCAACAGGGGGGAGAGAAATGCAAATGAAACTTCAGCTTCCAGTGCCGTCAGGGGATCGTGCTAGAAGTGAGCACAGCCCAGCGACACAAGAGTGGCACAGATGCTTAGACATCTGGATGTTATGACAGATGCTCAGACAGTTGGAAGAAAATTCCTCATTGCCTGCCAATATATTTCAACTTTTTGTAATCGTTTTCACCAAACATAGAAAATCCAGAGTTGGACCCACCCTAGTGTCTGAGCAGGAGTCCCATATCTAGAAAGCTGGGCTTGTGCTCACAGGTTTCATGTCCTCCTCTGGTCAAGCTCATTGTATGTCAATATTTAGAGTAAACTGCTTTGTATAATGGACCTCAATAGGATCAATCGTCATTTTCTGGATTTTCACTGGAAAATAAAGATCCTCAAAAATCTTTATGTCAAAAATTTCCTTGTTTATGCAAGATAGAGTGTTTTAAATAGAAAAATTCAAAGACCTGCAAGATTATTAAATAATTCAGTTATTAAATAACCTGTGACAACTTTCCTTGCATGGGAGACATCAAGTAGTACTGCCTGGTAACCTTTCCCTTTGATTAAACCTCATCAGTAGCCAGCTCTTGCCTATATTGTGACTCAAGTCGTTCCTGCATTAAAAAAAAAAAAAAAAAAAAAAAAAAAAAAAAAAAAAAAAGACTTTAAAAAGACTTAAAAGTTCAGCCCGTTGAAGAGAGACAATATTTGTAAATCTCAGGCATTTTTATGAAAAGTAAAAACTGTTCACATTGGCTGCAGTGAAAATAATACCTCTAACCAGAAGCATACCAGAATAATACTTCTTACCATATACCAGTCCTCCAGGAGTGTGATAGCACTCCCAGCAAAAGCATCTAGCAACCTGTACTACGTGGTTTTTTTTCAGCTGTGGAAGATCTGCAAAAGGAAATATCTGAGTTCCCTTCCATTCAGAGAAGTCAAAGGGACAGAAAATCACATTGCAGAGACAGGAGTGGTGGCATAGATCTTCCTCCTGGCTCAGCACTCGTGGCTCAGTGAATGCACTTAGCGCGTTCAGGGTTTGGCATGTAAAGATTCCAGCTGCAATGTTTTCCCTATGTCACACTTACACGCACTTTGTCCACAGTCAGGAGCCCCCTCCTCTTGCTTATTTGGTTTTTGGAAGAGTTGAGGTCGTAAAACAACAGTGAGGTAGCGACATCTGGAGGACAGCCAGCAACGAAATCCTCTGCTCACTCAACCCATCAGTGACATACCAGGAGTACTGGGACATGGGATAGGGGCCCATGTGTCTACGTTCATCAGATAAGTCAGAAGGGGAGTCATGGAAAGACCTACGCTTAGTGTTTTGGCACAGGGTTGGGGACAGTCAAAGCACCCTGATGTGTCTTGCCCTCCTTGGTTCATCAGATTCTTCTGCCTTCTGTCTGTGGCTGTAATTCCCAGGCAGTGTGGGGCTTAGGGCATCCCCAGGGCTGTGATGTCCAGCTATGGGATGGTCTGAGCCCAGGGGTTGTCTATTTTCCCCTCTTTCTCCATCCCCTAAGACACTTGCTGCTGGTGTCAGGCAAGCTATGGGCTGAAAGGAGGTCTTCTAGGGCTGAGTGGTCAGACGAGACAGATTGCGTCCAGATAGATTAAGTCCCTTGCACTTTCAGGTCATCAGCATTGCCAAAGTTGACGTGCAATCCCACCACCCATGAATCCATGGAAATGAACTTTTTGAGACACTCCATCTGCCAGATATTCTTAGTTGATCTTCCTCACTGCCTAAATAAGATTTGGGTGGCTATATGACCTTCTGAAGATGCTAGTCCAGTACTATGTTCAGCTGTTGTCCAAAACATCAGAGACACACCTGACTTTGTTGGAGGTGTGAGCTCAAGGCTGCCCTGTTAGGTGAGTTCTACACTTGTATTGTTCTCATGGTCTTTTGGATCAATGTCATCTGTGTGCAGGACACAGAACTGTGGGACTTTCTGCTAAATGCCTGATTCTGGCACAAGCATAACAGCCTGGACCTGCTGTGGGAAGGTGCACCACTGGTGTGGGTACAGCTGGAGAGAGTAGGTTTTTTTCTTTCCCCACTATTCTTTTCTTGCCTTTCTCATTGCTCCATTGTCTCTTTTCATTATGCCCCTCTTTATGTCTTTTAAAATTCACCTTTAAAATTCCCTTAAAAGAGTTCAAATACTTCTAATGAGCTGTAACTCATATAAAGTCATTCCCACAGCTTCAAGTCTCCCTTTTTTCCAGCTCTTCATCCTCTGCCCATCTCACCAAGAAATGCAGGGGGGACCAGTAAGTAGAGAGTTAAAGATCCTGATGACTCATCCTGAAATCTTGGTTTCTGTTACCTACAGCCAAGTGTTTCAAGAGAATCAACAAAAAGACACCTACATAATGAAGCAAGTCCAGTGATAACCACCAAGGTGGTGGGGGACTTGGGTACTTGAGATGTGAGGAAAGGTGGAAAGAACTTGGTTTATTCAGCCTGAGGAAGAATATGCAAAGGGATCTTATCCCAACCTTCAACCACCTAACAGCAGGATATGGAGTAGATGGACCTAGATGTTTCTCAGAGTGCACAGTGGTAAGATCATAGAATCATAGAATGTGTTGGGTTGGAAGGGACCTTTAAAGATCATCTAGTCCAACCCCCCTGCAGTGAGCAGAGACATCTTCAACTAGATCAGGTTGCTCAGAGCCTCATCAAGCCTGGCCTTGAATGTCTCCAG
The DNA here is from genome assembly GCA_947846985.1 of Fratercula arctica. Taxonomy (NCBI): domain Eukaryota; kingdom Metazoa; phylum Chordata; class Aves; order Charadriiformes; family Alcidae; genus Fratercula; species Fratercula arctica. Next base: position 121,075,460 of record CANTUZ010000003.1, read on the forward strand.
GGATGGGGCCTCCACCACCTCTCTGGGCAACCTGTTCCAGTGCTTCAAGATGGGAGGTAAAAAACACAAATAGCAACAAAAGAATGCACAAGGTGCCAGGCTTGCAAGGGCTGGTGCTGCAATTGATAATGCGCCCCATTATGGATCAGGAGACTGCAGGCTGGGATTTTTGTAGAAGTCCTCATCTGCAGTTAGATGCCCTTGCCTTTCTGGAAGGGGGTTGGGACCAGAAGTAGTACCCAGATGTGGAGCCACAGCTGGGATGTACACTAATCCTGTTTCCTTTGTAGACATACAACAAGAGAAGGCTGAAGCTACCCAGCTTCCCAACACTGGTCCAGCAAGGAAAGACCACTCTACCATGGCTCATTTACTGCCCTTCACCAGGACTGTGGGGTAGGGGGTGGGAGGGCAAAAACAACTTGCTGATGAGATGCCCATATCACAGTGAGATAGGACATCCTGACCCCGGTGTGATTTGAACACACAGCCTTCTGATCTGGAGTCAGACGCGCTACCATTGCGCCACGAGGTCACAGCTGGGAGTTGTTTTTCCCAAATGCCGTCCTGGGTTTTATGGATATGGACTGTTCTTTGAGGGAAGGGGACTTTTGATTCATTGGACAGAGGAGTGGGAGCGTCTTTGCCAGCTGCCTTGCTAAGCCTGCAAGGACAGCTCTAAATGAGGTACTTCAGAAGAAGAAGGCCTAAACAGGACCATTGCCCAGAGCATCCCTACGGGGCCTCTCCCAGGAGAAACAGGCTCCTGAGCGCGGTGTCTCCAGAGGGGTAGCAGGGATGGTGACCACCCCCTCTCTGGGGAGAGAAGCACCACTCTCCTGGCAGGTGCACTGCCACCACACCAAGCCCTGTGGCAGGAGGGACCCTCACATCTTTTGTAAGGCCTGTCTAGGGTCACCTTCCTCCCTACAGAAGAATGGATGTGCTTGGAGCTCAGCTGCCCCCACATATCCTGGTCCCATGCTGCTGACTCTGCACCTCTGCCACTTCTTTTCCTGGGCTTCAACCCTGGTCACCACGCTGCAGACGGGACATGGATGCCCTCTCCTCAAGGGTGGCTCTGTCCTCTCCTCCTCATATAAGCCTTCTCTTGGAGTGGCACAGATGCCCCTGTTGTGGTCCCCATGGAGAGGACATGCCCATCACCCAGGCCCGGCTCTGAGTCGGGGAGCTGCATCTCTCCACCCTGGCCTCGTGGCGCAAGGGCAGCGCGTCTGACTCCAGATCAGAAGGTTGTGTGTTCAAATCACACCGGGGTCAGCCTTGGGCCACCATTGCCTGCCCTCTGGATTGCCCCTGCTTTTCTCGGGGGCTGCTCTGCCTGGGGGGCAGGGCTCTGCAAGGCATTGGCCAGCTCAGCTGGAGAGGGGCACCTCAGCGAACAGCTGGTGGGGAGACACAATGCCCAGACCTTTCCTTTCAGCCAGGCCCAGACCTTTCCTTTCAGCCAGGCGATATGGGTCTGCTTGAGAGGTTATGGGGCATGACCAGAGTGGAGGGTAAACAGGCAGGTGTCTGCCACAGTTTGCCTCATCAAGAAGATGAAGGAAGTGAAATCTTCCCCCGGAAAGTGCAAGAAGATTCATAACCGCACGCTCAGTCCCTCCTGAGGGACCTGGACTTAGCCCCAGGCAATACTTACCTGGGAGGGTAACACGCAGTGGTACAGTCAGGCCAGGGGATTTCAGGAGGGGATCAAGGACAATTATTCAGTGTAGGATTATGGAAATAGAGACAGGTTGCTGATGAACAATGTGCAAAGTTTTACCAAAAAGAACAAGAAGGAGGATCTGGGGAGCTCTACTGTGGTCAGCTCACCTCAGAGCCCAGAGGAAGACTATGGAATAAATACCCCTGAAAGTCATGCCCAAATGAAGGAAGGATGTGACGATGACTGGAAAGATGGATATGCCAAAACCAGACCACTCTTGGCCAGCATGACAGATTTCTTTGAGGAGATTACTTTCTTGCTGGTCAAGAGGACACCAAGGAACATCATTTCTCTTGACGTGTCACTGTAGCAGCACACAGAGACAAAACGCCAAGGCTGAATGACAAGGCAAAGCAAAGTGGCTGGACCAGGGGGCCGAGGGGGTTACGGTCAGCAGTTTGCAGTCCAGTTGACGTTCCTCACTGCTTCATGTTGCATTGGGTGTTCTTGGTGTCTTTGTGATGGGCACAGAAGATGTTCTACAGAACAAAGGACACGGGCAGGCTGACAGGGTCACGGGGATGGTGAGGGGCCGGGGCCAGTGGCGCAATGGACAACGCGCCTGACTACGGATCAGGAGATTGCAGGTTCGACTCCTGCCTGGCTCGACACTTTTAGCCTGGCAATGGCACCTCCTGCTCCCTCCGCGAGGGCCTTTCTTCTCCTGCCCATTGTCAGTCCCCCTGGGCCTTCTTGCAGGGCAAAAGGGCTGGGGTGTCCTCTTGCCCTGCAGGATGGAAAGAGTTCCTCCAGGCCTTATGGTGGAGCTGGACACTGCAAAAGGGGCAGAGCTGGTGCCTACACCACAGACAGTGGCACCACAGCAAATCCCACAGCAGGATGAAGATGCCTCCTGAACTGCCACACCGCTGGCTGAAGAGACCCAGTGCTCCCAAGCTGTTCTTGCGCACCATGTGCTCTGGTCCCCAGCCACCTTGGAGGCTCACATTGGTCTTGCTGTTGTTTGTCAATGCCCCACACAAAATGTGGACAGGCCACTTGCGTGTAGGACTGTCCCAAACCTGGCCTCAGTGTGATTCAGACACCCAACCTTGTGATGCAGATGCAGCATTCAAGAAGCATCTGGATGATGCTCTTAGTCATATGGCTTAATTTTAGGAAGTCCTGTGAGGAGCAGGGAGTTGGACTTGATGATCCTTATGGGTCCCTTCCAACTTGAGATATTCTATGATTCTATGCAGACACACTGCTCATGAGGTCAGGGTGGAGGGATGCAGCACCCGGGCATCCCAGACTCCTCACTTTTATGACTTTGCAACCTTCTTTTAGGAATTAGGATTGCTCAGGAGACTACAAGATATATCAGACAGGAAAGGGCAAAATTACATCTGCCAGCAGAATTGCAAATTCCCTGAGGAGGGCTTTAAAAAAGCATTCACTAGGGCAGAAGCTCAAAAAGGCATGGAAAAGTAGGGAAAAGGACAAAAGTAGAGTTACTTCATGTTGTCAGTGTCTGGTTTGTATCAAGGAGGTTAGTTTTGGACACAGTGCCCCAGTGATGGTCTCAGAAGTGCTGGATGCTTGGCAATAATCCCTCTTCTTGAGCTGGTAGCTATGTTCTTGGTAGGACAGCCCAGCATGTGGTTGGCCTTCATGAGTGCAAGGGCACACTGCTGACTCTTGTTCAAGTTGTTGTTCTCCAAGACCGTCTATGCCCTTTTCGGCACAGCTGCTTTTCTGACAGTCACCCCCAGTCCGTAGTGCTGCACGGCGTTATCCCATCCCAGATCCCTGGAAGGCAGGTGATCTAATCCCCTGCTCGGAGCACGGAAGTCTTTCACATTAGGTTATTTTGTTAGAGTCGAGCTTTGAATGTCTACAACAGTGGGAAATCCAAGACCTCACTGGGACGCTGTTCTAATGTGTGACCTCTGATTTGTGAAATTTTTCTCCTGTCATCTAATAGAGATTTTCTTTGATAAAATTTGTTTTTGTTGAGATCCATTCTCTATGTCCACAAGAAAAGCCTGACTCCACTTTCTCTGCAGGCACATATAGCATAAAACAAGATTATAATCCTTCCTTGACCTCTTCTTTATGTATTATAGAAACCTAGCTCTCCAGGCCACTCCTCATCAGGCAGTCCACCACCTTCTCATCTGGATGACCATCTCTGGGACTTAATGCAGTCCGTAAAAGTTTTTCTTGTCCTGGAGATCTCAAAACTGGACACAGACTCCAGATGTGGTTCCACAAGTGTCAAACAGGGTGATAATCATTCCTTCAATCTGATGGTTAGAATTAGCTGCTGACACGGGAAAACCAAAGCTCAGCTGGAGTTGAAACTGGTAGTGCTGTAAAAGGCCAACAAAATGGCTTTTAGAATCACACTGGCAGCAAAAGAAAATTAAAAGAAAGTGTGGGACCACTTCTGAGCGAGTGAGGGAAACAGCAACAGACGCAGAACAGGCTGAGGTACTCAATGCCTTCTCTGCTTCTATCTTTATTGATGAGGTCTGCTCTCATCTTTATGTGCCTTTGCCTTCTAGACAGAGCCTGTGGCAGTGGATTATTCATGGCCGAGGACGATCAAGTCAGGAATCACTTGAGCAAAATGGACACATGAAGGATACAAAAGTAGTCGCAAACTGCCACCATAGATTTACTAAGACCCTACCTGACCTACACAACTGCCTACCTTGCTGCAACCTGGGAAAGAAACACTTGTTTATCTTATCTTAGGTGAAGTTTTAAATAGGGTCTCCCAGAGTCTTCTTGTAGCCAGATTGCAAAGATATGGACTGAAGGAGACATTAAGAAGGTGGGTGAAAACCTGGCTGGACCACCAGACACAGTGTTGGGATCACCAGTTGGAAAAGTAGCAAGTGCCTCGTTAGTAATGGAGTTTGCAGGTGTTGATACTGACACTTAAATGTCTTCACTAATGACCTGCATGATAGGATGTGGTGCACACTCAGCACGTTTCTAGACAGCACCAAACTGGGGGCAGAGGCTGATGTGCTGGAGAGCAGGATTCCTCTTCAGAGGGGCCTTGTGAGGCAAAAGAAATGGGCTGATAGGAACCTCATGAACCTTCATGAGAGAGTTCAAAAGCAAAGTCCTGGGAGAAAGCACCCCAGCAGCACCCTGCAGAAATGGGGAACTCTTACCCTGGTGTGATTCAACCAGACAACCCCCTGATCCGGAGTCAGACATGCTGCCCTTGTGCTACCAGGGCAATACAGAGGGATGCAGCCCCCAGGCATGGACCCAGGCTGTGTGGTGGGGACGTGCTCCCTATGGGGACTACCCCAGAGCTGCCCACTACAGCACCCAGGAGACCCAGGCCTGACCCCAACCCTTATAAGCTGGGCATTGCAGTTGAGTCTCCTGCGGGGCAGGTGAGATGTTTCCCCTGCCTCAGTCACTGTCCCTGGCACCCACCAGGACCTCTTTGCACCAACTGAAAACTTACCTGCTGAGCCCTTGTTTCCATGCCTTGGTTGCTGCCCCCTCCTTTCGTCACTCCTTCCCTTTATCCCTCTCTCCTTCCTACCTTCATCAATGACAGAAAATCCATGAAAATAACTCTTCCTCCATAACTGATCAGAACCTCCCGTTACAAATTATACCTATTGTCTCCAATTCTTTCATCATAAAATGCTATGAACTGCCTGGCTTGCTGACTGCCTCATAGGTACTGGAAGGTGGCTATTGAGTCTTCATTAAAACCTCCTCTCCCCCAGGTCAAATAAACCCAGTTCCCATGGCTTCTCCTCATACTGTGAGTGTTCAAACACCAGGACATTTTTATGGCCATCCACTAGAATTGTTCCAGTTGCTCAATGCCCTTATATCGGGGGCCCCAAAGCTGCATGCAGTATTCCCAGTGTAGAATATGAGTAAGCAGTGGGAATAGACGGTTGTAAGTAGTGAGCAGAGAACAGCGATGAGACAAAGTGTCCAGCTCCACCATAAGGTCTGGAGGAACTCTTTCCATCCTGCAGGGCAAGAGGACAACCCAGCCCTTTTGCCCTGCAAGAAAGCCCAGGGGGACTGACAATGGGCAGGAGAAGAAAGGCCCTCGCGGAGGGAGCAGGAGGTGCCATTGCCAGGCTAAAAGTGTCGAGCCAGGCAGGAGTCGAACCTGCAATCTCCTGATCCGTAGTCAGGCGCGTTGTCCATTGCGCCACTGGCCCCGGCCCCTCACCATCCCCGTGACCCTGTCAGCCTGCCCGTGTCCTTTGTTCTGTAGAACATCTTCTGTGCCCATCACAAAGACACCAAGAACACCCAATGCAACATGAAGCAGTGAGGAACGTCAACTGGACTGCAAACTGCTGACCGTAACCCCCTCAGCCCCCTGGTCCAGCCACTTTGCTTTGCCTTGTCATTCAGCCTTGGCGTTTTGTCTCTGTGTGCTGCTACAGTGACACGTCAAGAGAAATGATGTTCCTTGGTGTCCTCTTGACCAGCAAGAAAGTAATCTCCTCAAGGAAATCTGTCATGCTGGCCAAGAGTGGTCTGGTTTTGGCATATCCATCTTTCCAGTCATCGTCACGTCCTTCCTTCATTTGGGCATGACTTTCAGGGGTATTTATTCCATAGTCTTCCTCTGGGCTCTGAGGTGAGCTGACCACAGTAGAGCTCCCCAGATCCTCCTTCTTGTTCTTTTTGGTAAAACTTTGCACATTGTTCATCAGCAACCTGTCTCTATTTCCATAATCCTACACTGAATAATTGTCCTTGATCCCCTCCTGAAATCCCCTGGCCTGACTGTACCACTGCGTGTTACCCTCCCAGGTAAATATTGCCTGGGGCTAAGTCCAGGTCCCTCAGGAGGGACTGAGCGTGCGGTTATGAATCTTCTTGCACTTTCTGGGGGAAGATTTCACTTCCTTCAGCTTCTTGATGAGGCAAACTGTGGCAGACACCTGCCTGTTTACCCTCCACTCTGGTCATGCCCCATAACCTCTCAAGCAGACCCATATCGCCTGGCTGAAAGGAAAGGTCTGGGCCTGGCTGAAAGGAAAGGTCTGGGCATTGTGTCTCCCCACCAGCTGTTCGCTGAGGTGCCCCTCTCCAGCTGAGCTGGCCAATGCCTTGCAGAGCCCTGCCCCCCAGGCAGAGCAGCCCCCGAGAAAAGCAGGGGCAATGGTGGCCCAAGGCTGACCCCGGTGTGATTTGAACACACAACCTTCTGATCTGGAGTCAGACGCGCTGCCCTTGCGCCACGAGGCCAGGGTGGAGAGATGCAGCTCCCTGACTCAGAGCCGGGCCTGGGTGATGGGCATGTCCTCTCCATGGCGACCACACCAAAGGTGTCCAGGCACCCTCCAGCAACGCTGGAGGAAGGGAAGTGGCAACCTGAGGAAAGGGTGGCCAAAGTCTGGCTGCAGAGAGGAGTCCAGGCTGGAGGATGAACCCTCAGGGGGGGATGGGGTGATCTGTGGGGTCAATTTGGGCAGGAGCCAGGTTCAGGGATGCTGTGAGGGAGAATGGTGGCCCAGGGCAGGACACAGGACCAGATCCCCTCCAGTAGCACAGCCCGATGTGAGCTTTGGGTATGTACCCAGAAGTGGTAGTGGATAGTGGTAAGAGCAGACAGCCCATGGGCTCAGCCCCATCACAGATGGACACTATAGCTCCTGGTGTAACTAACTAAACTCTGTTACACAGAATCAGACAGTGGTTCAGGTTGGAAGGGACTTTAAAGATCACCTAGTTCCAACCCTCCTGCCCTGGTCAGGCTCCCACTAGACCAGGCTGCTCAAAGCCTCATCCAGACTGGTCTTGAACACCTCCAGGGATGGGGCGTTGACAACTTCCCTGGGCAACCTGTTCCAGTGCCTCACCACCCTCACAAGAAAGAATTTCTTCCTGATATCCAGTCTAAATCTACCCTCTTTCAGTTTGAGGTCGTTACCCCGTGTCCTATCATTGCACTCCCTGATGAAATGTCCCTCCCCATCCTTCCTGTAGGCCCCCTTTAGGGACTGGAAGGATCCTATAAGGTCTCCCCGGAGCCTCCTCTTCTCCAGGCTGAACAACCCCAACTCTCTCAGCCTGTCCCCATAGCAGAGGGGCTCCAGCCCTCTGACCATCTTCGTGGCCCTCCGCTGGACCCATTCCAACAGGTCCATGTCCTTCCTGTGCTGAGGACTCCAGAGCTGGACACAGAACTCCAGGTGGGGTCTCACCAGAGCAGAGTAGAGGGGTAGAATCACCTCCCTCACCCTGCTGAACACGCTTCTTTTGATGCAGACCAGGATGTGGTTGGATTTCTGGGCTTCAAGTGCACACTGATGGCTCATGTTGAGCTTCTCATCCACCAGCACCAAGTCCTTCTCCTCAGGGCTGCTCTCAAGCCATTCTCCGCCCAACCTGCATTTGTGCCTGGGATTGCCCCAACTCAGGTACAGGACCTTGCACTTGGTCTTGTTGAACTTCATGAGGTTGGCATGGGCCCACCTCTCTAGCTTGTCAAGGTCCCTCCGGATAGCATCCCTTCCCTCCAGTGTGTCAGCTGCCCCACACAGCTTGGTGTCACCAGCAAACTTGCTGAGAGTGCACTCAGTCCCACTGTCCATGTCACAGACAAAGATGTGACTGTTGTGACTGGGAATGACAGCTGGGCCTTCTGCAAGGGCAGGAAGACATGTCACCAGTAGAGGCCAGGTCCATCAACAGTGCAGGCAACGTTCACTGCCAGCTCTGGCTGCCCTTTCTCCATGGGTGGTTAGTACAAGGTTGTCATGGACAAAGATGTCAGAGAGGGGATGAAAATTTCCTTCTTCCTCTCCAACTCCATGCCCACCCCAGCATGCTGGAGCTAGTTTGCTGGATACTAGGCTGGCTGGGGCAGGGACATGGTGGGGGCACCTTATGGGCAGGGCGCTGGGGCCAGCGGTGCAATGGACAATGCACCAGGAGACTGCGGGGTTGGATCCTGCCTGGCTCGACATAATCCTGCCCACAGCCTGGCCATGGTGGAGGTGGTGGGAATCAGGCTGCCTTGGTGGCCTTCTGGAAGTGGTGGGTAACCACCTTTGGGTATTGCCCTGGCTCCGGCTTATTCCCTTGCTTTGTCATGTGTTCTACCATCAATATGACATTTTTCTATCAGAAGCCCATCAGGCTTATTTCCCCCCCCCCCCCCCCCCTCAAAATCAGTGGTTGTTACACCTTGTTCACGAATGTCCCATTTCACCTGGACCTCCTGCAGGACTGTATAGAGGCAGGGTGGCTGCACCTCCATCTGTCCCATTCCCTTTCTCTTTCAGAGCATGTTTTTTTCTGCTCAATCCATCTTCGCTTTGCTCCACCTCCGTTTCATCCCGTATCGTTCCCCACTGCTCTACCTGCTGCCTAGTGTCACAGATTCTGACATCTTTGAACTCAATTCCTGCTTGTCCCAGAGCTCATGTTAAAAATCTTTGAGTTAGAGCTCTGACACATTACTAATATGTCTCTACTATAAAAAGAAAATATGTTATTTAATATAAGTGTACAAATTTGCAATGTGAAGCAGAATTTATTGTTGTTAAGAATGATCCCTTTCAGAAAATCCTTGACAAACGAGGATAAAAAAATGAGAAAATTATTAATAAATGCAAATAAAAACCACAGCGTCCAAATGAGGAATGGCACAAATGATAGTGTAATAAATGCATTTATTCTCTGCAGTGGATTTAGTTATCTAGCTACAATTAAGGCAGTTTGCTTGCTCATTGCTACTTGTCCACCATATGTATCCACTGTATACAAATACATGAGCTACAAAATATTCATTTGGAGAGAAAAACCACTGCTGAACTTTATTAGATTTCTATTTAGGGATAATTTGTTGGGAGTAAGTCACAGCAATCTCACCTGGGCTGGTGGTAGGACACACTTCGACATGGAAACATACTTGCAAAAAACCCCAAATCTCAGCAGAAGACGGTCTGAAATCCTTCATTTTCATGCTTTTGAAAATTAGTTTTATTTTTAAAAGAAATAGCTGGCATCATGTGGTTACTGATCTCCAACCGTACAAGTCGCATTGATTAGCAAGGCATGAAGTGCTAAGGAAAGGTCTCCTGGGGTGGGATGCTGCTCTAGACACCTGAATGTGCCTACAAGGAAGATGCCTGCTTGTGCCCTAGGCAGCAGAGCTCCCATTATTACTACCGTTATGAAGTTTTATAAAGTTATATAAAAATATATGAAGTGAGAATAAGGTTAACTTCATAGTTACACACTTATCCTGAGTGTGGGCAACTCACTCCAGTCCCTAAAATTTGGTGTCTGCAACCAAAAGCCATCCCTGCTCTCCAGACGTATTAATAACAGTCACATATTTACTCCGTGAATTACCAGTGCTGAAGATGGGGCAAATCGGCAGGCACCAACCTTTCCACCTGAGAAAACCTTGCCCGCAGGAAGGGCTTTGCTCTCCCTTCCTCTGCCAGCGCCTCCTCCCGCAAGAGGGAGCCATGAACCAGCTCATGAGCTCCGCAAGGCAAAGCCAGGCTGGAGATGCATTTTGCTCCGTGAAGTGCTCTCCATCCCTAGGCCAGGCTGGAAATTCACCTTGTTTCCTTCCTGGAAATACGGGGAGACTTTATAACAGCCTTCCAGTACCTAAAAGGGGCTACAGGAAAAATGGGGAGGGACTCTTGATCAGGGAGTGTAATGATAGGACAAGGGGTAACGGTTTTAAACTGAAAGAGGGGAGATTCAGATTAGATATTAGGAAGAAATTCTTTACTGTGAGGGTGGTGAGGCAGTGGAACAGGTCTCCCAGAGAAGCTGTGGCTGCCCCATCCCTGGAGGGGTTCAAGGCCAGGTTGGACGGGGCTTGGAGCAACCTGGTCTGGTGGGAGGTGTCCCTGCCCAGGGCAGGGGGGTGGAACTGGATCATCTTGAATGTCCCTTCCAACCCCAACCATTCTATGATTCTATGATTCTATGATAATTTGAAGGGAATCATGTTCATATAAATGCTTACAGCCTGATGGTGAGAACATCGTCAGTGCAATGGCTGGAAGTTATAAGGAAGGATTTTGAATGTAAGATTATTGGACAATACTCCTCTACCAGGTTACTGCCACACTTGAGGTGTTGTGTTGGTCCTTCACTTCTCATGAAGGCAAACATTTCCAGTCCATCATTAAACAGAAATGGTCCACTTCTTGCGATTTTAGAAGTAACTTTGCAGAATTAGGAAGCTGTGTTCCTTCTCCCGTCTGACAAAGTACAATGTCAGATCCTGTCTGAGAGCTGAGATATTCCCCTTGGCTTCGGTGGGAACCTGAGCCAACTGAAGTTTTCTTGTCAAGGTCTTTGTTTCATCCATTTCCCTGGAGTGCCTGAAAATGGATATAAACAGCTCTCCTGCCACATGGCTGTCCAGGAGACTCCATGGCGCCTGCAAATTTGGAATTATAAGCTAGCAAAGAAACCAGAAAGGCAGAGAACAATGCACTTGGACTGAGGGGAAGGTTTATATTGTTGATATCAAGGCCACTGGGTCAGAACAACATCAATAAATATCACATACAGAACAGGCTCCAATAAGTGACACTGGTTTCTTCTGCTCCGAAGGGGAACCTGTGCTGTCAGCTCCCATTTCAGTATGAATGTTTGTAGCACAATTCAAACACTGTACGGACAGATCCATGTGGAAACTGGATCATGAATCTCACTTGCCCTCTGCTCTTTGTACACCCACAAAACTGAGGGTGCTGCTTGTGACATCTGCAAGCTCTGATAATCTGCTTGATGAGGCTCTGAGCAACCTGATCTAGTTGAAGATGTCCTTGCTGACTGCAGGGGGGTTGGACTACATGATCTTTAAAGGTCCCTTCCAACCCAACACATTCTATGATTCTATGATTGTGTGCGACCCTGGTCTATGTCCTGCGATGCAACCCTGGTTCCCAAGAGAAAGCAATAAGGAGTGATGGGCATCCCATCCATAGACACAGCAAATAAATCTGTTTTGTTCTGTGAAAGATGCTTTGAAGAAAAAAAAAAAAAAAAAAAAAAAAAGTCCTTTTTTGTCAGACTGTCCTTGAAAAGCCAAAAAAGTGACAAAGCATTTCCTCAGGACTCCCTGCGGCGGGGAGTGGACAAATACTCGTTTCTAGTTTATGGGCATCCCTAAAGAATTCAATCCCGTTAAGGAGAACAGCACGAGCACTCCGGGGCTGAACAATGGGTTCAAGAAATAGGTGTGGGAACCCGCAGTGCTGATCACAGCTACGACAGCAAGATCTTACTTTTTCATTAGAAAAATGGCGGTTTTAATAATACAGTATGTTCTGTGGAAATGAAGTCCTGGCAGTCCGAGCACAAACCAATCCAGTTAATTCCAGACTGCTGTAACACCTGGTTCTTGGGGTAAGGCCCCAGCATTTGAGGAATTGAGGTGTGGGAGAGCCACGGCACTGATTCAGCCCTGGGGAGACTTTCTGGCAAATTCCACACACTTTTACTTACGTGCAAAATGAAACCAAACGAGCTCCCTACAGAAGTGCAGGTTGATGCATTCAGACTGACAGGTATGTTTTCTGTAAGATAACAACCCGTTCAAACTGAAACCATGTGAGAAGAACCATAATTAATCCGCATAGCTTTCCTTAATAACCTGTTAGTTTATCTCTGAGGTGCAAGTTCTTCTGAGTTCTCCAGATTTTCTGCGTGACATAAGAGTGGAGACAGGAAATGACCCATGGTCTGTGCTGGCTTGACCTGAATGAGTTAACTAATCATTTGGATATTTTCCAAGGTGTTTGAAAGCAAAATGGTCAAGTGTAGCATCCTGGAGACATAGTTCCTAGCCACTGACAAGATCTGTACTTTCAACTGCAGCCTGGAGATCAGGGTCCAATCATAGAATCTGCCACACAGTCCCCTCATACTTAGAGAACCTACCTGCAAAATGAAAGATCTCGGGTAGGATTATGGTCTCCAGACATCAACAGCTTGATGTAGGCACCTGTGTGAGATGGCCTAGTGTACCTGAGATATCATCTCAAGGAGGCAGATGGAACACAGACCCTGTTGGACAGCTGAAACCTTCTAGATGGGCAGCTGGAGCCCGCAGGGTACCATGGCCCACCTCAAACAGCCCTGTGCTCCCATATGCAGATGTCTCAGTGGAGCTTGGTGGATATGGAGTGGGTCTGGAGACCTATTCAGCAGCTCACATGTGCACCTCACAGTAAAGGTGAGCTGAGTTGACTCTGCTGACTGCCCTGCCTTGCTCTTCCCAGAAGGCTTCATCTGCCTAAACATAAGCACTTGATGCTGTTAGTGAACCCTTGGCTATCCTGGGGTACTCAAGTCATTTGCACAGGGTGAGGAGGCATGGTATTGGTCAGGCCTCATACCCAAGGGTGCCTAAAACATCACTGCCTTGTGGCCACAGAAATCCCCTACACACTGCTGAAAACTGGAGCTCAGACACGTAGATTATATTGGGACACTTGTGACTAGATGTCTGAAGCCCACCCCTGTTTTCTGGGCCATGCCCTCCACTTCATAGAATCATAGAATTGTTCGGGTTAGAAGGGACCTTCAAGATCATCTAGTTCCACCCCCCTGCCCTGGGCAGGGACACCTCCCACCAGACCAGGTTGCTCCAAGCCCCGTCCAACCTGGCCTTGAACCCCTCCAGGGATGGGGCAGCCACAGCTTCTCTGGGAGACCTGTTCCAGTGCACTTCTATAATGCAGAAGGAAGAGCAGGAGACATCATGAGAGACTTGCTTCAGAAGAGCCTGTTGGCTAAGGCAACGTCAAAAACTAGCAGGAAAAAGTTTTGGATGTAAGTCTGCCATGTTCCTGAGGACTACCTCAGGCCATCCTAGAGTAGACTCAGGATCCTTTCTTAGTTAAGAAATAATAGTTTGATGCTTGTACGAAATTTGCAATAATTTGGTCACGAATTTTTGAGAGGATCCGCAAACTGTTTGCAGATATTGGTTACATCTATTAAACAATTCTGGAGAGAAAACAGCAAGTGGAATATTTCCATTGGAGACGTTGATTGTTCCTCATCTGTTTTCTATATACAAAAGAGAGTTTGGTTCTTTCTGTTGCCTGGATAAAATTAAGGCAGCACCACTTCATGGAGGGATTTCCAAAGACCCAGCTCTTATTTACTTTGCGTCTTACACCTGCCCAGCACAGCAAGTTTTATTTCAATATGAACGGAAATTTCCACGTTCAGTGAAATAATGTGCTTTTTTTTTTTTTTTTTTAATGGCAATTTCATAGCAGTAACTTGGAAAAGTCCCGGTTCACTTCAGCCCAAATCAAACCTCTTTCTGTTTTCCAGCTTGATGCGTCACTCAGAAGCTCAGCTCTGCACGCAACACAGGCTGTAGATTACTCGCAGACAACCTGACCACAAACCCGTTGATCTGATAACATTTTGTGCCTATCCGTTCTCACCAGAGTACAAAATGTTTTCTATGTGTGGGCAGAAGGACTTGGGACGTCTTGGACACTTCCTGGTGTGGTCTAAGAGGAAGCTGCAGACGTGACTGCCACGTAAATGAGTGGCTGATTGGAAGCTGAGTCTATAACAAATGCAGATGCTGTAAGAAATACCCAGGAATATTCTATGTTCCCAAAGAATAAAGAAAAGAAAAAAAGAGGCGTGTTATTAGCTTCGAAGGTATCTCTGCTATTTAGCTTAGGCTCATTCACGATTCTTCAATAAAAGGATTTTTCTTCTATTTTTGATGTTGAGCGCATGAGTTCCCTGTTTTCCTTCTGGAGTCTTTCCTTCTGCATCTTCTCACACTGCTAGATGCAATAACTTGGTTTAAGGGGGAAAAATTCCAATTTTATCCCCTGCAGATATAACAAATTAAGACACGTTGTTCTGACAACGTGACAGATTTCTGTATCTCGCACAGAGGAGGAGGATCCATATTTCATTAAGATTGTATTTTATTTTGTTAACTTATTAAGCTTATGCTGTAACTCATATTTGTCATAACGACTGAGAAAAAAACATATACATATCACTCATGAAATATTCCCAGTTTGTCTGAAGACAATTTTCATTAATATATAAGACTAAGAGTTTGGAAAAAAATATCTTCTACACGTCACCTTACCAGAAGTTTCAATGTAGTTTCTCAGGCAAGTCTCTCAAAAGGGAAAAAACCTAAACCAGTTGGGTATCTAAATCCAGACAGATTCAGATACATGAAACTAGGTACCCAAGCATGAAAATTAGGGGCAGGTTTGCTCTTGACAAATAAATTTGGATTTTGTTACACCAAGGCAAGTTGTAGATGCAGCTTGCATTGGCCACAACAATTCATATGGAAGAAAGGCTTTTCAGGGCTGTTTCATACGACACTGCTGGATATGAGGATGTTATTACTTTTTTTTTTTTTTGTCTGACAGCGCTGTAGATATGTGAGACCTACCTCCAGTTCTGGTTTTCCCTGGGGCGCTTAAATCCACTAGTGCTCCTTAACAGACTATCAAGTACTAAAGAAAAATGCTCATTTTACCTTCTTTACGCTGTTGTATGTGGTATAAAAAAAATAAAATCACACATCTGCTGGAGTAGGGACAGTACCCCAGGTCTCCTGGCTTGCACGAGGAGTGGTCTAGAGAGCAGAGTGATGTTTTGGGACAGGATTCCCTGCTTTATTTCGTATTAAACTTTTTGACAATTGCATCACAAAGCAGGACCTTGCAAACAATTCCATAACTTTCTCTTATTTTATTTTCTTTTTCCTACAAAATGGCCACAACCAGAAGATGACAATTAAGAAAAACTTTTAGGAATTGACCCAGTTGCCCACACATAGAGACACCAGCCATTTGAGAGGTCCTGTGACATTAGAAATGTCAATGTCTGCCTGGGGCTGGTAGATATCATGCAGGAGCTATGGGGGATTTGCATCCTCATGGAGCAGCAGCTGGAGGCCGGATGGGATCCCTGAGGCATCTTTAATGACAATAGACACCCTTAGCTCTGGACTTGGCCAGCTAAATACGAGTATCTATGGTGCAGGTTTCTGCACGTGTGCTGGCTCCTAAGGTGCCACTGTAGCTAAAGAGGTGATTTGAGTCCTACAACCACTAATTAAACACCTCATTCCCATGCAGCCACATCCATCGTAGAGGCTTACATCTCAGTATCTGAGTCCTAGTGCTGACTACCACTGTTGACCTTCAATCAGTTGACCACCCATGAGTCTCCAGTGCCATTTTAAATAAGTTAGGCCATACACATGGCCAACACATGGCCATCTGTTTGCCCCTCTAGTCATATGCAGGTTGTCCCAGAGGTCCTGTGTCTTACTGGGTAGTCCCATGAGATTCTTGGGATACCCTAGGGCAGCCCACAGGAATTAGACCTGTATATTTGGGCAACTAAATTGAGTCCATAATATCAACCAACTAATATTTCCAGAAAGGAAATTGTTTGTTTAGTTGGTTCAAATTTTATTTTTCAGTTAGGGAAATGATGCAAAAAATCATTTATTTGCATTGATGAATGGAGACTGCAAACACTGCAGCAGCACCTTGGACCGTCTTCTATACTCATCATCATCAACAGTCTTCTGGCATTCTCGGGCACTTTCTCTCTCACCAAAACAACGGCTAATTTTCTGTGGGTCATCCGTTACCAACCACCTTAGTCTTTGAATTTAACAAGTAATGAAGCTCTCTGGGTGGGTTGGTATTGAGAAGGAGCCTTCCCAGTGGGCAAATAGGGAGGTATAGTTACCTCTCCGCTTGCTTTTGTGACCTTCTGGCATTGTTCAGGTTTAGCTGTGCGCAGCGGTCAAGCTGTACTCATTGCCTTCCACATTCACCACTGCCAAGGTCCCCCAAACAGGCAGCTCTGTTCCCACAGCCCTATAAATGCCAGAGTGCTCCCTCCTTCCCTGCTCAAAGGTTCTGGCGTTGTGGCCCTGTCTCCACACTGCAGCCGAGACCTTCCACCATGAAGCTCTTCTCCTGCCTCATGGCTCTTCTCCTCTTCCTCCTCGAGGCTGTTCCAGGTAAGGGGCAAGACCCATGCTGGGGTCTGCCTATGTAGGAGCTACAATTAGCTTGTGCAGTGGTGCAGACTGTACTCCTCCATGCTCTTCAGCTCCTTTCATTAGAGATGTTCCCTATTTCTCAGTTTAGAAGCAGAAGTGAAAAATGAACCTATGGTGACCAGATGCCAAACCAGAACCTCCCCACAGAAGCCACTACTAGGTGTTGGCTCAGTATGACGCTTTGAAGTCTCTTTCTGCCACTTTGTGGGACTACTGGAACATGGTACCATGGAAATCATCTGCCTCTTCCTACCCTAGGATCATAAATTGTCTCCTTTGCATACAGCAGAAGAGTGGCAGAAGTGTTCCTTTGTATTACTCAAATTGAACTACATCAGAGAAGTTTACTTAAGCTCTCGGAATATGCTGGTTCCCCTTCCTGACCCCTTCTGCTGCACTGACTCATTTACTCATTGTGCTTTTAGCCTTGCTTTTCTTCATGCTTAATGAAACTCCCCACCTTGGAGTAAGTCTTTCAGAGAAAGAAGGAGCTGGGCAAACCTCTTGTCCTTGTTAACTGGGGCAGATCCCAGCTTTTGATTTTCTTTTTAAGTCATAGGTACATCTCAGGGTCTACGAGCACCATGCTGTCCCCTGCCTGACCAGACTGCAGCATTCCAGTCCCAGAACTTAGAAGCATCCAAAGGCTGGCTGAACCCTAACAACTTCAATATGCATGCCCAGGATATGTTCAGAAACTTGCCATTCAACAACCACATTTTTTTTCTAGTTGTACAAAGACCTTCCTTGTAGTCCTGTGAAGTTTCATGAGATTTCTCAAAACTTTTGGAAATGCTGCCTTGGGCTTTGGGCGTATTTGTATCAGACCCCTAATTGGGATTCATGGGGTTTCAGCAGGAGGAAGACCATGAGAAACAGACTGATCCTGCAGCACAGCTGGGAATCCCATTCTTCCTTGTAGGTCTCGGCTTGCCCAAAGACACCTTACGTTGTGTGGGATACCATGGTTTCTGCTTCCATTCCAAATCCTGCCCAGAACCATTTGCTGCGTTTGGAACTTGCTCTCGGCGTCAGAAAACCTGCTGCATAGGTATGTGTGGAAACCTTGGCCAGGCAGGCAACATTTGGAGAGGAAGTAAAACACATTCTTACTCTTTTTGTCTCCAAATGACCCAAGCCGTCTCCTCCCACCTGCAAAGATGGACCTGTCTGTTCCTCCGCTAATGTCAGCATGGAGCACAGGAACAGAATTGCCATTTTGGGCTGGTCAAATATCATGTAGCCCAACATCCTATCTCCAACAGAACAGATGCCCAGGGAAATAAAATAAAAATTGTGGCCCACACAGAGTCCTCCTTCCTTGATATATCTGTTGGTGGACTGCTGACTGGATCCACACTGCTATGTTTAATAGATGCCAGATGACCTCTTCCCTGTAAATTGATCTAATCCGTCCTAAACTTTCTTATTTTTGGAGTTCCTCAATAGTCAGCATGTAAAATTAAGTCAATACATGCTTTATAGCCAACTGTGTTGATCAGACCTAAGGTTCATCTGATCCACATCCTACATCTGTCCATGGCCAGAAGTGGATGTTTCTATACAGTTACTCTGTATTTGTAAAATGACCATTAATGAACACCACAACAATATAATTATACTTCCTTATATATTCTCCGGGCTTTCATGAATTTGCAGCTCAGGGCTTTTAGATTTAGGTATCTTTGTGTTTAAAAGTCCTTATTGGATTTCTGCCCCTTAGATTTGGAACTCCTTCATCTTTTTTTTAAAAAAAAAACCAACAACTTTTTCCCTCATAATTTTATTCAGTACCACCTACTTCTGTACTGTCAATGAAATCTAATCATTCTGCATCCACCTTCTTCATAGCTTTACAATATCCCTCCTTCAGTTGTTTCTTTTCGAAGTCGATGGGTCACAAATTCCTCTTTTTACAGAAGTCCTCCGATGACCCCCACAGTCCTTTTTTGTGTCTTTGCTTTTGGAGAGAAAGTAACCAGAACTTCATGACCCTTTCCATGTATGAGTTGGTTCAGATGGTGGTGTAATGTTTTCTGTTTTGACTTAAAATCTTTTTCATTGCAGACACGACATCAAACTTCCATACTTGTCAAGATGAGGGGGGTCATTGTGTACCTCCAGAAATCAAATGTCTGCAAGAACAAGTGGGACTTTGCCCTCACAGAGAATGGAAGTGCTGCACAGAGCTGTAATTGCAGAAAACCACAGAAATGCATGGACAAGAAAACAATTTTTCTTCCTAGTGTTGTATAGCAGATGTCTGGTTTCATCAACATGTGAAGTGTATAATTAACTAGAGGTGAAATGTTTCTTTATATAACAAGGGCAATAAATACTAAAGAAACAGGTCTAACAGTCGTATATGTATGGAGAGAGGCAGAATGTCTCTCCATTACACCCACACACAGAAATCCACAGAAACTTTCCTGTAACAACCTTGGAATCCACGTTCCCTCGTAATCCAAACTACAGCTCCCTCCCTTTTCTGTCTTCCTTTCTTCCCTCATTTCTTCCTTTCCTTCCTAATAGAAGGAAAGACAATGTAATGGAAACAAGGGCTGTCCAACTAGCATGGTCAGGGCATGCCTACATTGTTCAACTCCCATTCTCCAAAGCAGGATTCCAGTCAACTGCTCTTCCCTGCTTCCCTATTTCTACCAATAAACTGCACCCACTTGAGCACAGGTGCCACTTATGGGAAGTCTTCATGCAAAGTCTTCTGGGCAGATCTATCTAAAACCGTCTATTTAAAACTATTTTATGCAGTTTGGGCTTGCCTTTGTGGCAAGTTTGAATTTACTAACTACAGAAGTGTCATTCAAAATGTAGACAAAAAAAGTGTTTGCTTCTGAGCATCATCTCCATGTGCTCAGCAGCTCCCAGTCACGACTGCTGGCTTTCTAATTTCTCCAGTTGAAGGCTGAGTAGCTGGACATCTTGTAGAGGAACATGAGGAGGGGTGGCATTCATCTCCTAGCATCTAAAAATGACCCTTGGAGCACAAGCCTTGGCACCTTCCTTGGATGGGAGGACTTCAAACCTTCCCCATACAGGACAGAAAGCCCCCTGAGGCAGCAAGCTTCCATCATCCTGTTTCTCAACACCTGAGGTATCCTTTACTCTGGTCTGAACTAATGCAAATGGCTTGTTCTTGTCTCCATCACACACTTCAAAAAGGTCATGCTCTAAATCAGTGTGTTAACCATCATCCTAGTCATCCTAAGCTGCTCTTCTGGTCTACAGAGAGGAACAGATCCACTGGCAATGTCATTACACTCACCCCTCACTGACCACAGAGTGAATCCATTCTTAGTCAGACAGTATTTGGACAGGTGAGATGACCTTGGTCTAACACTTTTTTCCTTCATTCTAAAGTTGTGTAAAATTATACTGACCTCTGCCAATGGGAAAACTTTATTTCCATTGCAGCACCACCTCTCCGTGTGACAGTCTAGGTAACCAACCAAGAGCTTAACAAGATGATCTTTAAGGTCCCTTCCAACCCAATCCATTCTATGATTCTATGTCAAGCTCTTCAATGCAAGCTCTTGTCCTATCATTCAGCCACAAAAGATGTCTGGATGTGCACCCTCTTTAGATCACAAAAGACCTTCCAAACTCTCTTTGCAAGGCTGACCTGATCCACACTGTCATAGGCCACAGTCAAGAAAGCTCTTTCAGCTTCAGGGTTGTTTCACTTCTCTACATCCTTAGTGAATGGGCCAAGATGTGGGGCAGCATGTGAAGGGTCCTGACCTACCACGCACCTTCCAGTCTCACAGACAGCAAGGAGCAGCAAGCAGTCCTAACACATGTGTACAGCTCTGGAACCCTCAGCACAAGAAGGACATGGACCTGTTGGAGCAGGGCCCAGAGGAGGGCCACGAGGATGATCAGAGGGATGGAGCCCCTCTGCTGTGAGGACAGGCTGAGAGAGCTGGGGGTGTTCAGCCTGGAGAAGAGAAGGCTCCTGGGAGACCTTGGAGCCCCTTCCAGTACCTGAAGGGGCTCCAGGAAAGCTGGGGAGGGGCTGTTTGCAAGGCCACGTAGTGATAGGATGGGGGGCAATGGTTTTAAACTAGAGCAGGGCAGGTTTAGATTAGACATTAGGAAGAAGTTCTTTACAATGAGGGTGGTGAGACACTGGCCCAGGTTGCCCAGAGAGGGGGTGGAGGCCCCATCCCTGGAGACATTCAAGGCCAGGCTTGATGAGGCTCTGAGCAACCTGATCTAGTTGAAGATGTCCCTACTCACTGCAGGGGGGTTGGACTGGACGGTCTTTAAACATCCCTTCCAACCCAACACATTCTATGGTTCTATGTTCAAGAGAAGGTACATCTCACCCTCACAACAGGGAGATGAGGATACAGCACACAGCAACATGTGGGACAAGCCAAGCTTTGTCATCAGTTATAAGGCACGAAGAGGATAAGGAGAGGGGAACAATGGTGCTTGGGAGGGGGCTACAGGCAAAAATCAAACCCGCACCCCTCTGTTGCAGTGGAAATGTGCTGAGAAAGAAACACATCAAAAAAAAAAAAAAAAAAAAAAAAAAGCCTGGGCAAAGGAGGTGGAAAAATTCAGTCCTTTGCAAAACCTGAGCAGGCTCGTCTAGAAATGATTATCAGAGAGCAGCAGGCTGCTGACTCTGTTGTTCCTCCAAGATCAGTATCTCTCTAGCACAAAATGGTCCACAGATTCAAGCCTTTTTGCCAGACCTGCTTTGCAGGTTTGCCCACCACATAGCACAGAGGGGCAAATCCAAACACTACAATGTGCAAACAGTTGTGTAAAGGTCCCAGACCAGCTCCTTGCTGTAGATCCAAGGGAACAATCCCACTCCTAAGGAACTAGCTCTCACTCCAAGTGGGTGGTTGGACCTATTTCTGGTCCAGCAGATGATCATGGAGTAATGAAGTAATGAGAATAATAAGTGGATGAGGAAAATGAGGGGTTGGCCAGCACTTGACTGCCCTAGAACAGGACTGGTCAGTCTTTGAACAAGATATTTTAACCCATCTGAGCCTAGAGAAAGAAAAAAAAAATTGTCTTTTGCCCTTCTTGGGTTTAGGGCCAGACTCAGTTGCCCACAGCTGGACATTGATGTCACTTGAGATGACCCAGGGTATCATACCAGGTTTCCAGAGTGTCTTGTCTGCCACTGTCACTCATGCAAAAATCCCGAATACCTAAGGGTACATAAATCAAGCTTTTCATGCCTTCTGATCCAGGACAGCAAACTTTGACTCTATCAAGTGCCTCTGATCTACACTTTTTTTGGGAGAAGGGAATTTTTAACCTCGCTCTTTCAACTACCCAGTTTAGGATGTATTCACAGAAACAGTTATATTAACACAGCTGAATCATAGAATCATAGAACCATAGGGTTGGAAGGGATCTCTGAAGATCATCTAGTCCAACCCCCCTGCCTGAGCAGGGTCACCTAGAGCAGGTTACACAGGAACACGTCCAGGCGGGTTTTGAATGTCTCCAGAGATGGAGACTCCACCACCTCTCTGGGCAGCCTGTTCCAGTGCTCTGCCACCCTCAGGGTAAAGAAGTTCCTCCTCATGTTTAGGTGGAACTTCTTATGCTCAAGTTTGTGCCCATTGCCTCTTGTCCTGTCCCTGGGCACTACTGAAAAGAGCCTGGTCCCATCCTCCTGACACCCACCCTTTAAGTATTTATAAGTGTTGATAAGATCCCCCCTCAGCCGTCTTTTTTCCAGACTGAAGAGACCCAAATCCCTCAGCCTTTCCTCATAAGAGAGGTGTTCCAGTCCCCTAATCATCTTGGTAGCCCTCTGCTGCACCCTTTCCAGCAGTTCCCTGTCCTTCTGGAACCGGGGAGCCCAGAACTGGACACAGTACTCCAGGTGTGGCCTCACCAATGCAGAGTAGAGGGGGAGGATGACCTCCCTTGACCTGCTGGCCACACTCTTTTTGATGCACCCCAGGATGCCATTGGCCTTCTTGGCCACAAGGGCACATTGCTGGCTCATGGTCATCCTGTTGTCCACCAGGACTCCCAGATCTCTTTCCACAGAGCTGCTCTCCAGCAGGTCAGCCCCCAACCTGTACTGGTGCATGGGGTTGTTCCTCCCCAGGTGCAGCACCCTACACTTGCCCTTGTTGAATTTCATAAGGTTTCTCTCTGCCCAGATCTCCAACCTGTCCAGGTCTCTCTGTATGGCAGCACAGCCCTCCGGTGTGTCAGCCGCCCCCCCCAGCTTTGTGTCATCAGCAAACTTGCTGAGGGTGCACTCTATCCCCTCATCCAGGTCATTGATGAATATATTGAAGAGGACTGGACCGAGTACTGACCCCTGGGGAACACCACTCGTCACTGGTCTCCAACTAGATTCTGTGCCCCTAATGACAACCCTCTGAGCTCTATCTTTCAACCAGTTTTCTATCCACCTTACTGTCCGTTCACCTAACCCACACTTCTTAAGCTTCCCTATGAGGATGCTGTGGGAGACCGTGTCAAACGCTTTGCCTAAGTCAAGATAGACCACATCTACCGCCCTCCCCTCATCTATCCATCCAGTCATGCCATCGTAGAAGGCTATCAGATTAGTCAGACATGATTTCCCCTTGGTGAATCCATGCTGAGTACTTCTGATAGCTTTCTTTTCCTCCACGTGCCTTGAGATGACGCCCAGAACGAGCTGTTCCATCATCTTTCCAGGGATGGAGGTGAGGCTGACCGGCCTGTAGTTCCCTGGCTCCTCCTTCTTGCCTTTTTTGAAGACTGGAGTGACATTAGCTTTCCTCCAGTCCTCAGGCACCTCACCTGTTCTCCAGGACCTTTCAAAGATGATGGAGAGCGGCCCAGCAATGACTTCTGCCAGCTCCCTCAGCACTCTCGGGTGCATCCCATCAGGGACCCATGGACTTGTGAATATCTAAATGATCTAATTGATCCCTCACTCGCTCCTCCTCAACCCAAGGGAAGTCTTCTTTCCCTGTTACTTTATTCAATGCCTGGGACTTCTGAGGGCTGGGCCGAGCAGAAAAGACCGAAGCAAAGAAGGCATTCAGTAACTCTGCCTTCTCCGCATCCTCCGTCACCATGACTCCTGTCTCATTCAACAGTGGGCCCACAACTTCTCTGGTCTTCCTTTTGCTTCCAATATACTTGTAGAAGCTCTTTTTGTTGTGCTTGACATCCCTAGCCAGGTCTAATTCCAAGGCGGCCTTGGCTTTCCTTGTTTCATCCCTGCACGCTCTGGTGGCATTCTTGTAATCCTCCCAAGGGGTCAGTCCCTTCTTCCACTTATTATAAACTTCCTTCTTCCACTTGAGCTTTTTCTGAAGCTCCCTGCTTAACCATGCAGGTCTCCTGCGTCCCTTGGCCGATTTCTTTCTCTTCGGGATGCACCGATCCTGAGCTTGGAGGAAGTGGTCTTTGAATATCAACCAGCTTTCTTGAGCCCCTTTGCCTTCCATAGCCCTAGCCCACGGGATCTCTCCAAGCAGTTTCTTGAAGAGGCCAAAGTTAGCCCTCCTGAAATCCAAGGTTGTAATTTTACTTCTTGTTGTTTTGTGGATAGTGCCCATGATCCTGAACTCAATCATTTCATGATCACTACAACCTAGGGTGCCCCCAACCTTGATGTCCTCCACCAATCCCTCTGTGTTTGTCAGTACCAGGTCTAGAAGTGCTCCTCTCCTTGTTGGCTCCTGTACCACCTGTGTCAAAAAGTTGTCATCAATGCACTGGAGGAGCCTCCTGGACTGCCCATGCCTGGCTGTGTGGTCTTCCCAGCAGATATCAGGGTGATTGAAGTCCCCCATGAGAACCAGGGCCTGCGATTGCGAGGCTACCTTCAGTTGTCTGTAAAAAGTCTCATCAGTTTCCCTATCCTGATCAGGTGGCCTGTAATAAACACCCACAACAGTGTCCCTCATATTTTCCTGTCCCTTAATCCTCACCCATAAGCTCTCGACCCGCTCTTCATCCGCCCCTAGTGAGAGCTCAATGCATTCCAAATGCTCTCTCACATAGAGTGCAATTCCACCTCCCCGCCTTGCTGGTCTGTCTTTCCTGAAAAGGACATAGCCACCCATGACAGCATTCCAGTCATGCGAGTTGTCCCACCACGTCTCAGTAATTGCAATGAGATCGTGGCCCCGCAACCGCACACAGACCTCCAGCTCTTCCTGCTTATTCCCCATGCTGCGTGCATTGGTGTATAAGCATTTCAGAGAGGGAGTTGTGTGTGTAGTTTTGACCCTTGAGATGTGGTGTGCCTTCTGGCTTTCAGAAATACTGGCACACTGGCCCACAAGCGCTGAGCAACTACGCCCTGGCACCTCACCAGCAAGTCCAGTACCATCCCCACCCCCCTTCAAATCTAGTTTAAAGCCCTCTCAATGAGTCCTGATAACTCTTGTCCTAGAACCCTTTTTCCCCTGGAGGTCAAGGTATTCCTGCCTGTTACCAGCAGGCCAGGCGTTTTGTAGATCAGGCCATGATCAAAGAACCCAAAGTCCTGCCGGCAGCACCAAGCTCGAAGCCAGGCATTGATCTGCTGGCTCCTCCTATTTACCCCCTCATCATTCCCCGCAACAGGGGGGATAGACGAGAACACCACTTGCGCTCCTGATCCCTTGACCAGGCGTCCCAGGGTCTTGAAATCTTTCTTCATTGCCCTTGGACTTCTTCTTGTTACCTCGTCACTGCCTACCTGAAAGAGCAAAAGTGGATAGTAGGGACAGCAAACAGCAGGACCAGGCAGGGGCAGCAGCCAGGCGAGGGTAGCTGGAATATCACCAGCTGGTTTTACATCAAGAGCTGCATATCTATCACATAATTCCCACCAAGTGGTGCATTGCTGAGCTTAACCGGCTACCTCCTCCACCAGTGCTGTGTCCTCATCATGCTCAGGAATGAAGCCTCCCAAATTCCTCGCAAGCCAAAGCTGGAGTAGCCTCTTTGGCAGGAAAAAAAAATCACGCCCAGGTTTCAGCCGGAGAAAATATTCACACGAGCTCAGATAAAAAATGAGTCACTCCTAGACTGCACTGTTCTCCTCCGTGCAGCTCCTTGGGAGTCTTTCCTTGCAGGTTGCCACCTTCCCACCCATCAGCTCCCTGGGGACTTTGGTGGCTGCAGGTGGATCCCCCCGAGGCTCTTTTTCCACCGGCCTGCCTGCAACTGGCAATTTACCAGTCCAAAATGCCAGCTGCCAGGGAGAGGCATCGGGGAAGCCGATAACCAGAGAACGTGAAGCCAGTCAACATTGTTTGGAGCCGCAGCCCTGGGTCAGAACGACACGGAGGGTTTCTCAGCAGCAAATGTTACTCCCGAGACTGGAATATAATTAACTCCTGCCTATTCCCTCCCTCTTCCCGGATGCCATCCAGCATGCCACCAGCACGCAGAGGCTTCTACAAATTCTCACGCTGAACCCTGTGACTTTCCAGCAGGACCAAAGCAATGGGAATCCTTTGGTTCATTTT
Source organism: Fratercula arctica (assembly GCA_947846985.1). NCBI lineage: Eukaryota > Metazoa > Chordata > Aves > Charadriiformes > Alcidae > Fratercula > Fratercula arctica. The sequence continues at coordinate 121,101,693 of CANTUZ010000003.1, forward strand.
AATCTTCATCTCTCTCACCGGTCACGGTAAGACCAGGAAGGCCGAGGGTGGTAAACAGAGGTGTCTGGGAACAGGAATAATCTTTCCTTACTGTGTAATCAAATCAAAATGTAACAGGGGGGGAAAAGCGCCTTCAGGTTTCTGGATGAGATAGTGAGTGAGGTACTTTGGCAAAATGCATGATTTAATCCCTTGGGGTAACGCAAAAATGAGCTGAGAAGAAGCTGTGAAAACAGGGCACCTCCCTGGCTTTCTAGGAGCAGAGAGGTTGGAGAAGCCCTAGAGGAGATGTCTTGTGCTCTGGGAAAATATTTCTGCCTTTTCTCAGGCTGCGGCTGCCTCCTTGGTAGGGTGAGAACAAACGCTCTGACCTCCCGTGCACGCTCGTTGCCAACGTCCTGAACAAACAAACCCATGATAAAATGCTCCTTGAGTGAGGTTGGCTCTGCAACTTGTTTTTTTTAACAGATGTCTGAAGCTGTCCTTTGGGGCAGGGATCCCGGGTGTGCTCTTTGCAGCTGTGCATGAGCACAGGAGAGACACGGAGCTGTTGGAGTGGGTACAGAGGAGGCCCCAGAGATGCTGGGAGGGCTGGAGCCCCTCTGCTGGGAGGACAGGCTGAGAGAGCTGGGGGGGTTCAGCCTGGAGAAGAGAAGGCTCCACGGAGACCTTCCAGCCCCTTTCTGTATGTGAAGGGGGCCTACAAGAAAGATGTAGAGGGACTTTTTACAAGGACATGTAGCGATAGGATGATGGGAATGGATTCAAACTGGAAGAGGGGAGATTTAGATTGGATGTCAGGAAGAAATTTTTCACTGAGAGGGTGGTGAGCCCCTGGCCCAGGTTGCCCAGAGAAGCTGTGGCTGCCCCATCCCTGGAGGGGTTCGAGGCCAGGTTGGACGGGGCTTGGAGCAACATGGTCTGGTGGGAGGTGTCCCTGCCCAGGGCAGGGGGTTGGAACTAGGTGATCTTTAAAGGTCCCTTCCAACCCAAACCATTCTGTGATTCTATGACTTCACTCACCCCATGCATTTTACCCACCAACTTGTTCCTTCTTTGTACAGGAGATGCTCATGGACCAGATAGCTGTAACCATGAAGGGGGCTTGTGCCGAATTGGAAACTGTGTTTCTGGTGAATATCTGGCCAGCTACTGCTTTGAACCCATCATTCTCTGTTGCAAAAGTTTGTCACCCACCACCACAAAGAGCTGAAGATTTCCAAAGGAGGAACATGAAGCACGTGGAGAGCTGCAGGCTCCACTACGAAGGAATGATCTGCTGTTGGGAAGGAGATGTTGTGCCTTTCTGTGACTGTTTCTCTCCTGGGAGAACATGGCTGTGGACTCACCTGTGGGCTTCTCAACATGTTGCTTTTTGCTTTCACTGTGACTTTCTAGGAAACACTGTGACAAGGAGAAACTGGGGCCACCCAGACTATGCATTGCCCCTTTTGGCATCTGATTGTTACCTGTCACGCACAGGTGAGAAATTGCCTTTCCCCTTACCTGAAAGCAATAAACCTGAAGTTTAACAGAACAGCAAGTGCCCGTCTGTGACTCCTGCTGATGCTCAGCAAAGCTGCTGGTGGTGGGATGCACTCTCTCCCACTGACCAGGAGTGAACACAGCTGCCCACACCTTCCCAGCAGAGCAGGGTGGCTCCGTCTCTTTACTTCCCTCCCCAGAGAAAACAGTTGCAATGGGGGCAGCCTTTTTCCATCACTTTTGGTGCTAAAGTTACCTGGTTTGAGATAAAGGCAAGCGTGGTCTGTGTTTCTCAGGCACACCCCCCCCCCCCCCCCCATATCTACTCTTCCCTTCCAGGATGTGCCAGGTTCTTACAGGCTCTGGGAAGGGCTGGTCGGAGAAATAAGGCACAGAAAAGGAGTAGGGATTCCCCACACGTATACAGACCCCTTTGCCCATGGGTTCACAGCAGGAATGTGCTGTCCGTCAGCCACTGCCTAGATCAGAAAACGCAAAATCCAGCAAGGCTGTCCCAGGTTCATCCCCCTTCCACAATGCAGCGAGACCAAGAAAGAGCCCAGTCTTATTGTAGAATCATAGAAGGGTTTGGGTTGGAACGGACCTTTTAAAGATCACCCAGTTCCACTCCTCTGCCCTGGGCAGGGACACCTCCCACCAGACCAGGTTGCTCCAAGCCCCGTCCAACCTGGCCTTGAACCCCTCCAGGGATGGGGCAGCCACAGCTTCTCTGGGCAACCTGGGCCAGGGGCTCACCCCCCTCACACCAACGAATTTCTTCACAATATCTCATTTAAATCTCCCCTCTTCCAGTTTGAGGAGGCTTGCTTGTTTTAAACATGGTAGGGAATGGATCTGAAAGTTGTGTACCATTGCCCCTGACAGGCTGCTTTCCTCACCTACAGATCGCATTTCTGGTGCTCGCCCTTTCCTCTGTAATCACCCAGCAATCATCCCAAAGCAATTAGCCTGTTTGCACCTAACAGCTTTCTACCTAAGAGCTGCATCAGTCTAAATCCACTAGCTGTCCAGATCCGCTCTCAGCCCTTCTGTGTTTTTTCAGCATGAAATTTTGACACTCCCCTGCCTCCGTCAGTCAGCTCTCGGTCTCCCTTTCCAGGTAAAATATTTCTCTCTGGGTCAATCATTTCTGTGAAAGCAAGAAAACAATGATGTAATGAGAGAGCTATGCCAATTAGCCGAGGCAGGGTGGTCGGAGCCAGGGAAAAGTCCTCCCTGGGAGATGAAATTCTTGTTGTGATGAATCAAACAGGAAAATTCCCATTGACCTCACCAGGGTCAGGACCCATCACCAGAGGTCCAACAATTAATTCATCCATTCTCCCCTTAGCAGCCCAGCTATTCTCATTGGGTCATCATAACACAGTCCGGGACACCAACACAGGCAGGGAGACATCAGTGCTCCCCTGGAGATCCCCTGCACTTGGATGAGCCATCAGGAGAGCCGGATTACCCAGGGACGGCTGTCAGCTTGGGAACCGCTGCTGGAAACAGGGACAGGGCTGAATCCGGAGCCAAATTCCTCCCCAGATCCAGCCTGGCTCTCCGACGCATGCTGATGTATGAGTACAGCACAGGCAGGCTTTTTTCCAAATCAGACAGTTTATTTCTCACGTTTTTCCACAAAATTCGTGATTTGTGCCTCTTATCTGGGGGATGCTCGGCCACCATGTTTATAGCCCGGTTTCCTAAGAAAATGGAACTTATGGGCTCATGCAGCTCACCCTGTACATCTCCCTGCCAGCTGCTGGGCCTTCTGCCCCCTATACGTTTTGAACCTGTTGGCCAGCCAAATTTCAACCTGGGAAGGTGAAAAAGCTCAGAGAGTTTATAGGCAACATTGTCCCTCTGGCAGTAATATAATACATGATGCTGTTGAAAGGCAAGGTCTCACCCTCCCTTTCTTGCTGATCTGGCTGGGAATAAGCCTAAAAGAACCCCCTAGACACAACCCAACAGAAAAGAAAAGCACAAAATTCCATCATGATTTCTGCCTGATGAATAAGATGAACTGACTTCCCTTCCAGCTGCCTGGTCTGACACAGAGAGAGGAGAGAAAACGCACCGAGGACATGGTGGAGGGTGGAGAACGGCACCCTCCAGTCCATGAACCCTTCACAACTTTTTTCTTGACGTATTTTTTTGATCCAATAACTCGCCTGGAGCAGAGCACCCAGCCACTAGCACAGCTCATGAGGAGCTGTTTAAACAGCAGTATGAGATGCTTTGGTGTAAGGATGTGATGGGGAACGCTGCTCAAATTGATCACCCCCAGGCTGGTGTATCCCATAACCCTCTGAAGGAGGTAGCACTAAACTCCTCTGGCTGAGTGACCGTGTCCATCCCCTCAGCACCGAGATGTTCACCTGCGTGTTTTCATTCACCATGAGACCACACTCCTACAGGACTCAAACACCATTTTCCAGCCCTTTATATCCAAAAGACAAAAAAATTTTCATTGTTTGAGGCCCTCAGTAAAAGTCGTCCCCAGTGTGACCCTTTGCCAGAGGACTTCCACCTGTGACCAGCAGTCCTGCCCAACTGGGACCATTTCCCAGAGCGTAGACCCACATGTAGTAAGTGGAGTTCATCTGAATCCAACCTTTTACCTGCAGGATTCCATGTAGGAGTAGAAGGGACAGTCAGACAAGCTAAGGGGGAAACCAAAACAGCAGAAGAAATGAGAAGGTGAAGTCTACTGTCCCTTAAGAGATGCAGGCTGGTGAGAATTTAAATCAGGCTGGTGGTCCACTCTAAAAAGGCAGTAAGCTTTTGCCCTCATGGGAGAAAGCCATATGAGGAAAAGGATTTTTGTGGGAAAGGCTTATTTGAGGCTTTGGCTCCAGCTACCTGTACCTGACAGAGCTCAGAAGGCTACAAAATAGGGATTCTTCAGCATTACCCTAGCAGACCTATACCAGCTCCTAAGGGAGACCCAGAAGCCATCCAGACACCTTGGGAGGTATATATGGGGTCTTTGCAGCCATACAGACAGCCAGGGTAGAGCCCTACCCTCATGCCCAGTCTGTCGTCCAGCACAAGCCTCATGAATAACTGGAGATATTAGTTCATCAAAGCATGGCATGAACATCCTCCTCGCTGGAATTTGTTTGCTGTTCCCAGGCAACAGGCCAGTGTTTGTTTGGCAGAAAGAGACAGACGGAGATGAAATCCTCTGCTTCCACCCTAAAAATGTCATTGTAACAGAGCTGCATAACCAGGAGCACAATGGTGGACGGATAGGCTCCTGCTTGGGGAAGGTGAGATCTCATAGCCTTGGGCAAGCTCCTTAGATCCAGCTTGTTCCTTACAGCCCCAGCCATCCCATGGAAACCAGTGCAACCACCTGCATGCCGGGCTCTCCCTTCACCCCCGTGCAGGAGAAAGGGGGTCGTATTCAACCCACTGACATGGCTGCTCCTCCACCTCCTGTGGAGCGAAAGACATCACCACCCTACCACAGCCCAGCTCCGGAGGCACGCTAGGAAGATAAAATGGGTCTGGATTCAGAGGCTGTATCTGCACGAGTAAATGAAGTCACGTGAGGCTCAGACACTAACAGATACCCAGATATCAGCAAATTAGAACTTTGCCAAACTGTTCCTTGGCACAGTTTGGAGGTGGGCACATGCCAGGGACAATCTGTAATAGGCGTCTGGATGTGGCCACGTAGCTGGCGGGGAGAGCTTAGCTGTGCAGACACAAGGTGTGCTGTGTCCATTTGATGTGGGTCAAAAACCAGCATTTTGCAAAAAAAAAAAAAAAAAAAAGAGGGAGAAAGGAGGAATTTGAGATTCAGACCACATAAAATGAAATCTTTTTCCACTAGGACAGCAAGTAATCTACAGCAGGCTTTGAGACCAGGAGCATAAGTGAGTTTCACGGGTGGAGTCTCCATGTCTGGAGACATTCAAAACCCACCTGCTCTGGGTGAACCTGCTCTGGCAGGAGGTTGGACTAGATGATCTCCAGAGATCCCTTCCAACCCCTGCCATTCTGTGATTCTGTGAGCGGATCATGGTGCAGGAGAAGGCCAGCATGAAGTCTAGCTGCCAATGTAACCAGCATAGTGTGCTTCACACACCAGGTACTAGACGCCTTTTAGATGTCCAGCGTATTGGCCCTGACCTCCAGCTGCCACAGCAGAAGGGCACATAGATCTGGCATCACACCTACCAGTCCAGTGTCTCGGGTACCCCAGAACATCCCAAATGCTAACAGATGCTTGTTTAGGTGACTGACATGAGTGCTAGATCTCCACAAATTTCAGCGAGCACTTGGACATCTCATGAGCCTGAAAATCTACATGTTTTAAGGGATATGCATGACCCACCAGATGCCTGTAGACCTGAAGACACATAGGGTTTTGGGATTATCCAAAAACATCTTCCTTGGGCTCATGGGGGACATGGAAAGTGGGCAGGAGGCACGACAGAGCTTTCTGGACAGGGGTTGAGTCCAGAAGGCTCTCTAGCAAAGCATGACTGGCAGTGGGTGGTTTAGGAGGGATATGGCAGAAGTCTAAAGGATCGTGAAAGTCTGTTGAGATGTGCTGAGGGTGAATGGGGTCTGACTGTTCACGGTCTCATCATGCACAAGAACTATTGGGAAACTGGTGGGAGACACATTTAAAACAAACAAACCAAAACAATTTCCCTTTGTATAACCAGTTGCAGACCTATGAAACTCCCTGTTGAAGGATATTGCCGTGCAAAACTTCTCTCCCCAGCCCAGAAAATAGCCTGAGAGCAGGAGAAAAGTTGAGATAAATACCACAAATGGGCTTATTCTACTTTAAGCCTCCCCATATGGCTGCTGTTATAGGCAGGAGGTGGATGGTCCCATAAGCTGGTCCATAACTAAAAGCTGCCCACAGCCATGGAGGGTTTCTGGGCCAGAGCTGAACCAGAACTGGCAATGTCTTCTGAGGCTGAACTGCAAGGCAGTATCAGCACTTGTTTGGCTTGGGTTTGGTAAAAAGCCACTGGTGGGATGGGGAGGTGGAGGCAGCACGGCAAACTGGTAAGGGGCACCAGGAGGCTTTCACATCACCGAAAGATTTGCCCGTATCATCACCTGCAGTGCTGCGGGTGTAAATTTATCCCAGGCTGCATTTTAAAAATCAGGCTGCTTAGGTCCTGGACCAAAAGGAGATGAAGTCAGTGGAGACAGCCCTCCCATTTGGGGCCATGGGGTGGATGTGGATTGACTTGACCTGTCCCCAGCCTCAAAACCTCTGAGATGGCCAAAAGCTAATTTCTGTGCCACGTGTCGCTGAGCACAGATCAGCCTTTGTGCACGGTGGGATCTGAGAAAAAAAACATCTGGCGGCAGGTTGGGAAGCAGGGAAGGGCGGGAGGCTGATGGACCAGCCCCAGTAGGCTCACCAGAGGCTGAGGCCAACAAGGCGTAGGGACCACGCTGGAGGGAGCAAGCCCATCTGCTGTCAGAGCAATTGCCCGGGGGACAGAGACTTCCTGCCCTTGATTTCTGGGGTAAGTCTGGTTTATGTTGATATTGTCTGGTTTTGTCTCTCTTTCCCAAGGCATGTTCTGCAACTCAACCCATGCACCGCAGCTGCAGAGTGGGGGCTCGTGGTGGTGTGGGGGACTCATCCTGACCACCTTTGTGCCTGCCACAGTGGAGCCTGCAGCATTCAAACAGCTCCAGACACAGCCCATCTGCTGAGATGGTGCTGCTCCCACCGAGGGAGAGCAGCTGAGCTAGAGATAAAAGATGGCCTTTTGCCATCCATCATTGGGAACACCATGGCCATGTGGTGCTCTGGCTCCGTGCTAAACCTCCTCTCTAGAGTGCATCGAGCTGCCTGCACACACGTGTTCAGGCACACCAGGTCACATACTCAGAGCAGGACACTCGTATGAGCATCCACACACTCCTCCCTGCCCAGGTTGTAGCTCAAGAGCTGCAGTCTCATTTCTGCTCGATAAACCCTGCCCCAGCCCCATTGCACCATGTCTCACACTGGAGAGGTCAATCCTCAGAAGCACACAACGTAGGTTATGGTCTCCCACCAACTGCACCAAGCAGTACCACCAGATACCTAAACTAGAGCAGGGCAGGTTTAGATTGGACATTAGGAAGAAGTTCTTTCCAGTGAGGGTGGTGAGACACTGGCCCAGGTTGCCCAGAGAGGTGGTGGAGGCCCCATCCCTGGAGACATTCCAGGCCAGGCTTGATGAGGCTCTGAGCAACCTGATCTAGTTGAAGATGTCCCTGCTCACTGCAGGGGGGTTGGACTAGATGGCCTTTAAAGGTCCCTTCCAACCCAACACATTCTACGATTCTATGATATGCAAAGCACCAACACTTCCAGAGAGGCTCTACACACATCCTTGCAACCATTCCTTCTGCAGACGGGGTCACAAACCCATTTTCTTTACCCAGGTTACATGTGGACAGTTCGCACGACACCCTGTTTGAATGCTCGGTGTCCTGTGATCCAAAGTCCAGCTGGTGAAGGACCCCACTTATCTGCACTGTTTGATGAAGGTGATCCTTGTTCCTTGGTGTAAAACCAAAGGCCATCGGTTTTACGTTTTCCAGCACTACTTGGCACTCAGCCTGCAAATAAAAAGCCATCAAGGTGACTTATAAAGGGAAAAGGGAAGACTTGGTGATGCCCTCTGCTGCGTCGTTGCTGTAAAAAGAAACCTTTATAAAGTTTCTCTTTCCTCTTCCTCTGTTTGTTGTTGGTTGGAGGCGATTTCTGCTCGTTATTTGCTTTGCGTTGTTTTCCCAAGTTGAAACTCAGGTCCCACCTCTACTGATTTCCTGGAATGGACCTGGAGAACTAGTACAAACCAGAGATCCTGCCAGCATTCCTGGGAGAGTTGTAACACACAAGCTTTCCTAATGCTCCTGCTCCTGACAGTCACAGGGAGGTATCCCAGCTTTCCCATTTAATAAGTACATAAATGAATAAGATGCTAAATTGCCATTTTTCTTGGCAGTTGTAAACAAAACCTTGGCAAACAGTCTCTTTGCAGACTGGAAGTTGGGTAATACAGACAGACCTTTGATTTTTAAGGATCCCATGATTTTCAAGCCAATTTTGTGTGTCGGGGACTGCTGAGGAGGAGGATACTCTGGGTTTTTTCATGCTTGACTGCGTCCATGCTAAACACAGAGACTGGGAGCTGGAAATAAATAAAAAATAATAAAAAAAAAAATCTTTGATACTGCAAACACTCGGATGGGATTTTAACATCGCATGTTCGAGCCTACAAACACAAGAAGAGCCAGTTTGGGTCAGCCCCAACGTCCTGTCTCCAGCAGCAAGCAGTAGCAGACTCCCCAGTGCTCAGTGCAATTTGTTGACAAAACCCTGCCTTTCTTTTTTCTGTTTTTTTTTTTTTTTTTTTTTTTTTCCTGCTAACGTGGTGTGTTCAAGAGCAGGAACATCCCAGTGCAACTATTTGCTGTCATGTTGAAACGCATCTGAGATTGACAAAGTTCCCCCCACTCCAGGAGCGTTACATAACCCCCGGGCACTATAAATCCAGGATATCCTGCTTCTCCACCTCTTCACGGTCCTTCACTCCTCCTCGTGGTGGAACCCCCACTCACGTTCAGCTATGCGGATCCTCCAGCTGCTCTTTGCAGTCATTGTCATCCTCCTCCTCCAGGATGTTCCCGGTAAGGACAAAATACTCATGGGGGGTTCTGCAGGACTGTGGAGAGAGAAAAGTCAGGTTCCTACCTCGAGGTAGGGAAGAACAAGTCAGGGCCCTCAAGTCAAACCAAGTCAGGTCAAGGCTGACCTGACTCTTGCTTCCAGAGAACAAATTTCTTCTGAAATGGTCTCCATGAATTTCCTGAATGCAGCTGTCTCTGGTTCATAGACTGTACGGCCCCTCCTTTCCATCCCCTCAAAACCCACCCAGAAAAGCTGAGCCTGAGACAGGAGCCTGAGCTCTGCTCCTGGCCAGCCTCTAAAACAAGGAGAACCCCATGAAATCAAAAAAGCATCTTACAGGGGAAAAAGTTGGTGGGGAAGACTGCTAGTTTGGGGATTTTTTGTCTGTCTGTTTTCTTCTGGGATCCTGTTTAACAGAAAAATCTTCCTTGGCTGGGCTTTTTCACTGGTTGCTTGTATATATATGTTAGGAACAAGGTCACTATGGTGTTACTAGGGCTATCACTTTCACAGAAAACAAACCTGATAAGCAAGAAGAGGAGATTTACTTGCTTAGCCTGTTTATGCTCTCTTTTATTTAACTGAAGTCCTAGGGATAAAGGGAGGGGAGAGAAGGGCATGCCCACTCCACTGATGGTGGATACCCCGCAGTGTATCCCTCTAGAAATCCTGAACTTGGTGTTCCTGCTGTGCGTAAAGAGAAGCAGCACATACCTTTTTTATCAAAACAGGAAGATTTAAAACAAACAAACCCAAAACCCCAAAACATCAAGAAACCATCAATCACAAAAAACAAACAAAAAAACAACCAACCAACCAAACCAACAGATGAAACACCTGTTCCAAAAATACACTTCTCTAACTTTTGATGTTGCCCAAGGGGTCCACCTCACCTAATTCATCTAACCTAACTTGGCCAACTCAAAGCTGGCTGCCTTATCTAGGCTGGTTGTTAAGAGACTCCCAGTGCTTGCTGGAGGGAGATGCTCCTCCCAGGCACATCTGACCTTCACCACAAAGCCAACTGAATTTCCCCATTGCCAAGTACAAGCATTTAATTGCTCAGCCAGTGATACCAGCAGGGCTCCAGGTGGGTTTCCAAGTCCCTTAAGAAGATCTCCCATTCCCTTTTCCCCTGCAGTAAGAGGCCTTTCAGACAGCCAGCAGTGCAGAAGCAACCACGGCCACTGCCGGAGGCTTTGCTTCCACATGGAACGCTGGGAAGGGACCTGCAGCAGCGGCCGCCTGCGCTGCTGCCGATGAGAGTGGCCACGCTGGGAGGGACCCTGGAATCTCAGGGAGACCAGCCCAGCGACCCTGCAACTACAACTGTACGTAGGAGCTGCTCTTGGACACCTCCACACCCACACCCACAACTTGGGTTGTCCATCACCAATAAACCTGTTGGTTTTATATATCCTTCTGGGTCCAGAGTGCAGCCGTTGTTTCCTCTGAGATGGACCATCCTGCCTAACACTTAGGTTTTGATGCACTTGACCACATTCGGAGCCACTTGAGATGCACTGAGGTACCCAAAACATCTGCACAAGACTGTCAGATATGGCACAAGACCAAGGGGACACCTGTGCCCTTCCAGGGTGGCAGCAAGAGAGGGATCTACTGGGCTTGTCCAAGTGGTTATGAAGCCTCTGTTATAACCCCTGCCTCTGTCTCTGTCTCTGTCACAGCCCTTATCAACCTCTGCCTCTTGCTCTATCCATCTACAGAAGAGACCACAGCACGATCCATCCTCTTCAAGAGGATGGATCCAAGGCAGAGGTATGATTTTCCTTGTAGGAGGGCCTCTTCCTCCCCCATAACAACAAGAAGGGGAACCTGGGTGGATGACTCAGGTTATCCACCCCTGAGACAAGGTAAAGGTGGGTGAGATGGAGAAATCCCACTCCCATGGCAAGGGGAAGGGAAAGGGGAAAGAAAGGGAAGGGGAAGGCAAGGCAAGGCAAAGGAAAGTGTTTTGGGAGGTGAAAGAGGATAAACTCTTGTATTTCACACCATATTCCAACTTCACATGAAGGGCATCACCACCTCGTTTCCTGCACCTGCTGATCCACCTGGGTGGAATTACAAGTAGTAATGGGCCAAGGCCATGTTCTTTTACAGCAACACCTCACCAGGGAGTAAATGTTGTTGACCGTGGTGCTAAGAAGGAAGGGGAATTGCCCACCATGCTGTGCTCTTCTGCGGGACCCCAGGAGCAGGTCTTCACCTAGGAAAGGAGTTGAGGTAGTGTAAGGAATAAGATGTCTTGGAGGTGTGAGGAGAGAGAGAGCATGACAGGATATGAAAATCTCCTCAAGAGAAAAGCTGGAAGGTTCACCTCGGAAAAACACCCAGCATGGTATCTGAGACGTGTAAGCAAAGCAGATGGCCAAAAACTGCCACCCAAAAGCTTCCTTGGACAGAAAAACCTCCAGCTACACACCTGACTTTAACCTAAAGCCACTCCACTATCTACACCAGAGGGACCAGTCTTGTCCTGGAGGAAACAGAAGGAAACCAGCAAAACTGGTGACTCAGTTGTGTCAGTTGACACCCAGTGGAGATCTGTCCCATCTCCGTCTGGACTCTAAGCAGGGATTCCCCCACTCCTCCTACCACCATGAATTAAACCAGTGAGGGAATGGGTTTCTGCACACTTCCAGGCTGAGGATACCCGTGTCCTTGCTCCTCTCTCTCTCTGCAGGCTGCAAACACGGAGGCAATGCCTTCATGCAGTGCTATCTCCTGGATGGTTCTCCTCTCCATTGAGTGACAGTCCGGCTCCTCAGGGGCCTCAGAAAGCTCAGCCAGAGGTTAGCAGCCACTCTGGCTCACATGAGCCATCAGTCCCATCGAGCAGATAAGGCTCCCCTTGATAACAAGACCTGCCAGAAATGAGCCTCCAGTTTTTCCACCTTTTTGAAGTCTGGCCGGTGAAGTTTTGCAGAACTTTGTCTTTTTGCCAAAATAACCAACTTCCAGTTCCAACCTTCATCTTCCCTCCTTTTCCCCCACCTCCTCCCCCTCCACCTTCCCTCTTCCTTCTCTCTCCTCCATGCACACACCTCTCGGTGGGGCTGATAGGGATGCTGGGGGGGGACAGGGAACAAGGGGGTGATGTCATCTGTTTTTGGCCACTGCCGGAGGAGGCAAAGGTTAGACGTGTCTGCCTCTACCCTGCCTGGCGCCGGGAGCAACTGGGAGCCTTCCTTTCGCAGCCGCCTCTGCGCCTTATCAGGGGCAGGATGACATCTGGGGGACGGGCTGCCGGGACTTGGAAGGGAAAGGAGGTGGGGAGCCCCTGAATGTGAGCCTTGTGAGAAGCGTGCACGCCTGGGTGTGCACATGGATGTGTGTGTGTGTGTGTGTGTGCTCGTTGGCAGGAGCTGCAGAGGGAAATTGCTCCCAGCAGGATGGAGCCGGCTATCAGCCGCCACGGAGGAGAAGAAAGCGCCTCTGTGCTGCAGCTCAGCTGGAGTCAAGGGCGATGCTGTCACCCAGCTTTGCTCCTGCTAAGTCCTGTGGGAGTTTAACCTCTCACATCCCAGGCAGGCAACCTGGAAAATCCTGTGTGACCATCTGGAAAGGGTTAAAAGATCCCCCTTGCCATCAAAGGCAGAGGGAGGGAGGTGAATCCATCTGCCCCTTACCCAAAGCTTGAGGTTGGGAGTGATCTCTAGCAGTACTGGCTACAAATTTGCTGTGGAAATGATATTGAGATGGAGCACTGATCCTCACCTAAATGTTTTTGGCAATTTTTCCCCAACTTCAAATGGAAAACCTTAATGCTCCATAAAACAGCAGTAATCCCTAATGCCACCCCCTCTGTTCTTCTCTCCCTCCAGAAAAGTGGTTTCATCAGAAAAGAATGAAATATTTTTGGCTAAACCTAGAAACAAACTGTGCTTCCAATCTCCTATAGCACAGCCCTTGCGAGGGAAGAGCCTTGTGGGACATGGGAGCTGCAGCCCAAGGAGAGAAACACTTCCCTACAGCAGTGGTCTTTTAATATTTTTATTTTATTTTATATTATTTATTAACGGTACAAAGAATATTTTCTTCTACCACTCCTATGGATGGACTTGCTTGCAGACAGGAACGACAGCCCCTAAGGCATAGGGCAGAAATATAAACACTGAGTGGTTCTCTTTCTATATGGAAAATTCATAAAATTGATATTCTTTTTTGCTTGGAAAAAATAAGATTTTCTGTAAAAATCATTCTCACTTGTAATTACAGTGAGAAAATAGACACTGGAAAACTAGGAGTGCTATAAAATCAGGGTCACCTTCAGGAACTCTTTCACACCTAAACCCTGTTTCAGAAGAGCCCCTCTCGTATCAGGCAGAGCCAAGCCTCTGCCTTGGGTAGAGGCTTGAACATCTACAAAGCAAAGGTCTCCATCTCCTTGGCCTCCGCAGCTCCCTTGAGAGCTGGAGAAACCAGCTCTGTGCAGCAAGAAATTATGTCTTACAAGGGTTTTCTTATCTCTGTGGATGGCAAAGGGAGCACAAGGTGACCCGCCACCATGGAGACACTTGTGTCGGTCAAATGAACCTCTGCCAGCACCTGGCACTTTTTTCAAGTGAACAAATTGATGTCCTGTTTGTACACCCCTACAAGGGGACTAAGAAAAGACACAACCACCGGGACTGCCCCGTGCTGACCTCGGCTGTCCACGTCAGAATGAAAGCCTGGCAGTTGCTCAGCCCTAATGTCTCAGAGGCTGTGTAATAAAGTACATTTTTTTTCCAGGCGTAAATAAATGACTTCACCCTCCTGGCGAGGTGCTCTGGGCTCTTTCGGCAGCTCCAGGCGGAAGAACAGCAGTGCTGGAGCAAGGCAGCCCCCTCTCCCCAAGGAGGGAGTGCTGGCCGGTGGGGATGTTCCAAAACAAATGCTGTGGTGAGCAGCTGCTGAGCTGTTCCCCATCACGCCGGCAAAGCCACCTGCAGCCAAAAGTTTGTGGCTCTTGGTCTGAAGACGCCCCAGGGATGAGACGTGATGCTGAATTTGGGGAAAAGCTTTGCATTCCAGATAAAGGGGGATAAAGGACCCCTTTCCCCTCTCCATCCTCCTCCCCAGGGCCACCGCTTGCAGGACCCGACCCCAAGCCCTGCAAGCGTTCAGCCCTTCCTCCAGGACCAGGTCCCCACGCCTGGGACAGACACGAAAGCTGTCAGAAGGCTTTATTGTCCAGATCTTCGTGCCATTATCAGCAACTCCCACACACTGGAAGTGAGATATGTGTGACAACATTTTTTCCATTGGCGAGCTTATCATTGCTGAGAAGAGGGGAAGGGGCTGGGGAGGGTGATGGGGAGGATGGGGGAAGGAGGGAAGGTGTATGGGCATGAAAGCCCACCCACTCCATCCTTCACCCACCCCATGCTCCCCGACTCTATGAAAGCAAGAGATGAAAAATGGGGTTTTGGAAGAATGTGTTGGCAAAGCAGTTGTGTCAGACCTACAGGCTCCTGGACTAGTAGAAACAGCCCTAAATTCCTTGGGTAAGATCCGAACACGCTCTTCCTGAAAACACATCTCTTAATTCATATGGGTGTACATACAAATGGAGATACCTTCTGCAAGGATGTTGGCTGGGTTAGCAAGACCCCAAGGGGTATGACCCCTCCTTGGTGTCAGACTGATCCTTCCCAGGACTGGGGGAAGGATGCTCCAGCCAGCAGGAAAAATATTAATACAGTAAAAAACTCAGCTGTATCAGACAAGGATGGAGCAACTGGGACCCCATCACTGTGGCTGCAGTTGCCAACTGAGGGTTGCATCTTGCTGGGCTTTTGCAGTGGTCACTTTTATCAAGCCCTGGGAAGGCAAGGTCTTGGCCCACAACCCTGTTTGGCAGAGCAGAACCTGAAACCTGGCTTTCGAGGTCTTCATCGGGAGAAGACAGGGGCAGCAGAAGTAAGGCATGGCTCTTCAAGCCTGGCAGTCCATCCCCAGCCTGAAGGACCTGATTCCATGGTCCTGGGACACCAGAAAAGAGTGAAGTTTGTGCAGCTACAGGAGCTGTGGGGACCAAACCAAACCTGCAGCTGGACGATAGGAAGGCTTTAGGGAACCAGAAGACTTGGTGAGTCTTCTAATACAGGTCTGGAGTTGGCACTTGCAATGGGAACGCATCTCAGGTCTGCAGGACAAGGAGCTGAGGATACAGGTGTGATTTTAGGGGGTCTCTACGTTTGCTCTGGAAATCATCAGATTTATTCCAGGGTAGGCAAGTTCAAGCATACCACAAGTTTGCCATTAGCCCGTTTCCTCCCAGGCTTTGGATTTATGCAGCTCTTTGAAGCACCCACATCAAATAAAACATGGTTCCTGGGATGAAAAAAAAAAAATAGATAAAATAATCTCTCCTCACAAGCTGAGAGGTTATTTACAGCTTTTTACAAGGAAAACCGAAGACAGCACCACCCTCGTTTTGCTTCAAGGCAAGAAATTTGTCAATGTTATCTCGGGACCATGGGGAAGTAATTGCCCAAAGGAGCCATCTCTGAAGGCAGAGGTGAAGCTGAGCTGGCATGTGAGCAAGTTTATCTCCCCAAGGAGGAAAGTTATGGATTTGCCCATTAAGTGCATTACGGACTCTCCAGGCTGGTGTTTCCAAGGATGGGGCTGGATGACAATACAATCTTTCAATGTATGGTCCACAGTCAAGGGGCAGCCCTATCTGAGCACCAGACATCTCCTGACACTGAGCACATGGGAGAGAAAATGCATGGGAGTTCATGGCAGGGGGGGAAATGTGCGTGTTTTGTCTTCTCAATGATGTCATTACTTATGGTAGCTGGTGTGGAGAGGTGGCGGCTGTGCTTCTGTGATCAGTGGGAGGTTTCACCTTCAGCATTGTCACTCCCAAGCTGTCTGTTCCCTGGGGAGCTGCTATCTGCTGGGAGATGATGGTCTTCAAGTACAGTTCATTAGCAGAGTCCCCTGGGGCGTGACTGGCCGTGGTGGGTTAAGCACAGGCTGGAAAAGGGTCTTTTGCGTTTAGTGACACAGTGGGGGATGAGCCAAGGTCCTGCTGAGTGTAGGCAGAAGCAATTTTGGCTCAAGCTAATCCAATTGTCAGCCCCCACAACAGCCCTGTCACTCACCAGAATCACATGGTGAAAGCCTTCAAAATGCCTTCAGAGACAGGAAGAATCATCCCACCAGCCATTGCCAGTCCCCAAGCCTCCAGCTGGACCATCCTGACATAAAACTGAATCTCAAAATATGTGTGGAGACCTTCTGTGACTTAAGCATGGGACAGAGACACGTGTTTTTCTCATGAACAAGTCTGTTTGAAGCAGTAGCACTCTCATGAGGGCAGTGGTCATCCTTAGACCAATAAACGAGGTTTGTGAAGGAAGGTGGTGTTATAAGGCCAATAAATATTGTCCTGTGGGGTGGGGAAGGAGAAGGTGCCTTGGTTTTTTGGACATTCTCTTATCTGTACCTAAGCACAATGCATCCATGCCCATGCTGTGAAGCTCTTGAGAACAGAAGACTTTTCCCAGATTACCCTTTCACCATCCAGGCAAATGAAAGGCTGAAGAGTTTCCTCCCCAGCACCCAAAAGGTCTTCTAAACCTGGCCATCCAGCAGATAAGCAGTCCAGCTGGACTGCAGGGGTGACAGCCTAGCAGAGGACAGAGACACCTCCAGTTCTTTTCTTGCCCCGGTGCTACTTGTCCATCTCTTTGGTGTTCTCTGTCTTCACAGCTTGTAGGTCACCCAAGTGGGAAGAACCTGCTCTGGAGGGGTGGTATCTGCACCAGGGAAGGAAGGTGAGCTAATGGTACTGGAGGTAAGGGTCCCTCTGGGGACCCTCTCACTGCTGGGGTCACAGACTTGATAACATAGGTGAAGCATGGACCAAGGCACAATGGCACAAGAAACTGGGAACCAGACAGGAATATATTGGCCAAGTGTCAGAGGACAAACCGCCACATGCCATCAGGAACAGAAAGAAACCAGTTCTCGTGTATGGCAAAGGAGCGATCCTGGTTTCCTTGAAAAGACTGTATTTTTCAACCTGCCGTGCTCATGTGTCTATGTGGGCTGTCCCCAAGGGTCACATCACCTGAGCTCTGCTCTCTGTGCCTGGGCCACGAGGATGATCAGAGGGCTGGAGCACCTCTCCTGTGAGGACAGACTGAGAGAGTTGGGGTTGTTCAGCCTGGAGAAAAGAAGGCTCCGAGGAGACCTTAGAGTGGCCTACCAGTATCTTAAGGGGGCCTAGAAGAAAGCTGGGGAGGGACTTTTTAGGATGTCAGGTAATGGTAGGAGTAGAGGGAATGGATTAAAACTAGAGATGGGTTGATTCAGACTGGACGTTAGGAAGCAGTTCTTCACCATGAGGGTGGTGAGACACTGACACGGGTTGCCCAGAGAGGTGGTGGAAGCCCCATCCCTGGAAGTTTTTGAGGCCAGGCTGGACGGGGCTCTGAGCAACCTCATCTAGTGGGAGATGTCCCTGCCCATGGCAGGGGGGTTGGAACTAGGTGATCTTGAAAGTCCCTTCCAACCCGAACCATTCTATGATTCTATGACTGTCCTTTGAGCTCAAGAGGTATCAGTGGACAACTGGATGGCACCAAAAGTGATGGAGGAGGGACTTGGAAGACCTTTCCTTTCTCCTTTCCTTTTCCCCACAGGGTAGTGAGTACACAGATACGCCTGGTTTGAAGGATGTGGTGAAGGTCCTACTTTAGCTGGGAAAAACCTGATGTAACAGATGGTAAAGCCAAGGCATCCATGCACCACAAAGGCTTTTGGGAACCCATCCTTGTGGGTCCATCCTGGATTGGATCAGACAACCACCCAGCAAGAGGTTATGAGGCTGCAGACACAATCCTGCACCATGCAAAACGACCATGAGTAAATCCAGGGTTCCCTCTTCCCTCCATAAGAAGGGGTGATGCAGAGATGTGCATGCTTGTGGCATTACTTTGCCAAAATCACACAGGGCATCACTGGCTGACCCCAGTAATACATTTCTGGAAGGAGACATCTCCCAAATTAACATTCAACCATGCACTGATTGCCTAGTGAAATAATTTGCGTGAGTCATTGTGGGGGGGACAGAGGGGAGGAACAGACAAACCCCGACGGTTTGTCCTTCTTGAGAAATCCCAGAACTAAAGCAGATCTTCTTCTTTAGCGCCACCATCGATACAGACACACAGCAAAACAACTACCAACAATGCCTACTTTCAAGGAGGTCTGGATGAGTGCATGCACTGGTCCAGAAATGTCCCTGGTGCCAGATGCTCCTCCCAGACAGTGACAGGAATGCTGAATCAAAAATCAGTATTTTTTTTTTTTTTTTTTTTTTCTGGGCTGAGTCTGCCTGAGCCAGCATCCTGGCAAACAGGAGGTGAGTAAAGGCTTACTGTGGGAAACAACCTTATTTAAGGTTTGGCATTTGTTCAGCTCTAGGGTAGAGTTTTTCCTACAGCATGTGACCAGGCACGTGGAGAGCCAGCCTCCACTCCTGCCTCTGAGCGTCTTTGTAAGCTTCCCTGCCTCAGCTTACCCATCTGTAAGATGGGAGCAAGGACAACTCTCTCTCCCAAAAGTGAATGATGGAGAACAGCTCATGAAAACACGGGGTAACTGAGGCTGGGTGGGACTTTAGGAGATCTCTGACCCCTCCAGCCGGGGCAACCTAGGTCAGCTGCTTTCAGGGAAAGCTGAAGGAGGTGTCCCAGAGTACCAAAAACCATTTATTAGATTTTTAAGAAGTATCTTAGAATATTATCTTTACAATATCTTACAGTAGTAAAGGCTATCTCAGGACACGGGCTGCTAGGGACATCCATACTGAAGAAAGTGATTTTTGACAGGATTAAACCTCCCACAGAAACATCCTGTGACTCTGTTTTGTTTTTTTTTTTTTTTTTCCTCTTATGCAAACTGAAACGTAAAAGCATTCAGCAGGAAAATTCCTTCACATGCTGTCGTGTCCCCCCCCCCCCCAAAAAAAAAAGTTGAAAAAATTATTTTCACTTCCTACCCTAAAACTTTCCATCTTGCGGGTAGTGGAGGGGGTGAACCTGTTTCTCTCCCCACCCGCCACCCCTGGAGAAGACGGATTGACTGGAGGTCACGCAGCCCCCACAAGTAGGGCAGCTCAAAGCCATCCATCGGGGTGTCCCCAGGGCAAGCCCCCCGGGCTGCCTCCCCCTCAGCTGGTCCCCAGGGTGCCCAGCCGTGCCTGAAGAGACCGTGGGAGTTTGGCTACCGCTTCCCGGCTCTTGTCGGCACTCATGTGCTGCCTGTCACAGATCCCACTTAGGTCAGCCACCACCAGCCCATCCCAGGGCCAGCCCTGTCTCCAGGGGACCCCCGCTATCTCCGGCACCGGCTGAGACCTTGGCGGGGTCTCATGGTTTTCTCCTCCAGCAGAGGACCTGCCCTGGCTCCCCACCCTCTCCCATCGCCCCGCTTCCCTCCGGCCCCTGCCACTGCCGCGTCTGGCACGGGCTCAGCTGTTTCTTGCCAACCGAAATAGCAGCAGAGATAAGCGACCCAGGCAGGGACCCAGGCAGAGACAAATTTCCGTTCAGAAAAGCATCTTCTCCACCCCTTCGGGGAGGACAGCCCGGCCACTGCCACCTGGTGTGGACCTCTATTCATCTCCCTCTTCATCTCGAGCACTGCAGGCAGGGCAGAAGGGATGCAGTGATGTGACCGAGGTCTCACAGCATGGCCGTGCAAGGTCTGGAGGATGATGGGTAACCAAGCACTCTCCCAAACCCAACACCGTTCATAACAGTGTTGTTGCTGGAGTTTGGCTGTTTTACATATGTATGGAGGAAAGGAAGCCGCTGCAAGGAGCACACCATGCCTCAAGGACTGACTTCTGCTCTCACTTGTTTCCTTCTCTCTTCCAGTGATGCTGCCCTTTGGGTGGCTCAGCAAAGGAAACAAACCCAGTCCTGGGCCCAGAAATTCCTGGAGAACAGCTCTGGAGCTGACCCAGCTTTGGGCATTGCCACTTTCATGTGTGACGTTATCCAGACTTTCTTATTGTTGGCATTTTAACACCTAACAAGCCATGAGGGAGCCTACCCTTCCCTCCAAAGGCTTTCTGATCAGGCCTGGAGAAGTTGGTCTGACCTCCTTGGCCAAGAGACCACAATGCTAGCATGACAATGACTCACTGAACCCACCTTTCTTTCACTAAGTGCAGTTTAGGATCATGGCTCCCTTGTCATGGCCCATCTCAGGTACCACCTTCTCACAGATTACCCTCCATGTCATGCCCATGATGTGATCACATGTCCAACCTCCAGACCCATCTGGAGAGGAGACATCCAGATCAGCAGTAGGATGCTGAGGGACAGATAACACAGCCCCCTGTGTGCCCTCATTGCTTTCTCCACATGACCTGGCTGGACATCACCACAAGTGTTTGTGGTCCACGCGAGCCTTGCCTCGCTGATGCCAGCTGGAGACCTGCCAGCAGTACCACGAGCGCAGGCTCAGCTCCAGCATATCACTGATGTTAGTGGTGGGATGAGATGGGCTGTCTCTAAAGAAGGCTTGTGGTCAAGCTCTTCCTTCATCCTCTCTTCTCAAGGCTGCCCAAGCCATTCCTGGAAATTCCAGGGGAGTTTGTCTACCGTTACCTAACTCTTATCACCACATCATATCCCACCCCGTACCAGAGAGATGGGGAGCCCAGGGAAAACACAAAGAGAGGAATAGAAGACAAACGATTTAGCCCACAGATACTTCACCTCCATTCCTTTTGGCCCATGTGCCATCTCCTAGGTGTTAGAGGAACTGGTTCTGCCTTTGGTGGACACCAGCCATCTCCTGGCCAAGTCAGTCGGTTCCCTGCGTGCTCGTGGTTGTCACACTCAGACTGGGATTTTGGTTTCCATCCCCAGCACCACCAGTGATGGTTTCTGGATCAGGTTACTGAGATAATTCTGCTTGGGCTCAGCTGCCCCATCCCTTGCCTGGCAGTGCAGGCAGGTGTGCTGCATCCCATCTCATCACGGGGCATGCAGTCACCCTCTAGACCTTTTCAGCCTCTGGTGCATCTGGATTGACCTCTTCCCTTCTGGCACTGTCATCTACCAGACCCTCACTGTTGGCAGGGTACCTTGGCAGGACACGGATAATCCCTCCTATCAAGGAGGGAATTAAATAAGTGCCTTTATCTACACTTTTAAATTACTAGGTCCTTGCTTTTAATGCTGACCAGTAAGCACTGAGCTAAAGAAGCCCTGGGCCATCACTACATTCCCAACAAGCTCTCCTGGCACAGTCCCAGGACCCTGTGGGTAGAGAAATGATTCTGAAGTACCACCAGGTTAGGTGTCCCTCCATCACACCCACCTGTGTTTTGGGGAGAGTTACACCAAAGGTTACAGCCATAATCAGGATGGAAGATAGTTAGCATCTGGACTGGAGTTTTATCCGTCTTCTACACCTGTAGAAGAAAGGCTGTGTCTTGGAGAAACTGTGCAAAAGGACAAGATTTGCAAGTGAGACCTACTCAAAGGTGATACCAAGAGCATATGCCTGAGTGATCAGCAGGAAAGTGGTGGTGTCTGCAGAAACCGGTCAGGAAACACGGTTTTTATGCTCTACCACAGTAGGATTAAGCACCAGGACACCTGCAAAGGGAACCCTGAAGCAGGACAGACGTGGGACATGGACGCAAGCCCTCATCTCTGTCCCAGCAGGATAGCAAGGTGTTGGGTTCACATCAAGTCCTGTCCCCAGGATACCCCTTCTCTAGGGCTGTCTGTGCACAAGGCAGTTACTTGGTCTCACCACAATGGGAAGCATGCCACTAACACATTAATTAGCAGGGCTTCACAACAGGCTAATTAACAGTTTCCCACAGGGTTGTGCTTGCCGTGTCCCAGCCAGGTATGACCCCCTGGGTGTGTGACAAACCCCTGCAGACAGATCTCCTGGACCATCCCCAGCTCCCAACTTGCCATGAGGCTGAGATCTGTTTCCTAATGCGATGAGAAAGATTTTTCTGGGCTGCCTTTGTCTCGTCAGCTTCCTCTTGCAGCACAACGTCTGCTGTAGGAAAAGCCATGATCTTCATTTCCCTCTTACCCTCCATTATTCCTCTATATTCCCCTTCCAGGTTCTTTTCCTTATCTGCCACCACCTTCCTGTTTTTCTTCCTCGCCCAGCATCCTCCAGCCTCCCTGGCTCCTGGACCATCGGCTCCTGTCGAAGTGCTTCCTCCTTCTCTGGCTGATGTCCTCCCAGCGATAGCCCCAAGCATCCCAGGGGATCGCAGGCATCCCATGGGGGCCCCGCTGGGAGAAGGTGGAGGCAGTGACCCCATACTGAAGGAAATGGCGCTGGGAGGAAATGACAGCGCTGGACTACCAGAATATCTCCGAAAAGGGCTACCCTAGGGATGCAGAGATAAGCAGAAAAAGCCTCATTTGGGGTGGAAGGAGAAGGAGGTCAGGGCTGTTCATCTGAGATGTTTATGCATCTTCTGGCATAAACACTAGTCTGGGCTTTCCCAGCAGGCGCCAGCATCCTTTTTTGGAGTGGGGGAAATGGTTTATACAGCCTCTGCTCACCTTGGGATGTGCAGCGCAGCACCGTGGCAGCAAGGAAGATGCTCAAGGCTAGGGGGAGATAATGTTAGGAGGGCCAAGCCTTGACACAGCACTTCCCAGGAAATGGTCCCCTCTTTTTTTGGTGTTTGTTGCCTTGGGTGTGTGCCTGTTCAGGGTCAGGACCTCACTGTACCTGATGCTGGTAAGACTCAGGGCTATCCCTTGCCCCTTTGGTGGGACTTACAGGCACTTGATGCACAGATGGCGCCATGGTGACACAGCCCATCCCGTGGGACAGCTGTCTGCCTTGTCAGGACTAGCATAGATGATGTCCACCATGCACCATGCACGTGGGCCAGTCTCAGGAGCCCATGGCTCTTGCAAACACCAGCACATAGTATTTTTTAGCTACAAGTTCTTGGAGAGGCTGTGGATGCTCCCTGTACTTGGAGCATGCAGCAAGGTCCCTCTGGGAAGACCCCATGGCGTTTTGTAAGCCCTGAAATGTGGGCAACTGGGTGCTGCCAGAAGCTACCACCACCTCTTTCCCCATCCCACAGGCTCTCCATCCCAGGAACCTCCTGCAGCCAAGTGATGCCCCAGGATGGGGAACAGGAATGAGGACCTAGGGGACAGGCCCTTGGCCCCAACTGCACAGGCATAGCTGGAGCTACCAACAGGCTGTGCACAAGGGCTGTGTGTTGGCACATCTGCCTCTCTTTCCCCAGGTGAGGAAGGCCATTTCTCAGCTAAAGAATCATGGAATGGTTTGGGTTGGAAGGGACCTTAAAGACCATCTAGTTCCAACTCCCTGCCCTGGGCAGGGACACCTCCCACCAGCCCAGGTTGCTCCAAGCCCCGTCCAACCCGGCCTTGAACCCCTCCAGGGATGGGGCAGCCACAGCTTCTCTGGGCAACCTGGGCCAGGGGCTCACCACCCTCACACCAAAGAATTTCTTCCTCAGATCTCATCTAAATCTCCCCTCTTCCAGTTTGGAACCATTGCCCCTCATCCTATGGCTCCCCTCCCTGATCCAGAGTCCCTCCCCAGCTTTCCTGGAGCCCCTTTAGGGACTGGCAGGGGCTGGAAGGTCTCCGCGGAGCCTTCTCTTCTCCAGGCTGAACCCTCCCAGCTCTCTCAGCCTGTCCTCCCAGCAGAGGTTCTCCAGCCCTCTGATCACCTTCATGGCCCTGAAGACATGTTTCAGTCTAGCTAGGAAAAAGCCCAGCTGCCAACTTCCCCTCCAAAACTCAAGACTTCTCCAAAGTCCCAGAATAGCATAATTTTACGCTTAGGTCTCAGTTTAAATACACGCACGTGACTCTGTTGCAATGAGTACGAAGCACACTCGCTGTCCCAGAGCCAGCTCCATCCGCTCTTCCCAAGCTGAACCTGCTGCCTTTCTCCTGCTATATTTATCAGAATGATTTAGTTGGTTGGAAAGTGCCTGAGGAGGCAGCAGGGGTGGAGAGACCTTGGAAATCAGCCATGGGAGAAAACCTGCAGCCGCCTCCATCCTGATGTGGCTGTTGCAAGATGCTCTCACGTCTCCCTCGAGGCCATTCCAGTGTAAAGCTGGGAGGTTGCTCATCGTTTGTTGAATTGCTCATGCTCTACAGATAATTTTTAAGTCTTTATTAGCAGCTTTGTGCATGGACAGAGCTGTTCTCCTTGTGTTGGAGATCTTCTCGTCTCCTAAACCTTCACAATCCTCTACTCCAACTGGAGATTTCCAGGATGAGGTGCCCCTTTTCTTCTGCCCAGGAGATGGTCCAAAGAAACTTGTCCTCCCCCTGTCCCGCAGAAATCACAGGGATAGTCAGCCTAAAATGTTTTTGTCAGAGTTAGGTTGATGGTTGGACTCGATGATCTGAAAGGTCCCTTCCAACCTGGGCGATTCTATGATTCTATGAAAACGGGAAGTCTTGCTGATGAAAGCAAGATCGGTGCATTTAAGTACCTAAAAAAGTTTTGACATCTCCATGCGATCCTGTGGCCGTGAGACCAGAGGAAAACACCATGCGAAACCTCTCCAAAAACCCCACAATGAGGAAGCACAGCGTGCAGCTGCCTTTCGCTCCTCGCTTTTTTGCATCCCTTGGCAAAACCTCTTCCCAGCTGGAAGCCCTTGCCCGCACCAGCCAGGAGATACTTGCTCACATCTCTGTTTGCAGCTGCCGAAGTTGAGCAAGCTTCGTGAGCGATTCCTGCTGCGCACCCCAGCGCATAGACTCCTGTTGGGCAGCCAGGCGTGCAGCGACAGAAGCTGAATCCCCTTTGCCGTGGAGATTTTATGGAGCTCAGCTTCCCATTCGTTCCTGCTGCACACCCCCCTTGCATTTCAGTCGCTGATGTGTTTTTTTTTTTCTCCTTTCTCTGACACGAGGAAGGAGAGTTCTGCAGTTGCCTTATTTAGCTGCCAGAAAGCACTTTAAATTCTCCAATTTCTTCAAGGGTCAATACTTGCTAAATGCTGTGAGCAGGTGACAATGGTATCACCGGGCTGGGACTTGATTTAATCTCACTCCTGTGGACACAGATAAGGGTGCTGCCACTCTGTATCTCTTCATCTCCTGATTTTCCTCACTTCTGAAGCGGATCCGCCTTTGTTTCTTTTAGGGAGGGGACCACTCGAGGCTGCTTGGTGGGAACAGAGGGTGATGACCACATCTGGAGAGGGCTGGGGCTGGAAGTGAGGTGAACCTTCCCTGCTCACCTCTCTCCACTCCCTTGGGGGGATGCTGGGGTGAGGGACCTTTCCCCGTCGGACCTTAAAATGAGATGGGATGAGATGTCTCAGCTCCCTAAAGGTATTTGAGGTCGCAATTCCCAAACAGACAGGGGATGAGGTGGTGGAAATCATCCTCCAGGAATGAGTCCCATTCAAAGCGATGGGGCCAGGGCCAGCTTTGGCGATGCTTAGGGAAGCAGGAGCAGGAGCTGGCTGATTCTGCAGTTTTCTGCCTAGCCAAGCAAATCTGCTCCACACACATCCCTTTGTAAAGCCTTCCCGGACCACAAGGTGGCATGAAAAACCAGTGCAGCCTGAACCAGACTGGTTTCCTCTCCGGTCTGGCCTCATCCAGTAAACTGAGAGGTCCCGAGTGGGATCCTGCTGGGATGGATGGCGCAGCGTGTCCCTCCTGCCCCTGGGAAACTCCCCGTTTCCTCGGCTTCCTCGTCCTGCGCAGCTTTTATAAATACATTAAAATGAAATAAAACGTGTTTCCAGTCCCCACCCCCCACCCCCCCCCCGGTATCCAGAACAGGCTCAGGCTGGCTCTTAGGTACCCGTCTCACCCAGTCCATAGTCCCTCGCCACTGACCCTCAGAAAACCCTCCCAGCACTTTGCCCTTCCTGCCCCAGCTCCTTACGAATGACCCCGATTTCCAGTTCCACCAGTTGTCCTCCTATTTCCATTTCCCCCCTTGAGGCTCATGTATAAACAAAGAAAAGAACAGGGAAAAACAGGGTTACCAGGAGAAAATGGGTCCCGGGTGGCCAGCGGCATGTGACGGACCCGCAGACGTCACCGAGAGCCTGGCATGGTGCCTGATGAGATAACCTTTCACTGAAGCACCAAAAACCACCCATTTCCGAGGAATCTTGGGAGGTTTCCCTTCCTGCCAGGAGCCAGCAACCCTTCTAGCTCTGCAAGCAGGCAAAGGGTGCAGGCAGCGTGTCCAAGTCGTTGCAACAGGGCTCCCCATGGGCCAGGACTGCTCATTTCTCCATGAGGCCTCACCACGGGATGGACCCTTTGTGCCTCAGTTTCCCTTCTGCAAAGCAGCACTGATAATGGCTCTGCAGAGAAACAGGTATCTCCTTGCACCTGAATTCTACACGTTGAAGACACAGCCTCCATCACTATATCATCTAGCAAAACCAAATGCAATAAAGGACAAATATTTTGGCCTAAGAGACCCCCCCAATGTGTGTTTCATGCTGTGAGCAGAAGACATCAAGAGATGGAGATAAATTCAGTGGCACAGATAAGAGTCTGGGCATCTCTTTGAATAGACAAGGGCAAGTACAACCTCATTCCTTGACCAGACGCTTTGGGAAAGCTTCTTCCCAACCCCGTACCATGATGGAGGACTTGCTTGAGTGTAGGAGCAAGGCCCATCAACCAAGAGCTCACCCTGCTCAGGGTCTTGTCTTGGCCATGGTCAACCTCCAAGCCTGCAGAGAAAGGCCAAAATCATTAAACATTCCCCCAAAAAGCTGTGCCCAGAGCTCTCCCTGTAAAGTCAGGATGTCAAAGCTGCTCTCGATGGAAGGCACTGATATGCTGGTCCTGCAGAAGAGGAAAGGACATGAAAGAGAGGTTTTTGCTTTATCGATCCCTCTGTCCAGCACCCCCAGAAAAATGCTCTGGATGCAAATTTTCGTGGCACTTGCCACTGCCCCCACGTCTCTCTCACTTCTTCTTTCCAGTGGATTTCCTCCTCCAAGGCCAGCTGGAGGTTTCTTTTTGAAGCACAAGAGCTGTCCCCATCCTTGGCTTTTCTTACGCAAACCTGTCATCTGAGCGTGGGGTGACCACAGAGGGGCACAGAGGGGAAGTCAGCTCCTGCTTTCTCTCACAAGCCAGGACAGAAAAACAGAGATTGCAGCTGGAAAGCACAAGATCAGCAAGTGACGGAGGGATGAAGTCAGGATCAGGTGCCCAGGGAGAGCAGCTGAGATCTCAGCACTTACCACCGCTCTTGAATTTCATGGAGGTTGGGGTACGGTAGGAGCAAGACCAAAGTCAGGCATGTACCACAAAGGGAAATGAGGTCACAGCATCTGCCCCAAAGCATCTGAACCCACCTGAAACCTTGGATGGAAAGCACATGGGAAAGGTGCCCTGGAGGTAAGGTGTTTCCCAAGAGGAACATTTTGGTCTACTTGGGACCATAGAAGCTGTCCCACCAAGCCCTATGTTGAGGGGTAGACAGGACTGAGGAGCTGGCCCAGCCCAAAGAGCTGAGGAAGAAGGCCCCTTTATGGGGAATAGGGTAGATGGAAAAAGTTACTGTAAACTCAAAAATCAGCCAGAGTTGTGGATGAAAATAATCGGTCCTGGACTGCTAAACACAGAGGTCAGCCTCTGGCTCCAAGCGTTCCACAGCCAAAAATTGCCAGGAGAGCAGCCAGAGAGGTCTGGCCACACCGAGTAACAATTCAGCAGTAATGTTCACACCACAGAATCATAGAATCATTTATGTTGGAAAAGACCTTTAAGATCATCAAGTCCAGCCATTAACTTAGCACTGCCAAGTCCACCACTAAACCGTGTCCCTCAGCACCACGCCTACCCATCTTTTCAATACTTCCAGGGATGGCAACTCCACCACTTCCCTGGGCAGCCTGTTCCAATGCTTAACAACCCTCTCAGTGAAGAAATTTTTCCTAATATCCATCCTAAACCTCCCCTGGCGCAACTTGAGGCCGATTCCTCTTGTCCCATCACCTGTTCCCTGGGGGAAGAGACCAACCCCCCCTGGCTGCCCCCTCCTTTCAGGGAGCTGGAGAGAGCGAGAAGGTCTCCCCTCAGCCTCCTTTGCTCCAGGCTGAACACCCCCAGCTCCCTCAGCCGCTCCTCACCAGACTTGTGCTCCAGACCCCTCACCAGCTCCGTTGCCCTCCTCTGGACCCGCTCCAGCACCTCAGTGTCTTCCTTGTAGTGAGGGCTCCAAAACTGAACACAGCACTCAAGGCACAAAAGTCTGTGCCAAACCAGATGTAGGACGAGTTTTGCGCTCAGCTTCTTACATGCCAGACATGAAGACAGACATTTCCACCTTCAGATGAAAGCAGTTTTGTACCTCCTTGGGCGCAGCATAGGCTTAGCACAGCTGATCGTGTTTGCTTGAAGTCAAAGGAGGGGAGACACCCCAGGAAGTTCAAATGGATGAAACAAGGGAACCAAGGAGAGCTTTTCAATAGAAAATATGGAAAATGCTATTAATATTTAATTTAGACAGAAATTTTTCCTTGCATTAGAGTCAAGGATCATTTTTGTCACTGTGCAAAGTGACAAAAACATAAGAAGGACATGGACCTGTTGGAATGGGTCCAGAGGAGGCCACAAAGATGATCAGAGGGCTGGAGAACCTCTCCTGCAAAGACAGGCTGAGAGAGTTGGGGGGGTTCAGCCTGGAGAAGAGAAGGCTCCAGGGAGACCTTCCAGCCCCTGCCAGTCCCTAAAGGGGCTCCAGGAAAGCTGGGGAGGGACTCTGGATCAGGGAGGGGAGCCATAGGATGAGGGGCAATGGTTTCAAACTGGAAGAGGGGAGATTGAGATGAGATCTGAGGAAGAAATTCTTTGCTGTGAGGGTGGTGAGCCCCTGGCCCAGGTTGCCCAGAGAAGCTGTGGCTGCCCCATCCCTGGAGGGGTTCAAGGCCAGGTTGGATGGGGCTTGGAGCAACTTGGTCTGGTGGGAGGTGTCTCTGCCCAGGGCAGGGGGTTGGAACTGGGTGATCTTTAAGGTCCCTTCCAACCCAAACCATTGTATGATTCTATGAAACTTTGCAGGAGCAAACAATAGCCCTGCAATTGCCCCCCCCAAACCCAGCCAGGGCCAGCAGCCTCTGTCCTCACCATCTCTCCACTCACCCAGATCTGGATTCTGTTTGTCCCAGCAACGGTGGGAAGAAGCATTTTGCTTATGTCACCCATTCCTGAGTCACCTCCCAGCAAAGTCACCCACTTCCTCGTGAGCTTGGCTGAGTCACCAGGCGCTACGGGTTTGCATAACCGGAGTTCCCTGTTTGTAAGGATTCACAAGGAACAGGGATAAGGATGCTGCAGGAGCCTCTGAATGCAGAAGGGGCCTTCAGCCTCTTAAGGAGCATCAGCAGTATAAGGCAAAAGGGGTGCACAGGGGTTGGAGGACACCAAGACACCCAGTGTCCACCTACCTTGCTGCATGGATGGAAATCCAGGCTCAGTTGTTGGATTTAGCTCTGCTGATGCCATTATGACACAGCTGAGTGCTGCTGCTTTTTGGGCCAAACCTGCAAAGGGGGAAGGAAAAGTGTTAAAAAAAACATACTCTGCCCTCAGCAACTCTTCTCCACAGTCATCCCCATGACATTGTGGTGTTTTTCTTATCTCTCATCCACAACAGGAACACGCAGCCCCCTTGCTGAACCAGCAGCTGGAGCAGCCTGTTCAACCTCTTGCTCCATCATAGAATCATGGAATGGTTTGGGTTAGAAGGGACCTTAAAGACCATCCAGTTCCACCTGCCCTGGGCAGGGACACCTCCCACCAGACCAGGTTGCTCCAAGCCCCGTCCAACCTGGCCTTGAACCCCTCCAGGGATGGGGCAGCCACAGCTTCTCTGGGCAACCTGGGCCAGGGGCTCACCACCCTCACAGCAAACAATTTCTTCACAATCTCTCATCTAAATCTCCCCTCTGTCAGTGTAAAACCCTTCCCCCTCGTCCCACGGCTCCCCTCCCTGCTCCAGAGTCCCTCCCCAGCTTTCCTGGAGCCCCTTGAGGGACTGGCAGGGGCTGGAAGGTCTCCCCGGAGCCTTCTCTTCTCCAGGCTGAACCCCCCCAGCTCTCTCAGCCTGTCCTCCCAGCAGAGGGGCTCCAGCCCTCCCAGCAGCTCCGGGGCCTCCTCTGGCCCCGCTCCAACAGCTCCGTGTCTCTCCTGTGCTGAGGCCCCAGAGCTGGAGGCAGCGCTGCAGGGGGGTCTCCCCCGAGCGGAGCAGAGGGGCAGAATCCCCCCCCTCGCCCTGCTGCCCACGCTGCTGGGGATGCAGCCCAGGCTGCAGGGGGCCTTTGTGGGCAGCAAAGCTCATTTTCTGTCTGGGCAAAAAAAAAATCTCGTCAACGTACCTCCAGCTGCTACTGAAAAAGCCTAAATCCAGCAGAATTAGCCAATAGCCAATCGAAAGCATATTTCGGTGAGTTTTTTAAAGCCGTGTGCTCCAGCAGTAGCTCTGGCAGCTGTCGAAAGCTCGGAGAGTGAGGATTGGAACTCGGGATGTCCCAGCTCCCATGGCGAGGTGAGAATTATGTCAGTGTCTAACCCTTCCAGCGAGAATTTACCAGGTAGGGTTATGGCTTTATAAAATCCTGCTTACCGGTCGCCCTGGGCAAGTCACTTACTACGGCAGCTGATCCCGCTGTAATCCCCATGAAAACCCAACCGATGAGTCGTGGAAGATGCTCTGCCGCTGGCGAGGGCGTGCAAGTCAGCTGCAAATTTTACAGGAGTGATAGATGGCTGTTAGGGACGCAGACATAACTCACATTTGAATAAATTAGTTTGCAAATATGGGTACAAGATATACATCTGATATACCCTTTCAAATCGCTGAGACAATGGGTTTCTATTTTACAGATGAAAAACACAGATACGTTGTCTAAAATGACACAGCTGACGAATCTAGACTAGCTAATTGTCAATTTAGAATCATAGAATCTTCATAGTTGGAAGGCACCTTTGAGATCATCAAGTCCAACCATACACACACCAAAAAAAACCCCTACAATCTCTATTTATTTCAATTTAAAGGAATAAATGCTGATACGCAGCCTTGAAGTGACATCTTTTGGGCCAAAAATGCATTTTTATTTCATTAATCGCATTAATTCCATTTATTTAATTTATTTCCCAAATGGCTCATGTTGGGTAACCTGCAATAATTTCTAGATTAGGTTGTTCAATGCCCAATGACAAGATGACTGGGAAGAGGAAAACTGGCATTGAGAAGGGCAGTGTTGACTTTTGAGAGTGAATTGTGATGCCTGAAGAAGGACACAAAGTCGGGAATAAAAATGTGAAGGAAGGAGGAGAGGGCAGGAATGTTAAAGACCTGAAAAAGCAAATTCTGTAGTTTGGGAAGGAAAATGTTAGTGTTTAAAAGTGGATGATAAAGTTGAATTTGGAAAAATCTGGGTGGATACACACAGAAGGAGGTCTGGTGAGCTGGCAATGAGCGCTTTCAGCCCAGAAAGCCAACCACATCCTGGGCTGCATCCCCAGCAGCGTGGGCAGCAGGGCGAGGGGGGGGATTCTGCCCCTCTGCTCCGCTCGGGGGAGACCCCACCTGCAGTGCCTGCGTCCGGCTCTGGAGCCCTCAGTGCAAGAAGGACACGGAGCTGTTGGAGCGGGGCCAGAGGAGGCGCCGGAGATGCTGGGAGGGCTGGAGCCCCTCTGCTGGGAGGACAGGCTGAGAGAGCTGGGGGGGTTCAGCCTGGAGAAGAGAAGGCTCCGGGGAGACCTTCCAGCCCCTGCCAGTCCCTCAAGGGGCTCCAGGAAAGCTGGGGAGGGACTCTGGATCAGGGAGGGGAGCCATAGGACGAGGGGAAATGGTTTCAAACTGAAAGAGGGGAGATTTAGATGAGATATTGTGAAGAAATTGTTTGCTGTGAGGGTGGTGAGCCCCTGGCCCAGGTTGCCCAGAGAAGCTGTGGCTGCCCCATCCCTGGAGGGGTTCAAGGCCAGGTTGGACGGGGCTTGGAGCAACCTGGTGTGGTGGGAGGTGTCCCTGCCCAGGGCAGGGGGTTGGAACTGGGTGATCTTTAAGGTCCCTTCCAACACAAAGCATTCCATGACTCTAACTGCGTGGCACAGGCTTTGGGGTCAGGGAGGAGCATGCTTCACTCCTATCCTCAGCCAAGCCAAGCTGTTTGCTTATTAAATAAATCTGCATTTCCTCCCCTTGTCCTAAGCAATAATGATTTTAAACCCTGGAGATGAAAAAAAAAACCAAAAATGCCAACACACCCACATTATTTAGGAGGGTTTTGGTTTTTTTTGTGGGAGACGCATAGTAACTTTTTTTCTTGACCTTAGATGTGTTCGTCCTGCAGCCGCTTCGTCAGGAGCTATGTGCTGCCTAATATTGAAGCACGAGTCAATCAGCAGTGATTTAACAAGTGATAAGAGAAGGTTGCCTGAGACCTGCTGGCTGTTTTCCTTATCTCATTCCTATAGTGGTGGATTTTGCTCCAAAGGCTGAAGCTTGCCATGTCCTGAGCACCATTTATTTACCTGATACATTAAAAAAATCCCACAAAAGCAAAAAAAAAAGGGGTTGTTCCATGCCTAGTTTGGGCTCCCAAGGGATTTACAGGCTCCCTGGAGAGCATCTCTAATGGGGAAACTCCTGGCTGCAGTCAGCTTTATATACAAAGCAACTTATCTCAAAAATTAGCATGTTTTCAGCCCAAACCGACTGAAAAAGCAATGGCGACTTCAGCACTTCCCCAAAGAGGTCAGAAAGGCCGTCAGTCCCTGTAAAGTTTTAGTTCATACTTTCGGTTCTTGAAAAGAGACGCAAAATAGTTGCGGAAAAACAGGCGGCTGCTCCCCCCGGGACAAACAGCGGAGGAGGTGGGCATATCCCTAAGGATGCGCTCTGCAATGCCCCATAACAGACTTGAAGGTGTTTTATAGGACTGCACGGATTTAAAATCGCTAATACGCAACTTGCGGGCTGAAATCTATTCAGAAATAAGGAGGTATTGGGGATAAAGAGGAAAACGCAGTAAGTTACGTGGAAAAAAAACGAGCATCATTGATGTTCTGACTCCAGCTCCTCGGCATCACACGGCTGGCGGCGCCGAGGATTTCTGAGCCAGAAAGTACAAAGGGCAGGGTGAAAATTGGGTTCTTTTGCCCGTGTTTTATGTCTACAAAACCTCCCAGGCAGCAGGGAAAACTACAAAATCAAAGAGCGATGAGCAGAGGGAAGAAATCCTGTGGGAATCAGAGGGATGTTAGGCAGGTTACAAGCGATTGATTTATTTTTTTAGTATTATTTTAGTCACCAAAGCATAAAAAAAAATACACAGTGAAGGGCTTTACTCTTAGCTAGTTGAGAATTATATGTAAAGGTCTATGTGTCCAAGAACATTTAGACCAAGAATCCAACCAAGACCAGGTTGGACGGGGCTTGGAGCAACCTGGTCTGGTGGGAGGTGTCCCTGCCCAGGGCAGGGGGTTGGAGCTAGATGGTCTTTAAGGTCCTTTCCAACCCGAACTGTTCTATGATTCCACAGTTTTGTGACTTTTGCACACAGTGTATCGAAGCATAAATTCACTTAAACACAGCAACAACATCTCCAATTTTACCACCTAAATACCAGAGTCTAGTGTATTCAATATTATTTTTCTGATTTTCTTTCCATCATTTCACTATAGGAAGGCTTCTAAACCCAAAAAAAAAAAAAAAAAATAAAAAAATCAATCTTTAAAATGCGACCCCCCAAAATGATTGGATATAAACAGCAGCGGGGGGGGAGGGAAAAAGTATACTCACTGCTTTTCTAGAGGAAATATATAACAAAGCTTGCAAAAAGTAGAATGCAAATACTAAAGCCTATGTAAAGATATGTAAATGAGGCACAATGCTTGTAAAAACCCAACCGAGGGAGGGGGATCTCACCAGCTGCTAAGGGATGCGTTTGTTACCTTGCAGAAATGCTCTCAGGTGGCTGGAGAGATGGGGGCAGCCTTGCCCAGGTGCTGCAGACAAAGCTGGGAAGAAACGAGGATTAATCGTCTGTTTTTATTCCATCCTGTTTGGCATCTCCTTGCACCCTACCAGAAAGTCTGAGCTCCTACAAGGCATCTAAAGCTGCCTGAAAGCCTGGAAAAGCCAGAGAGTAGCACTGCATCCCTCTGGCCTTTGAGGGCCAACCTTTCTGCTCCATCCATGAAGCACCATGGACCATCCCTGCTTGTCTCAGTTCCTGTTGATGAGGCCCCAGGGTTCCCCTTTTCAACATCTGAAATAAGTCCCAGGTGATTCCCTTCCCAGCCATCGCACAGCTTTGATTTCCCACGCCGGCTGCTGGGTTTTAGCAGAATTTTGCTCACTCATTAGAGCTGTTATTTTCTATTCCAGGGCAAACAGTCTGTCCATTTCTGAGGGTGGTGGGGAATGTATTTTATCATAGAATGTGTTGGGTTGGAAGGGACCTTTAAAGGCCATCTAGTCCAACCCCCCTGCGGTGAGCAGGGACATCTTCAACTAGATCAGGTTGCTCAGAGCCTCATCAAGCCTGGCCTTGAATGTCTCCAGGGATGGGGCCTCCACCACCTCTCTGGGCAACCTGGGCCAGTGTCTCACCACCCTCATTGTAAAGAACTTCTTCCTAATGTCTCATCTAAACCTGCCCTGCTCTAGTTTAAAACCATCGCCCCTCGTCCTATCGCTACATGCCCTTGCAAACAGTCCCTCCCCAGCTTTCTTGTAGGATCCCTTCAAGTACTGCAAGGGGCTCCAAGGTCTCCCCGGAGCCTTCTCTTCTCCAGGCTGAACACCCCCAACTCTCTCAGCCTGTCCTCACAGCAGAGGGGCTCCAGCCCTCGGATCATCCTCGTGGCCCTCCTCTGGCCCTGCTCCAACAGGTCCATGTCCTTCTTGTGCTGAGGGCTCCAGAGCCGGACACAGTACTCCAGGTGGGGTCTCATGAGAGCAGAGTGGAGGGGGAGAATCACCTCTCTTGATCTGCTGGCCCCACCTTCTCCCAGAGAGGGGTGAGAAAGGAAAAAAACGGATGGTCTTTCTCACTAAAGAGAATCTTTAGCATCATTGCGGTTTAGAACAGGGCTTGAAACTGGCTCTTAAGAAAACTTTTCTGTGCTGTTCATACTTCTTCTGAAAATCAGCCAAGATGGGGGGAAAAAAACGTCAGTTGACACAGTAACGACACATTAAAAACTTGCTGGACTTCCAGATGAAAACTTCAAAGGACACTGGCAGGATGGAGGTGGGACGGGCAGGGGATGGAGATAAGATGGAGGTGGGATGCAGGAGAGAAGCAGGTGGGATGGAGGTGGGCAGGATGGAGACAGGATAGTTGCAGGATGCAAGCAGGATGGAGGCAGTTTGGAGGAGGGAAGCAGGTGGGATGGAGGAGAGAGGCTGGAGGAGGGAACCAAGGGGGATGGAGGTGGGATGAAGGCAGGATGGAGAAGGGAATCAAGAGGGATGGAGGTGGGATGGAGGCAGAATGGAGAAGGGAAGCAGGTGGGATGCAGGTGTGAATGGGGAGGGATGTAGGCAAGTTGGAGAAGGAAAGCTAGATGGGATTCAGGCTGGCTGCAGGCACACTGGAGGAAGGAACCAAGAGGGATGGAGGTGGGATGGAGAAGGGAAGCAGGTGGGACTGTGGAGGGATGCAGGCAGGCTGTAAGCAAGCTGCAGGCAGGCTGGAGGACGGAATCAAGAGGGATGGAGGTGGGATGGAGGCAGGATGGAGAAGGGAAACAAGAGGGATGGAGGTGGGATGGAGGTAGGACGGAGAAGGGAAACAAGAGGGATGGAGGTGGGACGGAGGCAGAATGGAGAAGGGAAGCAGGTGGGATGCAGGTGGGATTGAAGAGGGATGGAGGTGGGATGCAGGAGGGAAGCAGGCAGGGTGTAGGAGGGAATCAAAAGAGAAGGAGGTGGGATGGAGGCAGGATGGAGAAGGGAAGCAGGTGGGATGTGGATGGGATTGAAGAGGGATGGAGGTGGGATAGAGGCAGGCTGGAGGAGGGAATCAAGAGGGATGGGGGTGGGATGGAGGCAGGATGGAGAAGGGAAGCAGGTGGGATTGAAGAGGGATGGAGGTGGGATGGAGGCAGGATGGAGAAGGGAAGCAGGTGGGATGCGAGTGGGACTGAGGAGGGATGGTGTCAGGCTGCAGGAGGGACTCGAGAGGGATGAGGAGCGAAGCCGGCGGGCTGGAGGCGGGCCGGGGGCGGGGAGCCGGCAGGATGCAGTCACGCCGGGGGCGGGCCGGGGCCGGGATGACTCAGCCGCCGGGCGCTGCCCCTTCCGCGGCCGCCGAGGGATCGCGGGGCCGGCGGGCGCTGCGCGGGGCCGTGCGGGGCGGTGAGTCCCGGGGTGGGCGGGCGGGGGGGGGGGGCTGGACCGGTGCCGGCCATAAGGAGCGCAGTGGGGCCGGGTTGGGGGATGTGGGCGCTGCGGCGGGGACAGGTAAAGGACAGGGGATGCTGCGCTGCACCGCCCGGCGTGGGACGGGGCGGGGGGGTGAGGAGGGGGCACGCGTATGGGGTGGGGGGGGGTGAGGATGGGGCACCCCCTTCCACTGCTACAGCGGGGCCGGGCAAGGATGCCCCCCCCCCCCGACTTTGGGGCAGCGTCAGCGTGTCCCCCACGTTTTCTAGCGGCGTTTTTGGGGTGTTTTTGGCCGTGGCGGGTCCAGGAGGGATGCTCCTGGCGGGGTTTGTTGCGGGAGCAGGGGGAGGGAAATGGCATTTAACCCTTCGTGCGCCTGCAAAACCAGCAAACCTTCCTGCAAGGGACAGAGGAGGGGAGAGGAAACCTTGTTTTTATCATGAAGATGGGGGGGGGGGGAATAACCAAACCCATATTTCGTCAGCTGACGGTAAGGAGGTGGGTTTGGCACCCGCTGAAGGGCTTCTGGGAACATCCCGTGATGCTCGGCCGAGCGTGGGTCCGGCATCACTTCCCTGGATCTGGCACCCGGGCCGTGGAGTGGAGATGAAGCTGGATAAAAGCTGCCTCGCATCATTCTGGCGTGCAATATACCTGTCGTCCCTCTATCGCGCTCTCAGGGCTGTGCCGCGGGCGTGATGCGGCAAAGATCACTCCCTTCTTGTCTTTCCTTCCAGGTTGCAAAGTTGAGGACGAGGAATTTCCGTAGCGCAGGGTGTCTGCTGCGGCAGCTGAGGTCTTGTGCAAGACTCTGGTTTATGGTTTGGTCTGTAAGAGCAAAGTGGGGAGAAAAAAAAAAAAAATAAATCAGTGCAGCTCCATTTGGGAGGGATCTTGCGCTTTCTGTGAATGCAAGCTGTAGGGGCGAGTGTTGCAACTTGTCTCCAGGTGTATTTACTTTGCCTAAGCTGTGCTAATGGTTTGGCTTTTCCTGGAAAGGAATGGGTGTAGGGAAGAGTGGCTCGTGTTTTGGTTTTTTTTTTTTTTTTTTTTTAAGACAAAAAACGTCAAGCTTTGATAATGCAGTAATGGCCGTAATGAAGTCAGCAGGCCACGGGTTTGGGGTACCCAAGCTAACCTGGCGAGCGCAGCAAGCTCAGCTGGATCCCTTTGTTTATACACTGGCTTTATTGTGGCTGAGAGTCATGCAGGAACCCTGGCAGCCAGAACAAAGGACAAAGCTCCGCTTGGGTAAAGGGCAGCCTCGCAGGAGGAGGACACATGACTTGGGCTTTGCTGAGCACCTCACCTCCCTGAGGAGTGGGGGAATGTTTCAGCTGTGGGGGTGGGACAGCTTTTATCTGCCTCAAACCCTTGGAAAAGGGGGTGTGGGTGCCTCCGTCTGTCTGTGCCTGGAGGGGTTTGGCCCAGACAGTGGAGGAGCTGAGAGGTGCTCCAGGGCTGGGACTTATCTCCTGGCCTGACCTGCCTGAGCTGAGTCATGTGAGCCGGGCTTGGAATAGCCTGTTTTGGGGGTTTTATTGACTCTGCAGAGAAATGCCTAGTGAAACGGGACTTGTGGGCTTTGATTTCTGGGGGTGGTGTGGAGAAGATCTTCATGGGAGGGCTCTGCAGAGGGGTTTGCTGTGGCAGGCACTGTGCGTCTCCATCGGCTGCTGGGAGGAGGCTGTGGGATCCTGCTGATCTCTGGAATAAAGTGGTCCAAACAGTCAGAACTGGGGAAAACAGGCAGGGAACCGCCTCTGTCTCTAAGATCTCCTGGTGAGGAGAGATGGAGAAGGCACCTGGGTGATGTCCCCTCCTCCTTGGCTCGCTGCCTGCGGCGCAGAGGGACTGCGGGTGGGTGGTGCAGCACCAGCCGCAGCCATCTCACTTCGGATGCTCTTCGCCCTCGCACGCTGCAGCGAGCAGCTCGTGTGGGAGAGCCTTCGCCCTCACTGCTTCCTCCTCGCTGGCTGGGAGCCGGGGCTTAAGGGAGCCCAAATTTCCTCTTTTTAAGCAGCCAGCTGGCTGACTTGTGAGAGTCCTGCCCGGGGTCAGGTGTGCTGGTGGGTAGCAGCTTTCCAGAGTTGTTTCATGCTCATCTTTCAAGAGATTGAGCAACCTGGTCTAGTGGGAGGTGGTCCCCCATCCCCCTTGGCAGGGGGGTTGGAACTAGATGAGCTTGAAGGTCCCTTCCCACCTAAACCATTCTATGATATTGCATTACCAGATATTTTGGATCCCGAAGCAGGGGGCAGGGGATTTGTCCTCAGCTCCCAGGTCTGTAGCCCAAGAGGATGTGGAACAGCTCAGATTTGGGGGGGGGGGGGGGGGGGGGAATGACTCTTTGCAAGGCCCAAATGCCCTTCTGCCATCTGCAGAGTTTGCCAGGGTGAAGCTGCCCTATGTCTTAAGGAGTCCCAGAGCCAAGCTTTGCTTCTGTTTCCCAGCTCATAAGCTGTGGTGGGATGTGGGCTCTGAAGACAGCCTTTGCCAGGGTTGTCCTGAAGCTGTGGGGCACCACGGAGACCTGGTGGTCGGGGGGGTGGTGGTGCAAAGGGAAGGGATCTCCTGGGCTTGCTGGAGAAACTCCTCTGGCCTGATCACCCTGCAGAAAGAAGAGCATATTTATTACCCGTCGGGTGCAGCAGCTGTTATGCTGTTTTGGTGGTGTTTTAAAACAGCTGTGGGGCTTTGGAGGGGGGGAAGTGTGAGCGGAGGAGATAGGGGTGACGGGGGAAGCGATAACGCTGCCGTGGGAAGTGTCTCACCGCTGGTATCCACGGGGAGAAAGGCGGGGGGTGAGATGGTGGAAACCAGCAGCTTGCCATGGGGTCGGCGTGTCTCCGGCTGCTCGTGACTTGCTGGCGGTGGAAATTCATCCAGCGAGTCCCGTGCCTGCGCTCGCGCTATATATAGATTTGCTGCGCACGGGGTGCGCGCTGAAGCCGGGAGCAAAGGCAAGGCGGTGGAGGGGGGCGGGTAGGGAGGAAGAAATCACATGAGCTCGAGGGTTTCCCCCTTCCTTCTCCACCCAGGTCTCGGCATATTCCGTGCCATCCAGCTGAGAATATCAGCTCCCCCTCCCCAAACTACATGCCCATAGGAGCCTTCAGAGCGTGGTTTGGGTGGGAAGGGACCTTTAAAGGCCGTCTAGTCCAACCCTCCCCTACGTCTTCAAGTAGATCAGGTTGCTCAGAGCCCTGGTCCAACCTCACCTGGAATGTTTCCAAGGATGGGGCATCCACAGCTTCCCTGGGCAACCTGGGCCAGGGGCTCCCCACCCTCACAGCAAAGAATTTCTTCACAACATCTCATCTAAATCTCCCCTCTTGCAGTTTGAAACCATTTCCCCTTCATCCCATGGCTCCCCTCCCTGATCCAGAGTCTCTCCCCAGGTTTTCTGGAGACCCTTTAGGGACTGGAAGGGCCTCTAAAGTCTCCGCGAAGCCTTCTCTTCTCCAGGCTGAACCCCCCCAACTCTCTCATGGGGAGGGGGGGGTGCCATGCCCCTGGGAAACCTGGCAAGAAGTTTCTTTGCTGAAACGACCCACTGGCTGCTGGCTATTTGGGATGCACTGAGTGATGGCTTGCTGCTTCTGCTGGGCTTGCTGGCCACGGGCCACCTCGTGGGGGTGGCTGCAGCGCAGCAGAGCTTAAAACAGGAGCGTCTGTCGGAGAGGAAACCGCCTGGTATCTCTTTTCGGTTTGGTTTCGGGTTGCCTGGAGCTCGCAGCCTGCAGCCGGTGCGGTCTGGTAACCGGAGGAGGTGAGATGTCCCGTGTCCGTCCGTCAAGAGCCCTGTGCGAGCGGCCGTGTCGACGTGGGAGGCTTTGCGGGGCGGGTTGCAGCGCGTCAGCAAAGTTAGAGGCATCCTGCTGAAAACAAAATGTGTATCAGGTAGCTTCTGGCCTCAAAACTGGTGCGGAAAATATGAAGTTGACTGCAGGAAGTACAGAGGTCTGTGGTTTGTTTGTTTGTTTGTTTTTTCTTTTTCAAAAAGATTTTTCATTAGAAAAGGTGCTTCAGCTCAGGCTTCATAGAGCCATGGAATGGTTTGGGTTGGAAAGGACCTTAAAGATCATGGAGTTCCAACCCCCCTGCCATGGGCAGGGACGCTGGCCCAGGTTGCCCAGAGAAGCTGTGGCTGCCCCATCCCTGGAGGGGTTCAAGGCCAGGTTGGACGGGGCTTGGAGCAACCTGGTCTGGTGGGAGGTGTCTCTGCCCAGGGCAGGGGTTTGGAACTAGGTGATTTTGAAGGTCCCTTCCAACCCAAACCATTCTGTGATTCTGTGACATCTCCCACTAGACCAGGTTGCTCAAAGCCCTGTCCAACCTGGTCTTCCTACGGCCACGTTGAAGGAGCACAAGGCAGAAAGCCACACCAGCCTTAGAAACGGGTATTTGTTTTACTGGGTGTAACCTCCTTCCTGCCGTGCCAGCAAGGGAGCACAGTGGGGACACCAGCAATGCCAGCGAGTCCCTTGTCTGCGAGAAACCCCTAAGCGAGCAAATACACGTGAAACCCCTTCAAAAAGGGGAGATTTCGGGGTAGGAGGACGCACGTGCTGCTGGAACTCAACTAGCTGTTGGGCTGAGCATCCCGCTGGAAGCACGGAGGGTGAGAAGAAGAATAAATAAATGGTGGAAGGAGGAGGGGGAAAGAAAGTAAGAAGGAAAGAAAGAAAGAAAAGCCCCTTTCTACAGTTAGCTGCAGCCTCCTGGGCTTGTCGCTGGCAGAAAGTAGGACACTCCTGCTGGGTTTTCTTTCTCTGGAAAACTTGGCGGCGAGTGGGTGGGTGGAGGCAGCCTGCATGGAAATGCGTGAGTGTCTCCCCATCGCCTGCCCAGCAAGCTCTGCTGCCGCTGGCAAGAGCTGCGTGTCCGGCTGCTCGGGCGTATTTGCCCAGAATGGTTTAAAGCTTGGGCTTGCAAAGGTGATTACAACCTCAGCTCGTTGAGATGAGTAGGAATTAAAGCCTAAATATCTCTGCTGTTCAGGCTGCCGTGGAGTACCCGACGTCTTGGGTTGCTCACCAGGCTTTTGGTGGTCATTGGGGTGGATGTGGGGTTGGTGGAAGGGGAGGTTTTGGAGGAGGAGGTGGAGGAGGGTGCTCTGGTGTGTTTGTAGAGGTTGAGCAGCTCGTGGCCCGTCTGAGTCAGGCGTGGGGACGCGGAGCAAGCGGTGGCTGCTGGCGTTGGGGGTTAAGTTGGAGTTGGGCAATTTAATGTGAATTAGGCTCAAGGAGGCGGGAGAGCAGAGAAACCACTGAGCCCTGGAGCATCTTTGGGCTGGGTGATGCTTGTGAGGCTGTGGTCCACTCTTGCCGTGCTCCTGGATTTCCTCTGCCTCTCTGTTCCCCAAATTGGGACTTCCCTGGTGCCCAGCACCAAGGGATGTGGTTTCACAGCCTCCCTCCTGAAAAGCCCTGGTGGCAGCTCAGGTGCATGCGGACCCCCCTCTGTATGGGCAGGGGGTCACCACCTCAGGGCTGTGATCCCGATCAGGGTCCTCAGGGCAATGGGCTGGCCAAAAGTGAGGACGTAAAGTCCAAAAAAATGGGATTTGGAGTGATATCTTCAAAGGGAAGTGCACTGTACTAGGGCAGGGGACTAGCAAGTCCCCGGGGCTGCAGTTTGCCGTGGAGGTGGGGTGTCGCTTATTCCTTCTCCTAGACCTTATTCTCTGTTTTTATGGAAGTAAACACAGCTTTTAATACCCTCCAAATCCCTTGGATCTGCTTCAAAAGGTATTTTCCTGCTGCCCCTAATCCTGCAGTGGTCGACAAACAGGGTTGCCTTGTCTGGTTTCTTCTGAGCTGCAGGAGGGGGGTTGTTAGTCTGCTCCTGCGTCTCTCCTGACCTTTGGGGTAAATCGGGATCGGGAGGGGCTTCGTGCAGCCACGTGTTTTATCCTCCCACGTGTTGCTGCGACGGTCCTTCTGCCAAGCCCTCGCTCGCAGTCCGAGCCTGCCATGGGAAGGTTTCCAATGATGC
Source organism: Fratercula arctica (assembly GCA_947846985.1). Lineage (NCBI taxonomy): Eukaryota > Metazoa > Chordata > Aves > Charadriiformes > Alcidae > Fratercula > Fratercula arctica. The sequence goes on from CANTUZ010000003.1 coordinate 121,144,288, forward strand.
CCATATCTGGCTGCAGGTGGAGCGTCCCGTTCTCTAGCCAAGATGTGGACATCCGTGACCATCCTGTGTGTCCTGGTGGCCTTTGCCAATGCTCGCAGCATTCCTTACTACCCTCCTCTCTCCACTGACTTGGTCAACCACATAAACAAGCTCAACACCACCTGGAAGGTGAGTACCAGGTTGGGTTTTTTGGCGGGGTTTTTTGGGTGCATTGCTCAACAGTCTCTTTGTGGGACTCAATAGCTAAGCTTTGGAAGCCTCACCACGATGGTTGCATCAAACCAGCCTTGGTCCCAGTTGACTTCTCCAGTGAGTTGATGCTGTCAGGGATTCCTGCGGTGATGGTAACTGTGCAGCTTTTCCTCTTTGGAGCACAACACTGATGAATTTGTAGAGTAGGAGGAAACTCTGTAGGAAGCTGGAAACAAGCATCAAGTGTCAAGCTGTATCAGTGACCTCCTTGGCCAGGCCGCTGTGGCCAAAGCCTAGAGTTGGACCGTAGCTTACTGGTCATGATGGACTGATCCTGGAAGGGGCTGTGTTCTGTGTCTATAGATAGCTTGGCTCTTGGCCCCTGGGTTTTATAGCAAATGTCGGACGCTAGTTGGGTGTGAGGGAGATCTGGAGCACCAGGCTGGTCCCAGCAATGCACGTGGTGGCTGTGAAGAGTCATGTCCCATTTTTCTGTGTCTCTTCCCAGGCAGGGCACAACTTCCACAACACTGACATGAGCTACGTGAAGAAACTCTGTGGCACCTTCCTGGGTGGGCCCAAGCTCCCCGAGAGGTGAGTGCTGGGAGAAGAAGATGAGGGCCTTGTAAAAGCTTGTGTGGATGCTCCTGGTGTGTCTGGAGTGGGTGAGGGCCTCCCCAGAAGGCTGTGAGCAGGTTTCCCCTGGGTGCAGCTTGGTAGACATCTTGCATGGAATTAAGCATGATGGCGGGGGGAACATCCATCCTCTGTCCTGCCAGATGCTTGACCAATCGTGTAACCTGTACTCCTTGAAACTTAAAACACTGGAGGAACTGCTGACCTGTTGTGAGGACTTCAGCATTTATTCTCCTTCAGTAAGCAAACAACAAGAGCACCTGTCCTCCAGGTTGTCTTCAGAGGAGGTTGGAGAGTCCTGTGGTGTTCCTGTAATGAGACTTCCTTCTTCTCACTTGCAGGGTGGATTTTGCTGCAGACATGGAGCTGCCTGATAACTTTGACTCGCGGACGCAGTGGCCTAACTGTCCTACCATCAACGAGATAAGAGACCAGGGCTCTTGTGGCTCTTGCTGGGTAAGAGCATGGATGGTTTAAGGTTGTGTTGATCCAGAGTTTGCTGGACAAAAAACCATGCTGTTGAGTTTGCTACCAAACTGCATAAATGGGGGGACGTGGAGGTTCCTGCAGTATCTGAGCTTCTTGATGGGCTTCTCCCAGCGAAGCTCATGCTTGCTGCACTCATTGCCAGAAGGTTTCTCTCCCATGGCCAGCTCTAATGCTTTTCCCTTGGGTTTTGGGGGCTGCCCACAGGCTTTCGGTGCCGTAGAAGCAATTTCGGACAGGATCTGCGTTCACACGAATGCCAAGGTGAGCGTGGAAGTCTCAGCGGAGGACTTGCTGTCGTGCTGCGGCTTCGAGTGTGGCATGGGGTGAGCTGCTCTTGGTTCTTGGGCACTTAAAAGGTGGGTGGGAGGACACAACCTGAAGATGCTGATTGTTTCAGCCCTGTCTTCCTGGTCTCCCTGATGAGCAGGAAGCCCCACCGGTGGTTTGTGCTGTAGATGCTGGAGTTAAGTGGGAACGTAAAGGTGACTGCATGGACATAAGGTCCCTTGGGGCCACATCCTGCCTCCAGTAGGATGATGATGGGTGGCGGAGGGGAGGGCAAGCACGTAACGATGCTTTCCCATACAGAGTTGACAGTCCCTAAGCCAAAGGATCTTTTAATAGCCCGAAAGCCGTGGTTTTCAGGCACAAGCCTTTTGCCTGTGGCTTTTGCAGTTGTTGAGAGCAGGGTGAGGAGTTGGGTCTCCAAGTTGTGTGGCTACCGCTGCTCCTGGCGGCAGAAGCTGACCAGGGACCTGGTAAGGAGGCACCACTGCTTTGGGATTTGGAGGCATGGGTGCTCTTAGCTGCTTCTTGCCTTGAGACTTTGGTGTCTTGAAGCCTAGAAATCCTGAGGAAGGCAGGGACAGACTTAAAAAAGTTCAATGTGCTGAAAGCATCCCTGCAGCCATTCCAGGCTGGCTCCATTTCCCTCACCTCTTCCCAAGAGAGGGTGTCTGTGAGCAGGCTGGAGCTGGAACCGTTGTCTCTTTCTCCAGGTGCAATGGCGGTTACCCCTCCGGCGCCTGGAGGTACTGGACAGAGAGGGGCCTCGTGTCTGGGGGTCTCTACGATTCCCATGTGGGTAAGTCCTGGCTGTGAAAGCAAAGAGGAGCATCTCTGCTCGGTTACAGGTTCACGTCCTTCAGGGTCCTTCAGCATCTTTGTGGCTGCTCCCCCCTTCAGGTGTGGGCTCAAACACCTCTGCTGTCCCAGCTGGTTGCTCCTGTCCCCATGGTCCCTTCTGGTCACCCCTTTGGGACAAGGGTCCCCAAGCAGCACCTAGTGGCAGGAGACCCATCCAGGAAGGGAGCACAGTAGCCAGAGTTAACAAGCCCACAAGGCTTCTGCTTCCATAGCAGGAATGAATCGGGCTGTGAATTTTATTGTTGTTCCTGGTTTTGGACCAGTTCAATACACTTTGGTTGAGGGCAGGAGTCTTCCTGACATGTTTCCCCCTCAAGAAGTAACTTTAAAGGGGGTTAGAATCATAGAATGTATTGGGTTGGGAGGCCTTTTAAAGGCCATCTAGTCCAGTCCCCCTGCAGTGAGCAGGGACATCTTCAACTAGATCAGGTTGCTCAGAGCCTCATCAAGCCTGGCCTTGAATGTCTCCGGGGATGGGGCCTCCACCACCTCTCTGGGCAACCTGGGCCAGTGTCTCACCACCCTCACTGGAAAGAACTTCTTCCTAATGTCCAATCTAAACCTGCCCTGCTCTAGTTTAAAACCATTGCCCCTCGTCCTATTGCTACATGCCCTTGCAAACAGTCTCCAGACTGGAAACATCTGCCTCCTTCTAGCATGACCGTGAGTTGTTTCTCACTTCCATCTTGTCCATCACCTTGTCAAGAGGGAGGTGGTGGGAGGCAGGTCCAGAGGGGAAACCCATTGCTGATGCAGGCGTTGCTCATCTGGCAGAGGAAGACCTACTCTTGCTCGCACCCCACTGATCTGTGGGGTTTCTAGGTCAGAAAGGTCTTACCCTTTCTTGGGGCCTTCTCCAGCATGGCTGTTGGGGACAGGGGTGCTTGGGGACAGCCAGTTCATGCCGCCTCTGTCCTCAACAGGTTGCCGTCCCTACTCCATCCCACCCTGTGAGCATCACGTCAATGGCTCCCGGCCACCGTGCACTGGGGAGGGGGGTGAAACCCCCAGGTGCAGCCGTCACTGCGAACCCGGCTACTCGCCCTCGTACAAGGAGGACAAGCATTACGGTAAGGGAGGTGGCCTCCCACACTGCTCGATGCACAGCAGCTCCAGAGCTGCTCCTAGTGGTAGCTTGGTGGGCTTGTCAGGGTTGGACCTCTTCCTAAGCTCTTTCATGGTGGTTATTTTCTGTGCCCTCAGGGTGGGTGGTCCTGGAGCAAACCATAAGCCTGGCAGATGCGCAGGTTGTATTTGCCGAGACTCAGCTGAGGTGGGGGAACAGATCTGAGTCCTCATGGTGCACATGCCTGGGTTGAAGAGCATGGTGCTGAGCCCTGTGGAAGTCTGATGTCAAAGCCACCTCCATCCGACTCCGTGGTGGTAGCCAGACCTATACTTGTAGGAGAGTCTGGCTGCTTCTTGGAGATTTGTCTTAGCCTTGAGTAATTTGGGTTGTTTTGGAAATGAAGATGTACAAGGGGAAAACTTCCCACTGAAGGTGTCTGGAATAGGTCTTCGGGTACAGAATAGGACTCAGGTTAAAGCTTTCCCTCTGGAAGAGGGATGGTTGGAGCCCACTTTCCCCATCTGGCTCTGTCAGTGCTTCTGGAGCAGCTGGGTTTGAATTTAACCTTTAAGTGGAGAAGGCCTCTTGCAGGGCCACACCAAGCAGACACTGTCCAGCTGTCCCCAGACCTGTGTGGTCTGACAATGCTGTACTGATGGTGGGACTTTTTTCCTCCCTAGGCATCACATCCTATGGTGTCCCTCACAGTGAGAAGGAAATCATGGCTGAGATCTACAAGAACGGCCCGGTGGAAGGAGCCTTTATTGTCTATGAGGACTTCCTGATGTACAAGTCTGGTGAGCATCAGCCCTGAGGCTGTAGGGAGCCCTGTTCCCTGCTTCATCCACAGGGTCTGTCTTTTGAGGACCTTGCCCCTCTACTCAAGTCTGAATCACAGAATTGCCCAGGTTGGAAGGGACCTTTCAGATCATCGAGTCCAACCATCAACCCAACTCTGACAAAACCACCGCTAAACCATGTCCCTCAGCACCATGTCTACCCATCTTTTAAATGCCTCCAGGGATGGTGATTCCACCACCTTCCTGGGCAGCCTGTTCCAATGCTTGATAACCCTTTGGGTTAAGAAATTTTTCCTAATATCCATCCTAAACCTCCCCTGGCGTAACTTGAGGCCGTTTCCTCTTGTCGCATCGCCTGTTCCTTGGGAGAAGAGACCAACCCCCCCTGGCTACCCCCTCCTTTCAGGGAGTTGTAGAAAGTGAGAAGGTCTCCCATCAGGAGATCTCAAGTTCACACTTGAGTATCCGGTGTTACAAGAACACGGGCAGATACCATCTCCTGTATCCATTGGTTTATAGCAAGGACAGTAGGTGCTTGGAATCGGGTCAGGGAGGAAGCCCCTGTGGGCACCCCCAGAATCACAGTTGAGAACAGCTAAGATTTTAGGTAAAATCCTGGCAGATGGTTCTCCTGGTGTGGACCCCAATTCCCTGTTCCAAACTGCTTGTGATGTGCCACCTTTGGGACCAAGTGTCTCTGGGTGTCCTGCATGCTGAGCTGATGCTTAGCATCAACCCTTCCTCCAGACTCTACACTGAGGTTCCATTTAACTTCAGGTTAACTTCAGGTTTCCATTTAACTGGAAAAAAAAATACCAAAAAAAAGGCCACCTCAGCTGGTCTCTGGGCTTTGATAGCAAAGGTCTCACAAGCTGGCAGGGGTCTGGAGCGGGAGGAGACACGGCGCCTGTTGACGTGTTGGCTTGTTGCCTTGCAGGGGTCTACCAGCACGTGTCCGGCGAGCAGGTTGGAGGTCACGCCATCCGGATCCTGGGCTGGGGGGTGGAAAACGGCACTCCGTACTGGCTGGCCGCCAACTCCTGGAACACCGACTGGGGAGACAACGGTGAGGCCACCCCTGGAATGCTGCCTGCGGGGGGTGGGGGGTTGCCGGAGGGAACCCCTTCCCCATTCTTGGCACGATGGGGAGGTTGAGTTTTGCTCTTTGGTGTGCTTCCAGGCTTCTTCAAAATCCTCAGAGGAGAGGACCACTGCGGCATCGAGTCGGAGATCGTGGCTGGCATCCCCAGGCCGGAGCAGTACTGGAAGAGGGTGTAACCCTCTTCACGAAACCACAAATAATGCCGAGTCCCCGACGCTTTTAACTGATAGCGGGTTGGGTGCAGAGCCCCCCCTCTCCTTCTACGAGACTATAGATGAGGTTACTTTATTAAAGCTTTTTATCTTTTTTTTTTTTTTTTTTTTTTTTTTTTAAACTGTATGGTGGAGCTGGAGGTGGGACTGCTCTCCGCAAGCCCTCTGCTCCTGGTGGGTCGCAGCTATGGGGTGGTCACTGCTCAAAGGACTGCTGGAGGGCTCCCTGGCCTCTTGCACCACGGTGTTTGGGGTTAGCCCGGACCCCTTCCAGCCCAGTCTCTTACTGGGAGGGTAGGAAGCAGTAGCTTTGTGCTGGGACGAGGGACTTAGTGGGGCAGCAGAGGTGGACCCTGCTGGGAAGCCATGGCCAGATGTGATTTCTGCACCTTTGATGGGGTTGATCTGACTGTTGGCGCCCAAAACAAGCAGGGTATGTGAGCGTGTGCCTTCAGTTGGTTAAACTTAGACCTATTCATGACGAAATACTGACGAACTTGATGTGGGGCTGGCTCGGGCCGCGTTAAGGCCCCTCCTGCCTGCGACACGTCCTTTGTGCATTGCTCGCTCCACTCCATCTCTTGGGCTGCTGTTTTAAACCACTTGTTCCTCAGCTTTTTTGATTTGTTGGGTTGGTTGTTTGTTTTGTTTTGTTTTGTTTTTTTTTTCCTGCTGTAGTCTGGGGTTATTGATCCTTGGGAAGGGCCTGGCTGGAGCTCCACGAGCCTTTGATCAAATGTCCCGCGAGCAGCTAGGGAAGAGCAAACCACTTGTCCTCATGGGTGGCTGGGCAGCGTGGTGGGTCACGCCTTGGCCGAGGTCCCGTGTCCAAAGCCGGTGTGATGCTGAGCAGAGATGAGGGATGTTCCCCCAGGCTGCGGCCGGGAACTCATGCAAACGCTGGGAGGTATCTCGCTAAAACTTGCACACAACTGGGGTTTGGTTTTATTTTTGAGCCACAGGCATCAAGGAAGAAGAAAAACCTTATTTTTGTTACCGGGGGGAGGTGTAATAGCTGTGTAGGAGGAATCATGTGATTTGCCAACACTAATATAGTGAAAGAGCTTCTCTTTTTTTTTTTTTTTTTTTTTTTTAATTTTAAAGCACAAAGTATATTGCTGAGCAGAGGCTACAGGCCTGAAACGCGTGAAGCGGGCGCTCTCCCTTGCACTGTACAATAGCCCCTGACCTCTGCTTGCTGGGACACCAGTGGGACAGAGCTGTGGTGTATATGATTGGAACAACCGTGCCAATAAATGATTTCTCCAGTGTCTTGTTCCCTGGCCTTTGGTTGCTTCTGCTTGACTTCAAGCCACTTTAAGTAATTCTCCTGTTGCTCTGTGCGTTGGGGAAGCGGGGGGAGACGCTTCTGTCTTCACACAAGTGTGATCAGTTCCAGCCCTGTCCTCCGGCCATACTGGTGCCAGCGTGACTTGTGCTGAGTCCTGAGGAGCTCCTGGGCATTGCTTACTCCTGGTGATGGAGAAGGTGCTTCAGCATGGACCAGAGTGCAGCCAGGACCAGCCGCAGCATCTCTGCACACGGGCAGGGAAGAGGATGCGCCAAGGCCCAGGAGAGATGCATTCAGGGCAGGGCTGAGCCACCACAGCCACTGTCTGCAGAGCAACAGCCATTAAAAGTTCATTTACTGACCCTCAGCTGTCCCTCAACCTGGTTAAAATGTGTCCTTTAGGTCTGGAACACCAGGCTTTACGGTGATGCCCATGAGTGGCAGCAAGGAAGCATCTCAGCCTAGAGAAGAGAAGGCTCCAGGGAGACCTTCCAGTCCCTAAAGGGGCTCCAGGAAAGCTGGGGAGGGACTCTGGATCAGGGAGGGGAGCCATGGGATGAGGGGGAAGGGTTTTAAACTGGAAGAGGGGAGATTTAGATGAGATCTGAGGAAGAAATTCTTTGGTGTGAGGGTGGTGAGCCCCTGGCCCAGGTTGCCCAGAGAAGCTGTGGCTGCCCCATCCCTGGAGGGGTTCAAGGCCAGGTTGGACGGGGCTTGGAGCAACCTGGTCTGGTGGGAGGTGTCCCTGCCCAGGGCAGGGGGTTGGAACGGGATGACTTTTAAGGTCCCTTCCAACCCAAACCCTTCTATGATCTGCATTTCATCTGAGCTGAGGGCTTGTAACTTGTGGCATGATGGAGAATTACCCATGTAAAAGAAATGACAGCTAAAAAAAAAATTATCAAACAATCTTTTTTCCCAAAGAAAACTTTAATTTTAACAAGACAGGAAGCTGCACAAAGAGAGCTACCGCAAGTTTCTTTTGAACAACAGCTTAAAACTATCTACATCGGTACCTGTGGTGTAGGGGTCCTCCTCCTGAGCAACAGTCTGGCCGCAGGGGCTTGGCCTTGCGAAGGCCACCAAACTGCACCCAGGAGACAGCTCTGTCCCATACTGGGACACTGGCTGCCCTTCCCTTCACAAAGGCAAAGCAGCATTTGAGGGGGAGGTGGGCAGGCAACCTGAAAACCAAAATCCACCCTAGGAAAACAGGACTTGCCCCTCAAGCGTTGCTTCCTCTTGAAGCAAGTCCAGCAGTGGAAGCCTCTTCCAGCTTGCGCGTCGGTCTAACCCAAAGCATCATCCCAAGCTAAAGCCAAGTGGGACAGGGACACCCACCCTGGGTCCCCCTCAGTGGCTCAAGCCTTCCCAGCCCATGGCAGGGGTCACTGCTGCCTTTCAGGGTGGCCAATGCACCAAGGTCCCCTAAAAAACATCCCATGAGAGACCTATGGTGCAAACCTTCGCTCCCCTGCCTTGCTCCGCCACGGCCACCCATCCCCTTGGGCTGAAGAAGTGGTTGCAGAGCCCGGACACAGCAGTGGAGTCAGGCAGGGGGATATTAGCTCAGAGCCATGCAGGCAGCTCCCTTCTCACTTTAACCACCCCCCACCCAGCTGCTGAAACACAAAGCTTTGCAAGTGCAGGCTGCCGTCTGCCAGAGGGGAGGGAGCTGCAGGAGATGGCTTTCAGCTGGGGGCACATCAAAGTGGACAGAGCATCCCACCTCCACCGTTAATTAACATTAAAAGGGCTTGTTTCAAGCCTAGCAGCCTCCTTCAGCACAACAACAGAAACTTCAAGATGGCCTCTGCCCGTTTCCAGGCCGCAGGATGTCAACCAGCCTGGGCTGAGGGCCAGAAGGTGGCCAGAGCCTTTTCCCTGGATAAGGAAGCGTGTTCCTCTCCTGGCTGAAGCAGCGTCCTTCCAGTGCGGAGCAGGCACCAGAGGCGATGGGGGAAGAGGCTGCCTAAGAAAGGGAGGCAAAACCCAAAAGGTTTTGCTCAGCTCTGAGCTGGAAAGGTGTCTCAAACCTCGAGCAAGAAAAGAGGCAACTGGAGTTTCTATTGAAAACCATCCTAACTTAAAAAAAAAAAAAAAAAAAAAAAAAAAAACAAACCAAAAAAAAACCAACCAACAAAAAAAATAATATTCAGGTAAACTGTCCAACAGGAAAGAAGGGGAAAAAAAAATATTCAACCTCAAACAGTAAGACTCCGATTAGCTTTCATAACCATCCAAGCAGATGGCAAGGGTGGTGAGGAGCAAAGCCACACCGTCGCCCTGGGGCTGCAGCTCACCGGCATCCCATCCTCGTCACCGTCCCTGGCCCAGTGGCACCCCACTGCCTGGCCATCCCCAGCGGCAGGGGACGAGGAAGCCTTCTGCCTCTGCTGCCCATCCGCCAACCATCTCTCCCCCTGCCATCCCCGCTGCCCATCAGTTCTCGCCCGCCTGGACGTACTCCTCGGTGGCCTTGGTGATGGTGCTCAGGTACTGCCAGCTCAGGGCGGCCAGGAGCATGGCGCACGACAGGTAGATGGGGGAGTAGTGGTGGCGCGATGCCATGGGGCCGCCGGGCAAGCTCATGGCGCGGATGGAGGCGATGACCTGCTGTGTCTTGTTGGATGATGGGTCTGTGCTTGGGATCTTCTGGTAGATCTGGGAAGGGAGGAAGGAGGAGTTATGGTTCCCACCCAAGGTTGAGGAGACAAATGGGACCACTACATGGAAGAGGAAGCCTTAGAGCGACCATGTCCTCAAGAGCAACCTCAGTGGTGGACTGCCATGGAGCAAGAGACGTCTGGATGGGGTCAGGGCCCATTTCCCTTGAGAAGTGCATTAAGCCAAGCAGCCTCTTGAGGGCACCCCATGACGGGAGATGGACCACATGGCCCCAGACACAATCCCTCAACCCCAAGCGGTGTTGCTGGGACCAGTGCTTGCCTAGCAATCCTCACTCGCTGACAGCATGCTGCAGCCCACCCCAAACCAGTGAAGACACCCCCAGTGTGACCAGCAGCTGGTGTGACTGCCAGGAAATGGCCACCTTCATCAGACAAGCCCATGGTCTCTGGGGTTTTCAAACCCGATGGTCTTTGACATACTTGTCTGCTTGAGTCTTACAGAGGCGTGCACAAGCAGAGACCCTCCTTTGGGATAAGGTGCTGAGGTGTCACTGTCCCTTGCCATACGGCTGCTCAGCCCACAAAGGGACCTCTAATCAAGCATGGTTTGGGGTCTCCCTGGTGCAGATGTAATGTCTTTTTATTTAACAGCCCTCGCTTGATTTGGCGTTTGGGGTTGGAGTGTTGGTTTTTTCATGAATCTATCCACCAGATGTTCCTCCATGTGACCTTTTAACCTCCACAGTACCCTGAAGTTGGGAGTCCCACTGCTTTAACCACCCGTGAAGAGCTGCTCTCATTTACTGTTGGCCATGGAGCACAAGGGAAGAGCCACCACACCACGCTGCCAGCTGCAACTACGGACCCAGTGAAAACAAGACTGCGTGCTGTGGAGCAGCCCATGGTGAGATGATGCAACCTGTTCCGAAGTGTGTTGCAGGAAAGGTCCTCTGGACCTGCTCAGGTCAAGGGAAGTCCTATGCTGTGACACCTGGCTCCCCCGGTTCTCCACCAGAAGGACAGCAGGATCTAGGTCTCTGCCTCTCAACACAGGCACAGACCAAAGGTACGTTCAAGGGAACACATCAAGCACCTAGTTTGGTCCAAGCCAAAACCACATCAGGGTCACTGTGCCTTGCCACCATGAACTAATGAAGAGACTCAAGGAAAGGATCAACAGATTCATGGGTTTTCCCAATTCCATACCAGAAATGAGCCAGAAATTACTCGAAGTATGCTGCTCAACCTACCTCTTCCACATACTGGTACATGATGGCCTTGACAGCTTGTATGTTTGTGGCATCCATCATTAGAGTGACAGCTTGTCCCTTCCGGATCTTCACAACACCCCTGAACACCTGCTTGTTGTTATAGCAGGCAGCCAACGTGGCAATAGCCATCACCTAAGGAGAAACACCAAGAGGCCTTACTGCATTGTGAGGAGCTTGCCAAGGGAGTAACCCTGGCCCAAGTGAAATCGATGGCAAAACACTCGGGAGTGGAGCCACAATCTCACCATCAGCAGAAATGGCAGGTACCGGCAAAGAAGGAAGAGATGGAGAATAAAACAGGCTAATATTAACATGATATATAGTGCCCCAACACCTCCAGCTTCTCATCAGCTGGGCTGCAAATGATGAAGAACCACTTGAAAGCGTAACTCACCTGGGGGATAGCGCAGAAGTTGAAGACGCTTTGGTTTTTCAGGCGGGATAAGTATGTGAGGACATCAGGGACATGGTGGAGGGCGTTGGTGATGAGCTCATTCAGACACTGGACAGCCATATCGATGTTCTCTGGTTTGGCAAGATCCGAGAGCTTCTTTGCGTATCTGCTCCAAACCTAAACATCAAGATAAGAACTCACAAGTTGGAGGGTACCTTCGTGCCATAAGAGAGACATCAGTAATAGTCTGAGGTCTGGGAGAGCAACAAGAACCACCAGAGACCCGCGAAAGCCTTGAAGGAGTAGGGCTTGCTAGGCTAAAGAAAAGAAGGGTGGGCAAGCTGCAGGGACACTATAGCAGCCTTTGCGTATCCAAAGGGATTGCAAAGAAGAACGATGCAACTCATCTCCACATCTTCTCCACACAGGGCAAGGAAAAGACGCCTCACACATTGGGCTGACATCAAAAAATGCTCTATGAGACAGGTGAGCCACATGGAAAAGGGGGAGAAAAATTCTTGGAGGGCCTGAAGAAGAGCAGACAAGCATCTGTCAGGCTCAGGCAGAGCTGGTCCTGCCTTTGGGAACGGACTAGGTACCCTCTCGAGATCTCACCAAGCCTTATCCTCCCTCATTCCTAGAACCAACATAACAGAGAGGGGAAAAATTGGCCCAACAAGTTCTTGGCAGCGTGGGGAGACATCACTTCATCCCCACATCTGTAGATAGATATGGAACTTGTCACCCAGCTGTCATTAGAAGAACTATTATCAAGAAGATGTACAGCCAGCAGTAGCGATCTGATGCAGCACAGCTTTACTGCAGGGTCCTAATAAAATTGAAGCAGTCCATCAAGTCTCACCTGTTAACTTTCATTTAAAGGGACATCAGAGACACTACAATTTTAGCTGTGCACCTTCCGCTACGCACCCTGTAATGCATTCCCGAGACACGTGTCCTGGGAAGCATGGAGAGTTGGCTCCATCCGTTACAGGTCTTGGACAGAAGTATGAAAGACTATCAAGAGACACCAACAAACGGTGGGAAAAACCTTGTCTTTGGGAATTTCAAAGGAAGTTCCAGCAGGAACACTTCTAACGAGAGGATGCAACTCACTATATCAGAGCAGCAGCAACAGTACCTTCAGCCTGAGAGCATCTCCCAAAGAGGCACAGCAGAAACGCTCAGCCCAAGGCAATGTTTTCATAGAATCACAGAATGGTTTGGAAGGGACCTTCATGATCATCTAGTTCCAACCCCCTGCCCTGGGCAGGGACACCTCCCACCAGACCAGGTTGCTCCAAGCCCCGTCCAACCTGGCCTTGAACCCCTCCAGGGATGGGGCAGCCACAGCTTCTCTGGGCAACCTGGGCCAGGGGCTCACCACCCTCACATTCAAGAATTTCTTCCTAGTAAAGAATTTCCTCCTAGTAAAGAATTTCCTTCCCTCACCTCTCTGGGCCAGAACTCCCTTCCCTCCAGCTGGTCCTCCAGATAGTCACGGATGATGTTGGTTTTCTGCAGGAAGAGGCCCATGGAGTTGGCCAGCTCCGTGTCCTGCCCGACGATAGGATCTTCTAGCTCTGATGCAGAGAAGAGACGGGAAAGGCCGATCCCCACCAGCCCAGCAACGTAGTGACAATACTGTGAAGCACCAAGAGGGGAAGGTGCAGAAAAAAAACCCCAAACAAGATAAAAGGAAGAGTTAGAAAGAACTCCCTGTTTGCCACAGTGAGTTTTACGAAAATGATGCTCAGAAATAATTGACAGTACGTTTTCTGCAAGTTCTCACAGCCCTCCCTGGGACGTCTCAGCTTTGCCATGCCCAGCAAACACCTCACCAAGGATGGCCCACCAAGGTGCAACTCTGCCTCCAGCAGCTGAATGAACCGCCCACAGGGGAACAGCTGATGTGATGGGTCACCCAAAACACGTGCTGGTGGGTGACACCAACAATCCACGCCATCCTGCTGCCACCCACAGGACCAGCAGTCTCTCAAAGCCTTCCCAAGCCCACACAGCCTCCCTCAAACATCTGAGTCCTCTTCCCACAGGGATGTTCTGTCTCCTCTTCCCCCAGAGAAAAGGTGGACCCTACTCATATTTGGTCTGGTCCTCTGTCCAGGCTGACTTACCTTATCCCACTCGTGCTGAGAGTCAACCTTCTTCTCCAAGAACTCCGCCATCCCGACGCCCATCTTGTGGCAAATATCTGAAATCACCTCCTGGTAAACCTTTGACAAGTTCCTGAACTCCATGGAGATCTGGCAGCACAAACCGCCACGAGGGGAAAAAAAAAAAAGACAGTTTTAGGAAAAAAAACAGCAGAGCTCAACGTTTATTAAGAAATCAGAAAAAGACTGTTTACCGGGCGCCTATCCCACCCTGGCTGGAGATGGAGGACAACTCCCACAAACGGAGTTGTTTCAAGGCCCTTAAAGCACAGGCTCAGTCTGTTCTCAGTCTGAACGGAACCGTCTCTGGCGGTAGATCAGACAGCAATATCTTCGGGAAGGCTCTGTGGCCTTCAACTACTATCATCTGGGAGTTGCAGGACAAAACTAGCTACCCTTGGTGCACACAGTTGGGGTTTTTTTTGTAATTTGTGAGAGCACCCCATCACGCCAACCACAGGGAGAGACAGGGGAGGTTTCTGCTGCTCTGTTCTCCTGAACCCTCTCCAGCTCTGGCTCCATAAGGCACATTTTGCACAACTGGAAAGGCATCAAGCAATGGAGAAAGCACAAAATCCTTCTTCTGCACCTCCAATAACATGATTCAATGAGCCAGTCGCTCTCGCACTGCAAAGAACATCCTCCCCTATTGTGCTGAGGGCTCTTCTCCACCTGTGGGTAACTACAGCCAGCCCAAGGTATGCGTCTGGTAAGGACAACAGCCTGAATGACTACAGCTCAGAAACGAACACCACCACAGATCCAGGCTCTCCTCCTCGCCCTGTGTCTCAGTCTGTCTGTAATATAAAAGTATCAACCCTGCTTCTGTCTCCATGGCTTGACTCCACTACACAGAGAAGCACGACCTGCGAGTACACCTCTACTAGGTATTATTAAAATCATAGAATGGTTTGGGTTGGAAAGGAGCTCAAAGATCATCCAGTTCCAACCCCCTGCCCTGGGCAGGGACACCTCCCACCAGACCAGGTTGCTCCAAGCCCTGTCCAACCTGACCTTGAACCCCTCCAGGGATGGGGCAGCCACAGCTTCTCTGGGCAACCTGGGCCAGGGGCTCACCACCCTCACACCAAAGAATTCCTTCCCGATATCTCATCTAAATCTCCCCTCTTTCAGTTTAAAACCCTTCCCCCTCGTCCCATGGCTCCCCTCCCTGATCCAGAGTCCCTCCTCAGCTTTCCTGGAGCCCCTTTAGGGACTGGAAGGGGCTGGAAGGTCTCCCCGGAGCCTTCTCCTCCAGGCTGAACACTTCCAAGTAATCCCCAGGCGGAGCTTGGGAAGTAGCATGGACCAGAAACTGCTTCTCTTAAGGACAGCCTGGGATGCAACCACGCTGTTCTGGATGCTGAGAGAGCTTAATGGCTTGGACATGACCACACATTCTCAATCTGCCCCTAGTTCAGAGAACAGGCTCCAATACTGATCTCGCTTGCGAGTGGAGACTCCCTACGGCTTCCTTTTAGAAGGATCCTTAGAGCAACACGACTTTGGACAATATTGTTCCTAAGAGTGAGGGTGCTTTTTATCTAATATGTATATCAAATATCTGCAGACAGACTCCTGTAGCTCCAGAGCAGATCCCTAAGGACTGTTGCAAACACTGGGTCATCCATAAGCCAGACGCCAGCCCAGCTTTCCTCTTCTCCGTATCTGTCAGGGGTCACAGGACACCCAACCCAGGCAATACAGAGCTGGGCAACAAATCCCAATCGCTCTCCGCAAGGAGACAGTCAGTTACTCTTCCAACGGGGGAGGCAAAAAGCCACTTTTTAGAGCTGGCACGGGTTACCTCTGGCTCATGTAGGGAGTTGCACAATGTTTGAGTTTCCCAAGCCAGCTCTGCATCCAGCCCCACGTGCAGGTGATGTAGCTCTTCCGAAGAGCTAGGGGCTCACCAGGGACCAAACGAGCTCGGCAGACGCAGACAGGCGTGACGTGGAGGGACAACCATGCACAGAAAGGTGACACAAGGTGGCTGAAGCAAGGAGGTGGGTCCCTTACCGTTGGGAAGTCTTCGAGCACCTGCCGGTCCTTCTCCTTGCTCTCCATGTATTTCCACTCGGGTTGATAGAGATAGGAGTGAAACTCGTGCAGCATCGGGACCTTCACATCTAAGCTGATGGACATGTCATCCTCTATAGTGTCCAGGGCACGGAGAACTAGGTAGAATATACAGACAGCGTGTCTGGGGGGAGAGAAAAAAAAACAATTATCCCTTACTTGGAATTGCTCGTTAGGTGGGACAAACAACTTCGATTAACCACACAGCCTTTGGCAGAGGCGATTCCAGCTCTACATGACACACGCTGGCACCACCAGGTTGTTGATGCTTTTGGAAGATCCCAGTGTCTCCTACAGCCTGGAAACCAGCTTTGGTCAAGGGATGCCCATGTCCAATCCCTCCTCCATCAAACCATAGAATGGTTTGGGTTGGAAGGAACCGTTAAAGGTCAGCTATAGTCCAACTCCCCTACAACAAGCAGGGACATCTTCAACTAGACCCAAGGTACCAGCTTTGCCAGCCATCATCTGGGGACAGCGGCTGTCCCCTGCAGTGCAGGAACGTAAAATAAACGCGTTAGAAACATGCTCCTCAAATCCCAGGGTCACAGGAGCAGGTTAGGGATGGAAAGTCCCACCAGCAGTGCTTCCCAGTACCTTGATCATCATCTCGTTGAAGCCCTGCTCTGAGCAGCAGAGGTGCCTCCACACAAACCCCCCATGGGCTGATCACCACGAAAGCTGCAGAATGCCTGAGCTGGGTCAGGAAACCCAGGTTTTTCCCCTTCATGCAGAGAACTACGGCGTGGGTTTTGGCTTTCTAAGATGTCTGTCAGGGAAGGGATGGGCCTGTGAAGTCTCCCTTGGGCAGGGCAGGGCACTGCGAGGTCCGGTCCTGCAGGAAAGAGCCAACCCTGCAGGCAAGACCCCAGGTTCTCGACCAACGCTCATTAGGACCCGGGAGGACAGAGCCCAACGTCTGCTCCTGGAAAAAGCAACTGGAAAATAAAGAAAGGGAAAAAAAGCAGGTGGATTTTTCCTATTACTTCCCCTTCTCTGCACCCAGCACCCTTTTAGCCTGTTTGGGGCAGGGGGTGGGGGGGGGGAGGTAATAAAGGGGTCCCTTACTGTGTAACTGGAATGTCGGGACTGGAAAATAGAGCCAAAACACCCTGGACTTGATATCTCCGCGCACAAGACATGTCGCAGCCCACATGTCCCAGCGCCCCGGCAGAAAGCTGCTGGAAAGCCACTTTCCCCAACCCGGGCTCCGGAGTTCCACAGCTGATGCAAAAAATAAAGTCCCGATGGCGAGAAATACCGGCTCCGAGTGCAGGATTTAGAGAAAATAATCCCCTAGCTCTAAATGAGCACAGTGATACTTCAAGGAGATGATGCGTTTATTAATTGTTTAACAAATGGAAACTAGCTCAGACTGCTTCAATGCTAATTACTAGGCGGAAGCGTGGCTCTCCTGGGATGACAACGCGCAAGTGGTGATTAAGCAGCCAGGGAAAACTGGCTGGCTCTTAGAGCCAATACTGTTAAATTTGGCATTTTTTTCCTTAATTGAAGGGTATTTAACACTTCTGTCAACGCACACATCCGAGCGCTCACGAGCATCTCGCTCGTGCCCTCCCGTTCCTTTGCATGGCTGAGTTTTCCCATTTCAACTGGGCTGCGAACGTTCATCCCGCAGGATGCAAGTGCCCAGGACTCCCAACCCCTTTCAGCAAGGACCTCCTCTGGCAGCAACCAAGAAAGGCGGAGAAGAAGCTGAAACACCATCCGAAATGCCATCGCAGGAGCTCCTCTCACATCTACACCATGCCAAGAGAAGAGCTAGCAATAACTCCAGCTTAAAACACTTATTTAACCCCTTTTCTGCATCCAAGCCTTAACTGCATCCCCAACTCCCACCACACACTGAATTTAGCTCCATGACAATCTGGGCAAATCAAAAGAAGAAATGTTTTATGCTGAGGGTGGCAAAACCCTGGCCCAGGTTGGATGGGGCTTTGAGGAACCTGATCTAGTTGAAGATGTCCCTGCCCATGGCAGGGGGCTTGGACTAGATGGCCTTTAAAGGTGCCTTCCAACCCAAACTATTCCCCAATTATACGAAATGTAAGATCATAAAAACAATTACACAGTGAGCAGGGTCTGCCTGTAGCTCCACATTTCTCTGCAGGGTTCCCAGACACCGTGGTCCAAGCTGGGCTCCAACCCGAGATCCATGGGGATGACAGCGGCCAACCAAAGCCACTCAGTCTTCCCAACAAACACGCGTGACATTGCCAGGAGAAGGACACTCTGGCATTACCTCCCCTTCACACAATTGGAAGCATCCACTTCCAAAGAACAAGCCCCCATCCCTGCAGGTGTTCAAGGCCAGGCTGGATGGGGCTTTGAGCAACCTGGTCTGGTGGGAGATGTCCCTGCCCATGACAGGGGGTTGGAACTAGATGATCTTTAAGGTCCCTTCCAATCTAAACCATTCTGTGATTCTAAGCCCGGTTTCATCTCAGGGCTCAAGCTCCAGCCCTGTCCTAGGCACAGCTCCATGCTTCCCAGGTGAGGAGGTCTCCTTTCTCCTTGCCACCACATGCACAAGGCTGGTCCTCTCCACCAAACAGCTGAACCTGCAGGAATTGATCCTAAAGGGTCCTAGGGACAAGCAGGACCATGGGGTTCTGCAGCAGGAGCATCCCTCTTCTCTCCACCACCAGCACAGGAGTTACGATGTTGGCTTCTAACTCCACCACCAAAGAGTTATGATGTTGGCTCAGCTGCCGACAAAGCTGCAGTGTGGAGCTTCCCACCTTCCAAGGAAACGCCCTGACCATGGAGCAATGGGCGAGACAGGGCCCTGGCCAGCAAAACACATGGTTTACGGGGCCAAAAAAAATAAAGCAGGAAGGAAGCAAACATTTTAGCTCAACTCCCTGTGTGCCAGCCTGGGGAGCATTGCCCCCAGTGCTCATCCATCTTCCAGCAGTCCTTGGGGGGACGCATGAAAACTCCCAGGAGCAGGGATGCGAACCAGGCAGCAAGAGCTTCATGCTTCCCCAGCCTTCAAACAAGGAGATTTTCACTCCAAAGAAGTGGCAAAGGCGGGGGACCGGGCTGTGGTGTAGGACACAGCGCTCCGGAGCAGAACCTGGGCTTGAATCCTACACCAGCAGCTCCTTCAAACAGCAAGAAGAGGCAAATATTAAGCAGTCCGTAACCACCAGGGTTCAGTTTAACCCCTTAACTGGGTTAACATCAGTGAAAATGCTTCTTTGACACGATCCGGCAAAATTAATTCCTTCGCTAAGCTTGCTGCTCCTCCTATTCCTATATTCTGCCTATTTGCCATTTCTCTCTTCTGTCCCAAAACTCTTCAGCGGAGCAACTGGGCTTTGAAAATTAATTTCTTCTGATGCGCAACGAGCCGGCTGCAATTCAGCCGCAACCCCTGGGCAGCCCCAGGTTGCAAAAATCCAGCAATAGCATTTTTAGGATGCCAGGCACAAGTTTCTGTGCCCTGAGGGCAGGGAGCCTTCGCTGATCCCAGCAAACTGCAATGGCCGAGAGGATTAAAGAACAGAAAAGGCAGACAAAAAAAGATAACCGCAGGACGATCAAAGCCAGCACACGGCTTGCAGGCACTGCTAAAAGCTTTCAAGGTGTTTTATTGATTGGCCGCTTTTTTTCCCCCCCCCCCTTAATTTCTACATTAGCTAATACACCAAGCGTGGAAAAAAATAATTTATTCTTGGCCCCGCTCGTACCTTTCCACGCAACCCCGGCCAAACCGCTGGATTTTTTTTTGCCTTTCCTGTAAAACCGGCTGCAGACATCATTTCATAAACGCCGGATGACAGCGATGGGGCACCGTCCAAAACGCCAAACCAGGGCTCAGAAACCCAACAGAAAACCCAGTGTTCAGGCCGGCGCCGGCAACCGCAGCATTTAGACGCGTTTGGTGGAATTTATAGGAACAACCCCTAATTTCGATGATTAACCCAGCTTGGGATTAACTGGAGAGAGATCTACGTGCTGAAATCAGTTATTTCTATATGAATATAATATAGAAATATATAATATATACACGCACGAGGCAGCGGGCCAGCTGAGCTTTGCATCTATCACCATCTGAAACTTTGCCCGGGTCAGCAAAATTTGTACAGCAAAAAAAATGAGCGTCCGGCAATCCCCCTCCCATGATTTCCTAGGTTTTAAGGCAGCTGCTTCCAAAAGTACCTTCCAGGCTGGGTGCAGACCCTCGGTCAGCCCCGGGATTTCGCTCGCTGAAGGCCAGCGCCAGCCCTTGGCACTGCCAGGACACATTCCCAGGGTGTCAGGAACAGCACATGGCCAGGCGCCGCGTTTAACCATCTGCTGGCCAAGGAGCTGAAGGGTGGATGCGTCATGTCCAGCCAGCTCCGACGTGAAAATCCTCACGTCCAGGCGCACCGGCCAGCCCAGCCCAGCCCCCCGGGGATCTGCCGCACGGGGGGAGGCGGGAAGAGGGAGCATTTCCCAGCAGCTCAGCTAAGGAAATATGGCATTTTGGGGGCATTGCATGGAGCACCTCCCCGGGAGCCCCAGTGATGCGGTGGGGGGCATCGCACCTACCACCTCCCAGATGGCTCAGCCCGGGGTGGGGGAGGCATTGCACCCACCACCTCCCGAGGACCCTCAGCCTTGGGGGACATGCATTGCACCCACCATCTCCTGAGGACCACCGGTGTCAGGGGAGCATTGCACCCACCACCTGCTGGGGAACCCCAGTGTCAGGAGGGGGGAACATTGCACCCACCACCTCCTGGAGAATCCCAGTGCCGGGGTGGGGGGCAATTGCACCTACCACCACCCAAGGCGCCCCAGTGTCAGGGGGGCATTGGACCCACCACCTCCAGGGGGGGGTCTGGCATCAGGGACCATTGTACCCACCATCTCCCAAAGAACCCCGAGGTGTCGGGGGAGGGCACTGCACCCACCACATCCAGGGGACCCCCACTGCCAGGGGGGCACTGCACCCACCATCTCCCTGGGAGCCCGAGCGTTGGTAAGACATTGTCCCACCACCCCCAAGGACCCCTGGTGTCGTGGGGGGGGGGACTGCACCCACCACCTCCTGGGGGACCCCCAGTGTCAGCGGGTCACTGCACCCACCCCCTCATGGGGACCCCCGACCTCGGAGGGGGGGAGGGGGGGTGGAGCACTACACCCACCCCCTCCCGAAGAACCCCAGCATTGGGGAGACATTGCACCCAACACCTCCAGGGTACCCCCGATGCCAGCGGGCCATTGCCTCCACCACCTCCCGGGGAGCCCCAGCGCTGGGGGAGACCTTGCCCCCGGCCACCCCCAGCCCCCCGTCCGTCCGCCCCCCCCAGCTCACCGCAACTCTCCGTCCAGGGCCTGAATAACGGCGGCGAAGCTGCGGCTGGTCTGGTTGAGGTAGCGGTAGCAGGTCCGGAGGCCGCGTCCCAGCGAGTCCTGCGGGCAGAGCGGGGTGCGGGGGGGTGGTTGGAGGTGGGGGGCGGCCGGCGGCGGGGCCGGGGGGGCGGCGGCGACCCCCCCCCGCTGCTGCTGCACCCTCCGCCCGCCGCCCCGCAGCCGCCCCAGCGCCCGGGGGGGACCCCGCGGCGGCGACAGGGCCAGGGTCCGCTTGAAGAGGGACACGGCTTTGGTGCTGGCCGCCATGGGGCGCGGCGGCGGCGGCGGCGGCGGCGGGGGGGCTGCGGCCGCTCCGCCCCCACGGGCCGCCCGCCCCCTTAACCCGCGCCGCGCCGCCGGAGCACTGCCGCCCTGCCGGACCGGGGCCGTGTATGGGAAACGCCGGGGCCGTGCGGGGACGGGGACCGGTGCGATACATGCAGAGCACCGGGGCCGTGCGGGGACGGGGACCGGTGCGATACATGCAGAGCACCGGGGCCGTGTGGGGGCCGGTGCGATGCACGGGAAGCACCGGGACCGTGCGATGTCCGGGGCCGGTGCCGTGCACGGAAAGCACCGGGACCGTACATCACTCGGAGCCAGTGCCGTGCACGGAAAGGACCGGAACCGTGCGATGCCCGGAGCTCGGTGCCATGCACGGAAAGGTCTCACCGGTGCGATACCCGGGCAGCATAAAGCCGGAACAAAACACCGGGGCCGTGCAATGCCCGGTGCCATTGCGATGCCCGGAGCCGTGCACGGAAAGCACCGGGGCCGTGCCGTGTCTGGAAAGGACCGGGACCGTGCATCACTCGGAACCGGTGCGATGCCCGGGCAGCATAAAGCCGGTGCAAAGCAGCGGGGCCGTACGATGCCCGGGGCCGGTGCAATGCACAGGAAACACAAAGCCGGTGCAAACCCACCGGCCGTGCGATGCCCGGAGCCGGTGCCGTGCAGGGAAAGCACCGTGGTCGGGGCCGTACACGGAAAGGCCTCACCGGTGCGATGCACGGGCAGCATAAAGCCCGTGCAACACCCCCCCCCCCCGGCCGTGCGATGCCCGGGAAGCGCCGGTACCGGGCATCAGTTGGAGCCGGTGCGATGCAGGCAGGGTACCGGCCCCGGGCAATGCACGGAAAGCATGAAGCCGGTGCAAAGCACCGGAACCGTGCGATTCCCAGAGCTGTGTGATGCACGGAAAGGCCTCACCAGTGCGATGCCCGGGCAGCATAAAGCCGGTGCGATGCCCGGGGACCGGTGCCGTGCATCACTCAGAGCCGGTGCGATGCACGCAGGGTACCGGCTCCGGGCAACGCACAGAAAGCACGAAGCCGATGCAAAGCACCGGAGCCGTGCAATGCCCGGGAAGCACCGGGAACCGTGCATCACTCGGAGACGGTGCAATGCACGAGAACCATAAAGTCGGTGCAAAGTACCGGGACCCGCACATCGCTCAGAGGCGGTACGACGCACGGAGGGTACCGGCCCCGGGAAATGCACGGTAAGGCCGGACCCTCTGCAGTGAATGCCCGGGGTGCCCGCAGCCGGTGCGATGCCCGGGAAGCAGCCGGTGCCGCCCACCGGTAACACCGGTGCAACGCTCACCCATGGCAACGCCGCAGCCGCGCAGGGAGATGCCAGCCCCATCCTCCTCCTCCTCCTCCTCCTCCTCCCGGCCCCCACATCTCCGCAGCATCTCCCCCCCGCCCCGCACCGGGCACCGGAGACAGCGCAGCGCATCCCTCCCTCCCCCCACCATCACCTCCCGCCCCGCTCACCGGGTCGATGCGCGGCATGACGGCCCGGTAGCCGCCCATCTTGAAGCGCAGCAGGTTGTAGATGTCCTCGGGGTGGCCCAGCCATTTCCTCAACAGCTCCATGGGGGCCGCGCTCATTCCCCCCCTCTTCTGCTGCCGCCGCCGCCGCCCCCCGCCCGCCGCTTAACCGGTGCCGGGGCGGGGCCGCCTCTGCCCCGCCCCTCCACCAATCAGCTAGCTCGCTCCATCGCTCGGTGAGGCGGCCGGGTCGCTTATTGGCCGAGGGGTGCTCGCACCAGGGGAGCGCCGACCAATGGAAAGGCGGCGGGGCTGGTGTGACGGCCGACGGCCGGCGCTGATTGGGCGGCAGCGCCCGTCGCCACACGCCGGCGGGAGGAGGAAGCGGGCGGCCCACGCGTGGCCTCGCCGCCCTGGAGCCCCCCTGCCCTCAGGCGCGGGGGTCCGGCGAAGGCACACCACCCTTCCCCGCGGCCGCAGCCCCGTTCTCGCCCCGCCTCAAGTCCGAGACGGGTTTTTAAGCTGTTTTGTGACACCGTCTGTCCCTGTTACCGGTGGCACTGTCGCTTCTGGAGCCTCCCTTTGCTCAGCGGGATCATCCCGGCCTGCTGAGAGACCTCCCCCGGCTCCCCGCGTCTGGCTCGGCCAGCTCTACCTGACAGACACCCGGCTGCGCTTTCAGGGTTGAGGTTTTGGGGGTCTTCTCTGTGCGTTTTCTTGATGGTTTGTTTTAAAACAGCACTGGAAATAGCATGTTTCATTGCCAGGCCTTCACTGACACCCTGCAGGACCCAGAGAATGGTTTGGCTTGGAAGGGACCTTAAGAGATCATCCAGTTCCAACCCCCTGCCCTGGGCAGGGACACCTCCCACCAGACCAGGTTGCTCCAAGCCCCGTCCAACCTGGCCTTGAACCCCTCCAGGGATGGGGCAGCCACAGCTTCTCTGGGCAACCTGGGCCAGGGGCTCACCCCCCTCACACCAAAGAATTTCTTCCTGATATCTCATCTAAATCTCCCCTCTTCCAGTTTAAAGCCATTCCCCCTCATCCTATGGCTCCCCTCCCTGATCCAGAGTCCCTCCCCAGCTTTCTTGGAGCCCCTTTAGGGACTGGAAGGGGCTCCAAGGTCTCCGCGGAGCCTTCTCTTCTCCAGGCTGAACGACCCCGACTCTCTCAGCCTGTACCTCACAGCAGAGGGGCTCCAGCCCTCCCAGCATCTCCGTGGCACCTTCTTCACCACCATAACCCCACTAATTGGATTGTTCAGGAATTCCATAACCTGCAACCAACTCAAGGGCATCGTGGTTCACAGGGGAGAGGCTGTGCAGGTCCTGTTTGGGAAGAAGCCTGTTGCTGAGGTCTTTAGCTCCAGTGTTCCCTGTTGATTTGCAGTCCACCTTTAAATCCAGTTCCCACGAAGCGAGTTTTCCTGCTGAGCCACCAATATGCAGCGGAGGAAAGCTGCTGCTAACCATCCTCTAAAGGACAGCACCAAACACAGGAGCTTCCCTGTACACCTCAGTTTTTGACCAAGAAACTACCAGAAGAGACCCACTGAACATCACCAGTTCTAACCCCAGTTTTTATTTTTCACTCAAGTCAGCAGCCTATTATTAAAATAAACCGAGATCCAGAGAGGACAGTGACAGCTTCTTCCTACTGCGTAGAGACACACAGCTCAAAGGAGGGACCATGTCGTCTCTATTCCCAAACCTTTCTGCTTTCAAGTTACCTTGCAGGTCATGAATTTTAACGCGACGCCTCTCACAAACATTGTTAGACCCACCCCAGATCTGTCAGGCTTGTGATCCCAGGTGTAACTAGTGACTTGACTGAGCCTCACAGTGTCCCTCCCCCGCCCCACCCCCCCCTTAGTGGCCAGCCCTATAATCTGTTAAGCAGAAAATACATTTTAATTTTTTTTTTTTTTTTTTTTTTTTAAACATGGAGATCTGGAATTGGCAGTTCACCACAAAAATCCAACCCGTGGGGGCAGACCCCATGCCAGGCAGGCAGAGATGAGCTCCACCGAGCACTGCTGAGGTTTATTTTCAGCCCTTGGGAGGAGGCGGCCATTCCTGTAAGAGCTGACAGAGGCAACAGCCTCTCACTTTTAACCACACATAATTGCAGCACACAGGTACTCGTCTACAAACAGAGGAAGGATTATCCAATATGGAATTAATGAAGCTGTTTCGGCAGAGGGATATATTCTTTTCAGCTAACTCCACCATAAGCTATTGCACCCATACTAAAGTCAAGGGGTAAGGTCACTTCAGACCACAGTAATCACCTGCTCAATACTCTACGCTTTCCACTCACCGTAGTCTGAACACAGGGATCGATAAACCTCAGAAGTGTCCAAACCATTTACACTGCTTTTTCACTGTGACCACAAAAAAAAAAAAAAAAAAAAAGAGAAAACGATAGATGTTAGATGCGGACAACCATTTTCCTTTTTACATCCAGAGGCACACAGCACTGCAGCGACACCTGTAACCTCTGCTAAGTATTTAACTCTGCCAACTCACTGTCCCTAAGGAACAGGTTCAACAGCCTCAAAGAAACCATGAAGACCTCCTCAGGACAACTGAAAGCCTGGTTGAGAGACCACCTAGACACCCTCCAGGAAAGGAGGAACACAGAAAGCCAGGTCACTTGGTGACTGGGGAAGGATCCTCATCCCCTGGCAGCACCTCAGGCTGGCACTGAGGACACCACCACGTAAGTCTCTTAAAGCCACCTGGGGGTCCAAGGGTTCCCTTTGTCACTGCATGCCCGAGGGGACACTGCTCCTTCTGGTAGATCCGCGGGTGGAGCCCTTTGCCATGCAGCTTGCTGCGCAGCCAGTCAGAGCTGAACTGAACCGCACAGTCAAGCAGATGCTCCAGATCCGAGAGAGCCAAGAGGGAGCCTTGTGTCAATGGGTGGATCTTGGCCAGGTACAAGATCTCATTCTTAATGATGTTCCCTGGAAAGGGTCAGAAATAAGGAGAAAATAAGGATATTTCTTGTCAGATGCAGACCTGTGGCTCCAATCATGGTGACTTTTGCCTCTGATGACAGCTAGCAACGCCATTCCCCATATCAGGGGTGGAATGCAAGGACTAGACTTACAGCTGGGATTGGACTGGAAGACGTTCTCTTCCCACTATCCTTGAAGCAAACCTTCCTCTCTTCCACAAGTACAAGCCAATCCACAGTCACCCACACTAAGACTGTGCTCACACAGCACACTCAAGCATCTGAAGCCTGTGGCTACCGACTGCAAGCCTTGTCCTCAGCAAGGTGTCCACAAACCCCCAGCTAGATCAACCAGAAGCCATAAGGGCAAGGAGTAAAAGGTTCGGACCCGCAGCTCTGGATCTGTAGACATCCCACTCGCTTTCCTCCATTTCTTCCTCTGCCCACTATGCCCTGGAACTCACCCAGCCCTGAAAAATATCTTTGGTCTAACAGGGTGTAGCAGATGGGATCGGGTGAGCGGAGGGCATCCAGCGCCCGGCCACAGTGGAACTCCACAGACAGGATGTCGGAAGCAGGATCAGCCCTCGGAGAAGAGCACCAGTGCATTCGGCAGTTGTAGAAAGCAAGGAAGCCTCCACTCTCAAAGTGCAGAACCAACCTGGGAGAAGCAGAGAAGTTGAAATCTCTTGTCAGAAAGCATTTGTCAGACTCCGCTCTGGCTGAAGTTATGCCAGGGGAAGTTTAGGATGAATATTAGGAAAAATTTCTTCACTGAAAGGGTTGTCAAGCATTGGAACAGGCTGCCCAGGGAAGTGGTGGAATCTCCATCCCTGGAGGTATTTAAAAGACAGGTAGACGTGGTGCTGAGGGACATGGTTTAGTGGTGGTTTTGTCAGAGTTGGGTTGATGGTTGGACTCAATCTGAAAAGTCCTTTCCAACCTGGGCAATTCTATGATTCTAAGAAACGTGCACAGAAAGAGACAACAGCAGAGCAATGGGGTGGAAAGCTACTGGAAGGTGAGAAAAGAGCCTGAACACGACATAAACTTAGGGAGAAGCACAAAATGATGCATCAGCCCTCACACACGCCTACTCATTCTCACAAGAGCCAGGGAGACATCTCAAAGTACCAGCCCCCCAAGCCTGTGCCCCAGGGTCAGCTACTCCTTTCCTGTGCATTCTTGTGTGCGCAGGGTCACAGCAGGCACTCCAACACACCAGACCACCATCTTACAGCACCTTTAATGATTTCAGCCAGGCACCTTGGTTGTGAACCCACACAACTTGTGGACAGTTGTTCCTTCTGCGGCCCTGTGGTCCCTAACCAAGAGACAGCAGCAGATGGGGAGCTGCATCAGCATCTTAGCAGTAGGATCCACAGTCAGGGAAATTGATGCTCAAAGTAGCACACAAAACTGGCAGTGTCCGAAATTGTTTGTGTAGAAATAAAGTAATCCTTCAAAAGATTGCAGGATGCGGGAGCAGGGAGGGTGTCCCTACATACACAGGGGGCAGAGACCCACCTTGTACATTATTAACCACTCGGGTTAAACAGCTCACAGGAGCAGAGTCCATGCTATCTTCCAGTATTTACCCTTTCCTTGTTCAATAAACTCCAGTGGGACTTAGGACACAGAGTGTAGCCCGTGGTTTCAACACACTGCTGCCTTTAACAGCATCACTCCAACAGTGATTCCAGCCGTCCTAGATGTATGCTATTTACCCAAGGGGGGTGGTGTTTTGTTTTTTGGGGTTTTTTTTGGTTTTTTTTTTTGTTTTGTTTTGTTTTTTTAACATGTAATTTGGAGAAACTGGCATTTTCAGGGCATGATTCAATCTAGCATCCCACAAGTTCTCTCTTTCAATAAAAATCTTAACCGAGCTGATACTATGATCCCCAGGCTGACAGGCAACACACATCCCACAAAGTGTGATCGCCTCATTCTCGGATCGCATAAAACAAAGGAGATGAAGCAGACAGCAGAAGAAGGAAAGCATTAGAGAGGATGTGGCCAGGAGGAGGCAGAAGTCAACAAAGGGTAGAAAACCCAGTTTCCAAGGGTAGAAGAACATGCAGTACTAACATAAGGTATGTCTAAGGAAAACCATGACCAACTGATGCTGTTGGGAGACCTGTAAGACACCTACAACACAGGAGTACCACTCTGCTCCACTCTGGTGAGACCCCACCTGGAGTACTGCATCCAGCTCTGGAGCCCTCAGCACAAGACGGACATGGACCTGTTGGAACAGGTCCAGAGGAGGCCACAAAGATGATCAGAGGGATGGAGCCCCTCTCCTATGAGGACAGGCTGAGAGAGTTGGGGGTGTTCAGTCTGGAGAAGAGAAGGCTCCGGGGAGACCTTAAAGCCCCTTCCAGTACCTAAAGGGGGCTTACAGGAAGGATGGGGAGGGGCTCTTTATCAGGGAACGTAACGATAGGACAAGGAGTAATGTTTTCAAACTGAAGATTGGACACTAGGAAGAAATTCTTTACTGTGAGGGTGGTGAGGGAGAGGAACAGATTACCCAGGGAGGTTGTGGATGCCCCATCCCTGGGAGTGTTCAAGGCCAGGCTGGATGAAGTTTTGAGTAACCTGGCCTCGTGGAAGGTGTCCCTGCCCATGGCAGAGGGGTTGGATCTTTAAGGTCCCTTCCAATCCAAACCATTCTATGATTTTATGTGGATTCCCTGGTTGAACACACCCCATGCCATCTCTCATGCCTACTTATCTTAAGAATTATCAGGGTGGAAAAAGAAAAAAGACAGGACTAAGCGCATTTCCACACAAATTTAGTTTGAGACAGACGACAGGTGGGAAGAGGGCAGAGTTTGAGGAATCCACCTAATACCTGGGTACAGGGTCTTTCCAGTCTCCCCTCTTATTGGCTTTGTTTGCTCTCGAGAACTCATTTGCCCGAATGCTGCCAAACAAGCCAAAGTGGAAGCGCAGCCAGCTGCCCGGAGCCCCTTCTGCGTCTGGGGCTTCAGATCTTGAGTGCTGGAGTTCCTGCAGCTCCTCTTCCTGGGGATGTGCCTGTGGAACACAAACCTGTTCTTGCCCTCCCTGGGCAGGAGAACTTGCCCCATTAGCAGCCTCTCTTTGCAGCACTGTCTCTTCTGCAGTTGGTCCTAAGGGACCTTCAGCAGCCACAAATGCCAGGTACAAGTTCTTCCCGTGAACCTGAGAAAAAAGGTGGGATGTACTGAGGATCCACATAACCGCTGGCTGTGTCCATACAAGGCTATTTTCTACAACCTCATTTAGATAGAGGGCGCACCACCCCACCTTGGGAATGGGTGATTTACATGATTAATTAGCATCTGAGCCATTCTCATAAGAGCTGCAGTTACCCTCTCAGCATCCCTTCTTTGGCTACATGAAGCACAAAGTGCTCAGATGCCACTCCAGTGTGAAGTCCTCCCAGAGGCTCCTGTGAGGATCCATACACCAGGACAGACACTCAGGGTTTCAAAGCATGTCATTGCTGCTTCTCATTCACCTCCCCACTTTCTACTGGCCTCAAGTGTTTCAGGCTAGGGTGATCTAGCACCCAACCTTGATGGTCAGACTTGATGATCTGAAAGGTCCCTTCCAACCTAGACAATTCTATGACCTAACTCAAGGGTGGCTCTGAAGCCACAAGCTAACCACAAATGTCTGTTGAGACGCTCACACCTGTGCCTCCAACTGAGACTATCGTATAATCAGAGGTGAGGCTGCACTAGCATTTGGTCAGTCAAGTCCAAATCATCATCTGAAGGATGTCAGGCAAGTGAAAGTCACACTGGGTCAGTCCTGCTGGGGCTATCTCACAAGTGGCCACAGCACAGACATTTCCACCTGGCCAGGTGAAACCCTGCCCTTGGGTATAAGGGAAGCAACTGTGGAAGTTCACAGCTGAAGGAAACAAGGCTGCTCCTTCTGACATCCACATACTGAAGAAATCAACTCTTACCTTCTAACAGCCCTCACCAGCACCAACTCCTCATCCCTTGAGGGGCACAGAACCAGTGCATTAGCATGACTGTCTCAAAACTGCAAATAATTCCGGGCATCTCCACATCACTGCAACAGCCTCTCCTCACAGTAACCTTCATCCCAAGCTTTGCACCACAGAGTGGTACTCCAAAATGGGCATTCACACCTCTTTGGCCACATGAACCTATTTTGTGGCTATAAACAAAGCCAACAGTCCACCTCAAACACAAGCTTGGTGTCCTTCTCAGGTTATGCACCTCCTGTGACCCAGAGGCAGGACAATGGTGGTTTGTCTCAGACTTGCCATGGACCAGTAAGTTCATCTTTAGCACACTCACCTGGGAGTCCTGGAGCCTTAGGGCATTCAGGTCATTCACATTGATCTTCCGGCTGCTTCCCCCCACCTTGGCCACCACTTGCCCCACAAAAGGGGAGGTCAGCAGCTGGAACTTCCTCACTGATGGGCCCTCCGGCATCTCCAGCAGCTGTTGAGGGAACAGCAGGTCCTTCTCACACTTGGTGCCCTAGACTTGAAGGGAAGTCGCAATTCAGAAGTACACAAAACCAGTCAGAGGCTGAGCTCGCCACAATCTCCTTATCCCCATTTTCCTCCTAAGTCCCTGTGGCAAAGTCCATGAAGAGAAACAGGTTCCTTTCATGCCCAGGGAGGTGGGGGAATTTCCATCCTTGGGATATTCCTAATTCAATCAAATAAGGCCCTGATCAACCTGCCTTAATGTTAGTTTTCACCCTACAAGCAGGAATTTGGCCTGGGGATTCCCCAGAAGTCCTTTCCTACTGCAGGTTCTCCATAGAGGACCTTAAATTAGACTGATTAGCACCCCTCTCGTCACCAGGAACAAGAGCTTACCTAACTCCAACCATTCCATCAGTCACAGCCTTGATGTCCCAGCACAAAGGAGGAACACAACCTTCCACAGACGTTACTGAACCAGAATCAATGCAGGCCATGGTGAGCCGTCCTTTTCCCAATGCAGCCACCAAGGCAAGCGCTGCTGCCTGATATCTGCACTGGAGTTAGCTCATCCCTTCCCCTTGCCTCACCAGCTGCTTGCCCCTCTGACTCCAGTGGCATGGGGACAGTTCGGGAGCATTCATACACTCTACTAGCAGCATCTGGGATCAGAAGACTCTGGATTAAGGGGAGATGAAGCAGCACCATCCTACAGCATAGAATCACAGAATGGTTTGGGTTGGAAGGGACCTTCAAGATCATCTTGTTCCAACCCCCTGCCCTGGGCAGGGACACCTCCCACCAGACCAGGTTGCTCCAAGCCCCGTCCAACCTGGCCTTGAACCCCTCCAGGGATGGGGCAGCCACAGCTTCTCTGGGCAACCTGGGCCAGGGGCTCACCACCCTCACATTCAAGAATTTCCTCCTGATATCTCATCTAAATCTCCCCTCTTGCAGTTTAAAGCCGTTCCCCCTTGTCCTATCTCTCCACTCCCTCATCCAAAGTCCCTCCCCAGCTTTCCTGTAGGCCCCCTTTAGGGACTGCAAGGCTGCTATAAGGTCTCCCCGGAGCCTTCTCTTCTCCAGGCTGAACCCCCCCAGTTCTCTCAGCCTGTCCCCACAGCGTCTCTCAGCTCCCTCCAGGAAGTCACACCAGTACATCAGGGGTTATTTCTGACAGGAAATCCCAGCCACGTGTCACTTGCAGTTCTTCTGAGGACTTCTGCCAGTACTGGGTGTACAAGAAAGCAGGCTCCAGGACATGGAAAGCACAGTTTGGCTTTCGTCCCATGGTGCCAGTATGCCCTGCAGACTAATCCCAGAGACCAGAACTGACCAGAAGCTCAGCTTCAAACTCTGCAGCAGCCAGTACAAGACTCTGAGCCACCTGTCACGGCTCAGAGAGCTTAACATGAAAATCAACAGCAACCTTGTGCATGGGCCCCCACCAGAAGAGGCATTCCCACCTCACGCTAGCATCTCAGCTTCTCCACTGTCTGGGCTAGCTCAGATACAGCAGTCCATTGTTGCATCAGCTCAGAGCGACTGTGAAACCAAAGCCTTCAGTGCCACATGCTCCTGCCACATCAAGGGGACAACCTCGTCCACTGAAGCTCTTAGCCCAGAAGAGGCATTTGAGCCAGCTGCCACCTCCATGTGGACATGAACAGCAGGGAGGTGCAGACATACCCTCAGCAGGAGCAGGGAAGGCAGCATGGCTATAAAAGCCTTCACGTGCTGCAGCATAAACTGAATTCCTTTTGGAAAAGCTCAAGAGAAAAACACGTCAGGGAACATTACCTGGATCCAAGACACAAAGTTAAAGATATTAATTCGTCATACAAACTAACTTTACCAGGAGTGAAAGACTGAGCTTTATTCCTATGTCTTCCAGGGCACGGGATAATTATTCACAGGTCTGCTCCAGTTTCACCCCAAAAAGCTGCATATTATGTTCAGACTTCAGTTAAAAGCCAGTTGCAGCTCACAAGTCAGCTGAAGACATGCTCCTGCTGCCAAGGGCACCAGCAGCAATCTGGATCCCTGGGAGCAGCGTTTGGCTGCTGGACATGGGTCATCCAAGGGGTCTGCTCATGGCCCAGGTCTTCTGGGTCTTCATCCTGACTATCCAGGCACTGGATTCATCACAGGCAGCACGGAATGAGCCTCAGGACAGCCCACACAACCCCGAGCTCAGACCCCAAGGAAGCTCATCACCTGCAGAGCTGTGCAGCTCCAATTGCTGCTGATTCAGTTCACAACAGGCTTGTTGTGAGAGACTCCAAGTGCTGAGCACTTTGTAAGTTGTTAATGCACACACTCCCCCAGCTGTGGCCACTCTGGACAGCAGAGTAATGCTCCTCTTCAAGAGCCTGCCCTTTCCTCCAGGGCATCAGAAGAACCACCAACTGCTGTCTCTGGTCTCCTCCACCTCTCCATGGACCTCCCCACTTCACCTTTTTACTCCAGACCTACTTCAGTCTCTTCCAAAAAGCTCCCCCCTCCAAGGAGGGAGAGGAGGGCAACACCCCTAGCCCTCTGCAGGGCATGACACCCATCTCCCCAAAAGCATCACCACTGCACCCCAGAGCCTGTCCCAGCAAACCACCTGAGCTGGTACCACTACAGGTCTGGGGCAGGGAGCCAGGTCTCCAGAAGAAATCCTCCCCATGCGTGAGCTCATTTCCAGTCCTTGTGCTCAGACAGAAGCCAAGCAGCCACACCAGGACACAATAAGGACACGGCTGCTAGGTTCAGCCAGCTCAGCCCAGCTTTACGTGCACACCCACGCTGCCAGCTCACCCGTATCCAGGGGACGTGGCTCCACACCCTGCTGCAGGAGAAGCACCACCGTGGCTTCACACCCCCACGCAAGGCTCCTGCAGGGATTTCAAGGCACAGCCCCCACCCATCCACATGCAATCAGGGCAGAACAGAGTTCACCATCTTCTCGCACACATTCAAGCACCAACTTGCAGCTCTCCAACACAACCGAGCCCAGAGTTTCTACCTAATTTCCCCCCATATCTCCCTAAGACAGTGGGGGCACCTACTGCACTCCCCCCAAACCCCACATCCCTGCATCCAGCCCTCAAGCCACTGCCCATCCCAGGTCCACCCTGTACATGCATCTAGAGAGCAGACCACGCAGCCTCTCACCCCTAATTCATTTCTCCCCTGTGCTCCAAAACCCCTCCCCTGACCCCAGTCCCCCTTCCAACAGCCCCCAACCACCTCCCACAGCCTCTCCATAACCAACCTACCCCCTCTCAGTAACACCTTCTGCACCCAAAACCCACCCACTTTTATAGGGGAGGAGGACCCTCCCCTCCCAAATAGCAGGGGAGTTTCCCAATTGGCTGGTGGGGCAGGAATGGGTGGGGTTTTGAGTTCTGGTCATACTCAGCCCCTCTGGTTGTACCCGTGTCCAGGGACTGGTTGGACTGGGAAGGAAACTGGGCACCTTGGGAGGAAGGTTGGGTGGTTGCAGGAGGGCTGTGGTTCTGCAGAGGGTGGCAGCAGCAGAGCTCAGCCCTTGCTGGAAATGATTTTGGCTTAAGGGCGGAGTCTCTGCGTTCAGCTGGGAGCGTCTTGCCATAACGAGTCTCTACTAATTGTTTCTAATTTCATTAGCAAAGCAGGCTCTAAATGCTTCCTCTGTCATGGGAAGGAAAGTAGAGCTCAGATGGAATCCCGAGTTTTGTAAGCTGTCCCTCTTGCTAGAAGGAGCTGAGTCTCCTGGAACTGGTAGCACTTTTATCCTCTTGTGCTGTGAGTATCCCTTCATCTGTCGCTTCTAGTGTTTGTCATGCTACGTTGGCCATCCTACCTCCAAGAAGGGGCTCTGCGTGACTCCTGGGCTTGGAGACCACGTTCAGTCTCCTGCAGTGACTCATTTTTTGGGAGTCCCCACGTCTGAGCAATTAATTTACCAATGATTTTGCCTCTCATTAGAATCTGATGTTTATTTGGAAAAACATTTCCACCATGAGGGTGATCAAATGCTGGAACAGGAACCCAGAGAGGCTGTAGGATTTCCATCCTTGGGGATATTCAACATTTGACTGAACAGGGCCCTGAGGAACCTGATGTAGTCCCTTCTGACTTAAATTACTCTGCAATTCTATCATTACGAGCTCCTTAGGACAGGACCCATTGCACCATTGCTTCTCCAGGTGCACTTCATGTGCGACCATTTGCCCCCAGCCCTCTCCAGGAAGCCCACAAGGGTAGTCAGAGCCAAGCAGTAGCCTTTGGGTTTTATTATCATTGTTTTATTTCCATTAGTTCTAAAGGTGTAGAAGTTACGTGGATTGGTAGCCATACTACTTCATAATAGGTATTTTTTTTACATCTTTAAATAATTACAGCTTGTTCAGTTGGTTGGTTTCCCTCTCCCCCCGACAAATAAGTGTCTTGTTTCCAAGGGACCTTCCCAGATGGTCTGGGAAGCTTCAAACTTTATACATGGGGGGGTGGGGGGGGGGGGAAGGTGAAACAAAACACCACCCCTGACATAGTCACAGCTTCAGTGTATATTAAGAGTTGTTGATCAGTTTTAAAGCTCCCTTACAATATTCCTGAGCTCCTCCTGATTTCACCCTCTCCAGCCAGCCCGTAAGATTGCAAGTGAAACGTGGATCTCTTCTGATCCATTTACAAAAGAAGAACTGAAGTGATTCAAGATATTGCACTTCCACAAAGAGGAAAGACATTTAGGAATGGTTAAATGACCTTTCTGCCCCTCTGGCTCCCTGTCCTGGTTCTCATCTGCTCATTTCATTCTGGTGACCACCGAGCCATTGCAAAGGTCTGGTTTGGCACAACCAAACCTTGTGCTGCAAACCCTTCAATGTCAAAATTTGCATGTGTGGTTAATGAGGACCTCTAAGGGAATGAGTCCTGCAAACGGATTTATATACGTGCTTAAATGTTTTGCAGGACTGGGCCCTTCCCTCTTTCTCCTCAGGGCAGGGATGGTTCTTGGTCCTGCATTTGTGTAGGACTTGGCCTGGTATGACCCTCACTAGGTTCTCCAGCCACATTGCAATAAAATAAATTATAGCAATAATAATAGCAATAATTATCTTGCTGTAAGGAGTCTCTAATAATTATATAAGATTATATTAGTAAAGCTGGCTCTAAATGCCTCCCCCATCACGGGAAGGAAAGCAGAGCTCAGACAGAACCCTGAGTTTTGTAAGCTGTCCCTCTTGCTAGAATGAGCTGAGTCTCCTGGAACTGGTAGCACTTTTATCCTGCCATCCTGTGAGTTCTGGTGTTTACCGTCCTGTGTTGGCCATCCTACCTCCAAGACGGGGCTCTGCGTGACTCCTGGGCTTGGAGACCACATTCAGTCTCCTGCAGTGACTCATTTTTTGGGAGTCCCCAAGTCTGAGCAATTAATTAATTTACCAATGATTTTGCCTCTCATTAGAATCTAACGTTTATTTGGAAAAACATTTCCACCATGAGGGTGATCAAACGCTGGAACAGGAACCCAGAGAGGTTGTAGGATTTCCATCCTTGGGGATATTCAACATTTGACTGAACAGGGCCCTGAGGAACCTGATGTAGTCCCTTCTGACTTAAATTACTCTGTAATTCTATCGTTACGAGCTCCTTAGGACAGGCCCCATCTACTATGGTGTGTTTGTACAGCTCCTACCGTGATGGTTCTCCATCTGTCTTGATATCAGTGTTGGTCACAATATGGCAAGTGGCCCTGACCTGAAAATAGCTCTACCGCAGTTTTGGGTGATCAAAAAGAACGATGAACCAGGTGCATCTGAACTTCTACAGCTTGTGCTGCAAAACTCGGGACAAAAGAGCTGATTTCTACTGCTAAAGAGAGCCAAGTTGTCCTCACGGACCCCAGAGCCTCACCTTTTGAAAGCAGACATCTTGTTCTGTTATCAGGGTCCTTGTAAATGCTCCTCTCTGTGTTTCTAGAATTATTTTTAAGGCTTTGTGGAAGGCTGAGAACCAGTTAACAAATCTCTACCATGGTCATTTAGATAACCTGAGGGGGCACAAGGCAGGCTTATATCCTGCAGGGGTTTTCCCCTCTTGCATGGCAAACAGACTCCTTTATGGCATCCCGGAGTGTGTTTTGAGGGCAGGCAAAAAATTCAGCCAGGGAGTTTGGCTTTGAGGGTGGGAGGAGGAGCACAGTAATAAGGCAAGGTGGACAAAGCCTCTGGGAGCTTCTAGATGGAAAGAGAAAGGGGGTGTGTGGTTGGTCTGGACCTTAGCTCCTCTCCAGGAGACCACCCACTTCCCTCCCTCTCAGGTTGTCCAGGGTGTCCCATTAGCCAAGTGGCATCTTTGTGGTGCATGATTCTCTGTCACAGATGGGAATTCACAGCCAGGTCCCAAGAGAGCTCAATTGCCATTTACAAAGAAATATAGTTCAAGGAGGAGGATGGCTAACGACCTGCATGCCCAGGGAAAAACACCTTCATGTTTTCAGCCCAAATTCATATTTTTAGGTGCTATTTCTGGCCTCTTCTCTGCAGCCTACCAGGCCTGAGCACAATCACAGAATCTAATCTATTTTTATTCATGTTTCATGAATGTCTTTTCCTTGTCTTTAAGAAACACTAATGAGGCTAGACCCTGCATTAGCTCAGCAAGACAAAGCGGAAAATATGGTGCAAACACCATCCAGCCATTCCCATGGCATCACTGCCATGGTGTTTTCCTCTGGGGAGTGCAGAGGCTCTGCCACCCCTCCAAAACCCTGCAAAGCTGCGTTACGCCGAGCACGGGGAATGTGGAAGGGTCCAGGTCTCTACTGTGACTCCAGTCCCAGTCTTTACCACCACCAGTCCAGTTGAATTCTTCTCCTTAAAGAAGCTTTTCTACCATCAGGAGGAAAAAGTTGAGTTCAAGCAAAGACAATACAATGCCATTCTTTTGCTTCGAACATGTATGTGGCTTCCCTCTTCGCCAAGCCGTGTATCTTGGTGCTTGGGTGGAAACATTCTTTGTGGGAATGTTAAACAGTGGGAGACAGAGGATGGCACATTTGGGAGGGATGCGCAATCCCTCTTCCAGATTGTTACTTGGTAGTTCCGTACTCGAGTTCTGGATGCAGGGAGGAGAGGAGCTGGCAAGGCAAGAAGAGTAACAGAGTTTGGGAGTGGACAGAAACGAGAGTGGAGAGTCTTGTAGGACGAGGTCTCGCAGCAATTCTCTGCTTGGACAGGCAAAGCTGTCCCTTCTCAGAAATGTTGATGAAAACGTCGTGGCAAGCATCTGGTGAAGCACTTAGACTGCACAGGGGAGCTGTGGCATCTGCAGGGCTGGAGTTTGTTAAGCACATGCTAGAGAAAGAGCAGTCAGGGCTAGGTTAGGTAGACTTGATCCCATTGGGAAAAGGGAATGAGTCAGTGAGCTCTCAGCATCTCTTCCAGCTCCGTTTGCTAGGATTCCCTGGTTGCCGAGAGCCTTATGGGCAAGAAAAAGCACGAGTCTTGTTTAATACTCGTGCGTGAATGGAGTTATGCTTCTCTTGCAGGCAAGCGAGTCTATGCACATGCTTGGAAAAGAAAACAGCCCCTGCCTACCTCTGTTAGAGGCTGAAGCCTTTGCTTGTCGCAAAAGGTGAAATCCTAAAGGGTTAGATGTGTGAAATGGTCGCGAGCCAGCTGTTAGGGGGAAAAGTGGGCACTCACAGTACAGGCAAAAATAAATGACAATCAGATTTCATCAATGGCATCAAGACCGACAGGAAAGTATGCAAAATAATTAAATTAACTGTCTCCAAAGCAGCAGCACAGCAGCGTTAGAAGAGCATCTTTCACTTGCTGTGCTCTTGAATAATCTCTGAGCCTGGCTCGTAGCTATCCATAAGGGAAGAGCCCAGAGATCTCCTCCAGGATCTGATGACCAACGTGGGTCTCCTCTACCTGCTTCCAGAAGGTTCCTCCTTCCAAAATCTCCCTCTGACTTTGGACAGACCTTCTCCAGGCTCAGCCAACAACCTTTTGGAAACACAGTCCCATGATTTTGTAATGATAAATAGGAAAGGAGTTACTATTAAATACAGACATTCATTAGCTTTTCAGACCATCGAGGAAAATGAAGACAATGCTCTAGATGTGTGAGCTGAGGATGTGTGTGTAGGATGGTCTCTTTTTTTTCTCTGCCCTAGATCATATCAAATCCACTAAAGCCACCACAGCATGTCTAGTGAAGTCTGTTCAACAAACTGTTCTGGAACTGGCTCCATTTGGTGGAAGATCACTGAATTTGGGTAATGAGAAGATGGTGGCATTTTCTTCTGGTCAGGAAAAGAACGGATGGTGACAGAAGAAAAAAAAGTGTCTCTGCTCCACAATTGTCTTGAGTCTTAAATGCCAGATATTTTTAAATAAACAAAACTCAAGAACTGTGTCCATCTTTGTGTTTCTGGCTATTTTGTGGAAGGTGGTGACAATCAAATATAGAGAGGCTCATTTAAAGTGGGGAAAAAAAGCTTCAAATCCATTAGGTACTTTGAGATTTGAGTCTTCTCTGTTCATTTCATAAGAGCTCTCCTACACCTCAGATAAGTCCTCTTTGCCTCTTTGCTGGAGCATCTCACAAGGGGAGAGAAGGCAGGAGAGCAGAGGAGGTGGGAAACAACATTGACTTGATGATTACGTGGCGTCTTCATCTCTCAAGCAGATCAACCTGAAGTCCATGGGTGGAAGACCAGGTTATGCAGTTATGATGTCCCCGTGGTTTTCAGCTAACACCAGGCTGTTCCAGGAGTCCTGTTTGGAGCTGGTTTGTGGAGACTGGCTGATAGCTGACTGGTAAGCCTGCGGGGAAAGCTTCAGAGCTGAAATCGCAGGGTGAATAGATGATCCATGTCCAGACATGGCAGAGACTGAGAATGCCTATGGAAAAAAGGAAATTCCCGTGAACAAAACTTCAAACCATAGAGCACCACAAGAGTCCCTTTATGGGGGGCTGGTGCTATTGTGATAAGGTATCTGTGGATTTGCTGTAGAGCTGCAGATTGCACCTTATGCATGATGCTTGTGACACACTCTTTCCTTGTTCTAGACCCTGTTCTTTCCTATTTCTGCACATGGCGCATCTTGTTCCCTTCTAAATGTCAGAAATCATAGAATCACAGAATGGTTTGGGTTGGAAGGGACCTTCAAGATCATCTTGTTCCAACCCCCTGCCCTGGGCAGGGACACCTCCCACCAGACCAGGTTGCTCCAAGCCCCGTCCAACCTGGCCTTGAACCCCTCCAGGGATGGGGCAGCCACAGCTTCTCTGGGCAACCTGGGCCAGGGGCTCACCACCCTCACAGTAATCCTAATATCCAATCTAAATCTACCCTCCTTCAGTTCAAAACCGTTACCCCATGTCCTGTCATTACACTTCCTGATCCAGAGTCCCTCCCCATCCTTCCTGTAAGCCCCCTTTAGGTACTGGAAAGGTACTATAAGGTCTCCTCGGAACCTTCTCTTATGATCATTTTACTTCCCAAGGCTTGAGATTTCATTCTCCTAGCCTTCAAATGGCCTCCTGTGGATTGCAGGACATATTAACAGTGCTGCAAAGTGCTTGAGGTGCAGGATCAGTCCAGCACAACACTCAACCACTTATTTATATTTTTTTTTTCTCCAGGCATCACCTTGTTTAAACGCTGGAGTTCCCTGTATGAACCCAAAAGTAGAGCAACTCTCATAAATTATATGATACACTCTGCCTCTTAATTGTGCTGTGATATAAGGATCATTAACCAAGGCACAGTTATTAAACCTGCGGACACTCACGCAGATCAGCTCCCAGATCTGGGTGTTGCTCAGCAGGAGACGCACCTTGTGTGGCTGCAGTGCTGGAGCCAAGACATCTAGTGGTGGATGCGGCACAGAGCACACCACTTCTGCTTCCTTGCTTTACCTTTGCAGCGACATGTCTCACTTAGATTGGGGCTTGTGTGAGTTTATTCTCACATCGCATTTCTTGTATCGCTCGACACACAGCCAGGCAATGTGGAGAAAGAAGGGTAATATTGCAAAGTTTTCCCTTGCTCAAGACAAATCAAATAATAAAAACGGAACGGGCATTTTCTTGCTATGGGACCTATATAGCTGCCTAGCTAAAAGGAACTTCATGTTTTCAGCAAAGATACTACTTCTTGTCCATTCAGAACTGCCACACATCATTAAAAAGCTGTATTGTGCTGTAGACATTGTGACAAGAACATGGGAGTTTTGCCCCGTAGAATGGTTTGGGTTGGAAGGGACCTTAAAGATCACCCAGTTCCAACCCCCCTGCCCTGGGCAGGGACACCTCGCACTAGACCAGGTTGCTCAAAGCCCCATCCAGCCTGGTCTTAAACACTTCCAGGGATGGGGCAGCCACAACTTCTCTGGGCATCCATCCCAGAGGATAGATCTTTTACTGCAAGCTCCTAGACCTCTGGGTTGAAAAGTATTTTTCCACAGAGGTTTTGAGGATGTTCTTCTCAACATGTCTACCATCCTAGTTCCCCTCTTTGTCCCACTGCCAGTGTCTCCCCTCTGTACCTGAGAAATTGGGCTGGGGTGCCCATAATGAGATGAGAGCCCAGGTTCTGTTTTTATGGGGCGCATTTCCTCAGTGGTCGTGGTGTTGCTGCTGCTGCTGGTGGAGCTGGTGGTCGGGGTAAGACTCTCGCTGCTGGATGGACCTGTGAGAAAGCAGATGGTAAACCAGGCTCTTCCCAAAAACATTTCAATATGGAGATATACCCACCCACCAAGAAGTTAGTGTGGGTAAAAATAAAAAAATAAATAGTGGGAAGGGCTTTGTTACTGCTGAAAGGCATTCAGAGATCCCCCATTTTTGAAGAATCAGCCCATTTTGTGGTTGGGTGTCTGACTTGCAGGACATGATGGTCAGAAACACACATATAGACATACAATAAACTTCCCTATTCATCACTTACCTGCTGGCGTCTTTGTTTTGTTAAGGTTCTTCGGCTTGCGCTTCCT
Source organism: Fratercula arctica (assembly GCA_947846985.1). NCBI lineage: Eukaryota > Metazoa > Chordata > Aves > Charadriiformes > Alcidae > Fratercula > Fratercula arctica. The sequence goes on from CANTUZ010000003.1 coordinate 121,185,329, forward strand.
CGTCTGAATGCCCTCTTTTCTCATTGCTAACGGCCTTGGAACCTATGGACCCAAATTCAAAAACACATTGGTTTCTGTATGATGACCATAAGGTCCTCTAGGAGAACATGGTTCCAGCTCTACCTCATAGGCTCTTGAAAACCAGCTGATTTAATTGAAAGCAACAACAAGATGGAGGCCAAAGTCACTGGGTGTGAAGAGATATGTCAAAGCTATAAGATGTGCTTCCAAATGGTGGTTGATACCCCCTGTCTATCAGTGTTTAGGAGGCATTTGGACAATGCCATTAATAATATGCTTTTGATGAGCCCTGAAGTGGTCAGACAGTTGGACTACATGATCACTGTAGGTTCCCTCCAACTAAAATCTATGCTATTCTATTCTATTCTATTCTATTCTATTCTATTCTATTCTATTCTATTCTATTCTATTCTATTCCATTCCATTCCAAGTAGGAACAGAATAGGTTTTTCACACCATAGATATTGAATGTTCAAAGGCCAGAAGGGATAAACAGCTCATGTGATTTATTTTCCTATTTAACTCAGAGCAGAAGACATCTTTCTGGCTAATACCTGCTTTCTGGAAAGGTACCAAGCCTGTGTGGGGAGACGTCCCTTAGGAACTGATCCCACTGAGGCAGTCACCCTCATGGTCAGAAACAGACTGGGACTTCTAGGAAGAAGTTTTTGGGTTAGGTAAGGCTTCCCTTCATCCACCTTGTCTTCCAGCTTCGACCTGGCTTCCATCAGTGTTCTTCCATCTGCTCTGAAGCACTGGACATCACTGAGAGCGTGGATGTGTATAAAAACCCCAGCAGTAGCAATGAGAAGTGGAAGAGGGGTTTGCTACTAAGCAATTGCCAGGGTGTTGAAGGCCTCTGCCTCTGCCATGGAGGTGGCTCTGTTGCCATTGTCTGGTGGGAGAAGGACTGGTGATTTGCATCTTGAAGGACTCCAACAAGACTCTTTTAGATATATCAGACATGACATAGATACATGAAGCCCCCACTGACAAGAAGAGACTATCTGGGCACCCATGCAAGAAAAGTCATTGATGGCTCCCACAACAAGTCTACAACCAAGTCTTAGGTGGGATCTGATACCCCATGTGGAAGGGCCAAGCCCTCCTCTGTGCTTCTGACTCAGGTTTTCACTAAAGTGCCTGAATTTGGGTGGGAAGAAGCTGGGCTGAGTTTTGTTGGGTTTTAAGACTTGGATGCAAAGGGTAGCAAATTAGTATGTGAGAAATGTCCTGCGTCCATCACCCCTCGCCAATATAAACATGGTGGAATGTTGAGGGGGACTAAGGCCCATAGGGACAGATGGAAAAAGCTCCAGGAGAGCAGAGAGTTGTAACGAAGCCAATGCCCGCCTTGGTGCTATCCATACCCTCCCCACAGAGAGTAAAGATCAATGAAGGCCTTACCCCATGGAGCTTCATGTAGAGTCCGCAGGCATTACAGACGGGCTCTCCCTCAGCGTTCCGGCGCCAGAGCGTGGTCGTCGTTGTCTGGCAGTTGGCACAAGAGAGGCCGACGCGGCGGGAAGCCGACTGCAAGAAAATGCAGAGGAAGAAAACACATCAGCCCACCAGCAGCATCTCAGATCCCAATGAGCTCGCTCCAGCACGCCTCGGGTTTTCCTCTCCTCTTGTCTCTCTTATTTCTCTGTCTTTTCTCTTCTCACCTTGCTGCAGTGGATGAACAGCTGCTTTTTACTTCTTCTCTTGCCTTTCCACTGCCTCCTGCCTGCCAGTGCTACGCAGATACCTCAGCTGTGCTGGGGCATCTCAGATGGTGCTAGAGACATCACCTGAATAGAGCCCCAGATCTCCAGTGGGTCTAGTAGAAGCTTAGAGACCCACCACATGTGCACACACCTACACTAAAGCGTCTGGATCTCAGACCATCCTGCCCTTTCAGGCTCCCAAGTCCTTCACCTTCCAAGCATCATCCCAAGAAGACATTATCAATGCTATGAATGTTACACCCTTTGCTCATGTGGCTTGAGGGAAAGATAAGAAAAACAGTGCTTCCAGCAGCATTGTCAATCCCCACTAATGAAGCAGTGCAGGGAACAGGCCTTTTGAAGTTCCCTTTCTGGGTGAACTGGTTTCGCCAGGCTCAAAAGGCCACAGGAGGAAGACAATGGGCTTGAAACCATATAAAATAACAGTTTTGAGCTTGGAAGCAGAGTGGGAGGTGGAGGAAGAAAAAACCACATCCTCCACTCCTGCCTGACTCTTCCCAGCGTCCTTCAAAGTTCAGGTCTTAAGAGGCTGAGGATAAAGTCTGGATGGGCTGGGGTCAGATTTCCTCTTTGCTTGCTGATAAAATGGGGACTGAACAGACGTACCAGAGCTGGGTGAAGATGCCTGTTCTCGCAGTGCCTGAAGAGGAGCCTATAGGGAGGAAATCTGGTGGTCTTGGACATCTAACCAGCTCTGCAGACCCTTAGCTGGCAGCTGTGTAATGGAGTGAAAGCCTGGGAGATGAGGACTTGGCAGTTACCAAGGATTTCCTCTGTGATCTTTGCCATAGCTTTCTCTCCGTGCCTTCTCCCTCATTATAAACCAGGTTCGGTTAATCTACAGCAGCAGGACAATAAAAAGTTGAAATTCAAGTACTTGTTAAGAACTTCAAAAGCTGGAAGCCCCTTTGGTGCAGAGAAACCAGAGTCTCCTTTAGTTGAAACCTCACCGTGTATTAGCTTCAGTCATCGGCCTTTGTAAGTAGACCCAGAGCTTAAAAGAGAGGTTGCATCAAACGCAAAGATCTCTCCTTATTCTCTACGAAAAAAGAGGTTACACAGTGACAGATGAAACCCAGTCACTTGTACTGAATATATTTATTTAGGTAGACTGGTTGGCATTACTTTAGCCACACTCCGACATTGCATCCCTAGACATATCCTCCTTTTCTTCATAGAAATTATCTTACCGAAGAAAAACCAGGAATTTGGCCATTTTTGCAAGTTTTCCAGGTTGCCAGCTCCCCAGCCAAGTGACAAAAGTACCTGTAGAGATCTGCACACCTCATGCATTTATATTTCTTATGAGGTTTTCCAAGCCTTACCCCAAGGCTGTGCAGAGTTAAGAGCACTCGTTGCTCCTTGCTGTAAAGGACCAAGCCCGGTACCCAACGGGCCATTCTTTGACCACACTGATGTGCCCAAGGACAACGCGTAGACCAGTAAATGGAAGAGGACAAGGGCCTGGGTGGCAGGGTGATGACGCTGCCCGGCTCAGTGCAGTGTTGAGGAAAGGGTTTTCACAAGAGGGCGCTGGGTGGCTGTGACTGGTGGCAGTGCTCAAGCTGCCGATGTCATTTTTGACACTTGCAGGGGACGGCTGGGTTTGAGCACAGGCAGGTCGGGGTGGTGCAAAGGGCAGGGCAGGTTGGGGACAAAGCCTCATGGAAGACAAGGAGTGGGGAAAGCCACTCCTTGGTGGCTCCTTTCTGCCTGGGCTTGTGATGGACCCATGTCCCTGGGGCACAGGCTGCAGATACCTCCCCAAATTCCCTCACCAAAACAGGCAGGGACAGGCAAGGTATCAACACCAAGATGTTCCCATGCATACCCCATCCTGACCCCACAGACTTTGGGATGCCCTGACCTGCCCCACAAGCTCTGCCTCAGCTCACCCTATGGAGCCGGGATCAGGTATCCAAAAAAAGTGGCCAGTTAGCATGAAGCAACCAGGGAATAAGGACCCTGAGGGTAAGAGAAGACGGACTGGTGGTGTGGTGTGATGGAGCTGGAAAGGGTTTCCATTCGTCCTGATATACCTACAGGGATTCTAAAGCAAAGACTGGCTTTTGCTAAACTGCCACCAAGGTTCTGTCCCTGTGTCCTTCAGCCCCTTACACCGCCTGGCCTAGGTGTCTGCAGAACTGGTCTGGACGGTACAAGGTCTTGGAGTGTACCAAGTACAAGACGATCTGGTTTATTTTGGAAATCTGGACCAAAACCACCTAAATTGGGCAGAGGAGGAGCCAAGGAGTTGAAAAACCCCTGGCATCTCCACCTAGACAAGGTCTTTTTTGTCTCATCCTCACACGCAGCCGTGCCCCACATGCATTGTGTGATCTTGACTCACCAGCCTCCTCTGAGGTTTGAACAAGGGCCGGTTGATGCCGTTCATCTTGTGGTAGAGCCCGCAGGCGTTGCAGAGGTAGTGCCCCGTGCCGTCTCTCCTCCAGAGCGGGGTGGACATGGCCCCGCAGTTGACACATTCTCGCCCCTCAGAATAATCATCAAAAAATTCTGCTGCCATGATGGGAGAGAAGGGGAAAGACATGGTTAATTAGGCAGCAGTGCATTTAATTTCTGGTCTGGTTCTCAGTATTTGAGCCCAGAAGTGGCATTTCAAGAAATCCCAAACATTCAGATTTTACAAGGTGCAAGAAACAGCTCTTCCCTTCTCAAGGAAGCCCCCGGGATTATTGGGAAAGAGGAACCCCTTTCCCTGCCATACAGTGTTGGCTGCAGGACTTCTGTGGCAGCAGGGATGTGCTGGGACACGGATACAAGGAGACAGAAATAGAAACCTCTCCTTCTGCTCTGACGTTATCCAATTTCCAAGATTGGACTTAGCCAGGGCAAACAGATTGGGGCAGGCGAACAGCCGTGTTTACAACCAAGACAAATTGCCTGCGACCACGGACAAACGCAATCCCAGACCCACGAAGCAGAACTGCCCGGAGATCAGACACTGCCCGAGCATCTCTCAACGGGGCTCAAGCCAACACGGACAGGGAAAGCCGTGCCTGTATGCCCTGCTACCCCGCAGGACTTCTCCTCACCCAGCCCATGCCAGCTCCCACCCTCTGTGGAGGGGAATGGCTGCGAAGAGCTGAGGGGGACAGACGTTTGGGTTTGTCCTGTTTTCTGCATGAGAAGCATCTCCCCAACTGCAAGAATCCACATGGACAACCCCAGGTCAGGCTGTCAGCTGACAGACATCATTAGGGGTTCACAGGTATCACAGAACCTCAGCTTTTGATGCAAATCTCCATCGCACTTGATGTCACTCTCCAGGGGTTGGTACATTCACCCACCACGTTCCTGGTTGACCCTCCACTGGGACCCTGCTGCAGCTGTACTGTGAGGGTGAGGACAACTGCCCTGGGCTGGGCCAGTCCCATCCCTCCGGCTCTGGTAGGTCCACATCATCAGTGCAGAGGTCAACGCGACGCACCTCGACTGCATCATCATTTGGAGAGACACAGGTCAGCTCACCCTTGGACACAACGCCCTCTAGAAGTCGAGAACTTCACCTAATAAAATACAGGCATCACCTACAGCCTTGCTGAGCTGTAAATATAGCTGCATCCAGCTGGTACGGCCCTTAAAAATACATGTTGCTGGTGGTCATCCCACCTGGAGAGCACTGAGTTCAGCTGGGGGATGTACTTCTTCTGTTACAAAACCATTCCTTCCTGCACATGGACATGTTCTGTTGTGGGCACCAGAAAGGGAACACTGGATGGTAAAATAATTGGTGAGAAGAAGAAAACGACAAATGACAGCAAAGGGCTCTGTTACTTAGCGTAGGCTGGAACTAAACCAAGCTGGTGAAAAAATTCCCAACAAACTGCAGAGCACAGGAGATGTTTGGAGGACGGCAAGAGCTTTTCATCAGGACATTCAGCCCTTAAAGACCAGCATAACGTTAATTCTTAAAACGTGATTGTGCATCTCGCTATATTTTGTGCTTGTCCACCTGCTTGTTGTACGAGCACCTCAGCTTTCTGCTGGAAGACAATAGCTCCCCAAAGAGCAAACCAACCAAATTTGGCTTTTTCCTGATCTGTGTCTCAGTCCCACGTGAATCCTCTTCTATCTAATAAGGGTTATGTTCAAACGTCAGCCCTATTTTCTCTTTTCTCCAGACTATTTTTGGAAAATCTGCAGGAAACTACATGAGCATGAAACAGCCAAAGGATTAAAAAATTACTGAAGTGGTGCCGGTAAACAGAGACACAGAGAAAAAGATTCATGTGAGCCTAATTCTCCCTAGAAAACCAAGCTAAAAATGGCATGAGATTACACCATGTGGCCAGGGGAAATACTAGAAAATAGTAAATGAATGTACCCAAGGGGCTCTGGAGCCAGAAAAGAAGGAATCCAGTATCTTCTCAGCAGTTTAGGAAAATCTCGTTGCCTTTGAACAACTCTGCTGGTTTAGGAAAGCTGGGAATCCCTCCAGGTGATTTTTGTACACGTGGATTCAATGATACTGTAACCAAAATGCCTCACTTTCCCCTTTAAAATCACGATTGAATCACAGCCAAAATCTAGATCAAATAAACTTCCTTTGAAAAGAGAAGGGATTGGAACAGCTGGTCAGGAAAGAACTAATTTCCTTGAAAAATCTCAAGAAAGGAAAACATTTCACTTTTTTTTTTTTTTTCATCTTAGAAGTTGTTGAGGTTTTTGATTATCATTTTCCAAAATAAAAGCAAAATTATTTTCATAGTGGTTTTTATCCTGCAAGAAAACCCCTTCTTCTTTTAAAATAAGTTGTTGACATAATCCAGGGAGAATTTAGCAAAGCAGAGGTAGTCCAAAGATGACAGTTAAAATTCTTGACTGATTTGAGTTATGTCTGTGACTAATTACAAAATATCAGTTCTCCTGGAGATTTTTCCACCATAAACCCAAAATCTGAAAGTTTTTAACCAAAGAAAAAGGAGAAAATTCCTATCAGTCCCTCAGAAATGTGGAGTTAGACTGACTCTTGAACAAGAAGGTCCCTCAAAATGGGTGTGATAGGAAGAAATGTCAAGTATGGGTGGGTATACTTCTGGTTTGGGAAAAAAAAAAAAAGAAAGAGGATGTGGAATTGAAACCAGGCAAACCATAAATCTCTTATTTTCTGACAATAAGCAAATTTGCTACTGAATGTTGAGTGTTATTTCCTAAGGGTTTGTGTGACACCCAGCTCCACTGTCCACATTATTTTCACTGTTGGTTTGTAACCAGACATCCAAAATCCCAGTGCAAAGCAATCTTGGGACTTGCTTCTTTTGCTCTTGTTTTTCATCTGTTTTTGTTTGAGCTGTGTTCATCACTGCTTGTTTGGGGCATTTATTTCAGTTTCCGTGGGATTTGGACCAGAGAGTCTCCCTTGAGGGACTTTCACTGGTTTATTTTTTTTAAAAAAAAAGCCCTTTTCTACTTCTGTAGTAATAACATGTGTGTGATTTCCCCCTCTCAGCTGCAGACAAAGGTGATCCTTGTGAACGTTAGTAAACAAGAATTACCGGTGCTTGAGATGGGGAAGGAACAGACTTTGTTCCCGGGGCACCTTGAGGCTCCACGCAATGGGTGGCTCTCCCTACTCACAGCCCTGGTGGGGTGATATCAGATGGGTGCGTCCCTGGCATGCACCACCCAGTGCTGAGTCAGAAGATGACACCTGCAGAGTGCAACCTCATTAAACCCATTCCTGGAGCCCCATCAGAGCAGAGGGAGCTCTTTGACCTCAAGAGATCTCACCTGGAGGAGAAATATCCTCTCCTGCTTCAAAGCATGCTTGGAGATGGCAGTGGATGTTGTCTTGGACACTGCTGGATGCTGGCTCAGAGAAGATGGCGTAGGCTTAGTGCATGCCCTTTTGTGGACAAAGGGTGTTTGCGCCCCAATGGAGAAGTGGAAGGCAAGGGACTAGATTTCTTTCTAAAAGAGATGCTGTAATTTCACAGTATCACTAAACTCAAGGATGAAGTTGCCGAGGGGAGCTTTCTGAGCTGACCTTCTGGCCACACAGCTGAGACATCCCAGCTACTCTGGAAAACTGGAGGGTCTACAAAATGGTGAGAAAGTATTGCCTGAAGAGCTGCAGCCCATGCAGTTTGGCGTGGGTGGGTGTCCAAGACCTACGGAACACAAGTGCTCAAAATGCTTGTTTCTGAAGATCTGGGCCATGGTCTCTGCCTGCTTCCTTCCCCCACGAGCATAGCTGTTGGCAAGACCACCTCTCCGTGCCTGGGTGCTCACGAGAAGACAGCAATATCTCCAAAGTCCCTGCCAAGACAAGCCCAGTGCTCAGAGTCCACAGGAACCGTGATCCACCAGCGAGCTGAGCTATATTGGGCATGGAGGTCACCGGGCTTCAAGTGCACTAACTGTTTAATTTGCCACTGTTATTAATAATGGGGATTAAGGCGCAGCAGACTGGAGGCTCCCCAAGAAAAAGCAGCAAAGCGTTTTCTTAGCTTCCGTCTCGGGGCTGGAGCTCTAAATCCTGGCATTATGAGATCCCCTGACACTTATTCCTTGCACTTAGCAGCTGGGAAAGGAAACGTTTATTCAGGCAGCAAATTGCCCGAGCGGCTCCCGGAGGGCCCTGAACAATGCGGGGGGAAGGAAAGGCTCCCCCAGTCGCACTCAGGGCAATAATTTCCGTTTTGTGGCACAGGAGCCGCTGCCTGATAATGGAGATTTATGGGTCCGTCCAGTGACCTCTGTAACAGCCTTTCTGCTGGAGGGATTTACTCCCTCTCCCGAAGCCAGGTATGGGACAGGGTTGAGGAAAGGATAATGTTTGCTGGTTAGACTGAGAAGGACACAGACCCATGGCTGGAGTAGCCTCATGTGTGCTGAGTGGCCTCATCTTCCTCTTTGAACGCGCAGCTCCCCTGAGTGCCTTTGCCCAGCCTTTGTCTTGGATAGTATCAGCCTCAGGACCATTCATTCCTTTTTATGGGTTGGGTCCCTGGCCTTGACTAATGCTAATGGCCTTTGACTTAGTCCGTCTACCTTTAGTCCGTGGAGAAGCTTCTCACATGAGAGCAGATCATGAAATCTCGCTGAATGACCCAGGCAGTGGAGAGGATGGATTGGGTCCTGTCCCTATCCTCAGGTCATCAGCCTGCTGTATAAAAGGAGATCTTTCTCCCCTCATACCTACTGTTTATGAGGACTGCAAGGTCCCCAGGGCAGGAAATGTCACTTGTGTGTTGCACAACAGCCTCCTAATCTTGGGTGAGGCCTTGAGTGTGCTAATGTCAGAAATACTTTCCACAATGGGACATTCAGTCCCCTGGGAGCCAGGAGCAGCTCCGAAGTGGGCTGCTGGAGTCTGGTAGGGAAAAAAGCATTCTTCGACGTGACCCTTCATGGCTCTTAGTCATTGGGAGTGGTCCTTCACATCCACCGCCAGGTCCACAGAGATCAACTGGTATGGACAATCCCGGGTTTAACAAGGAAGCAGATCTGAGCACCACCAGCTGGCCCACACCTACAGGCACTTTTTTGCAGCGTGGCTAGGACATGACAGCGCCTCTGACCAAGGACACAGCCCACCCAAAGTCTGAGTGCTTTTGTCTTCCCAATCAGGAGAATCAGATACCCTCTCACAACTAAGCCAGCTGGGGATCAGAGGGAGGTTGCCCAGGGCTTGAGTCTGAAGGGTGGCTTGAAATCCCCTCTCTGGGTCTTTCCACCATCTCTGCAAACCCCAATTCCAACAGCATTCCCATTCTTAGACCTTCTGGGTTGTTCGGGCTTTTCTTAGCAACGCTGAATCTGTTAACCTTGGAGAGATCAGCCTGAACACATAAACCTGAGGGGTCAGGACCCAAAAGAATAATAACAGTAAAAGCACCTCCGCTAGGGAGATTTTGAATCCTTCAGTTCAAAGCCAACAACCAGTTTATAAGTTTCTGTTCCCAAATCAGCCTCTAGAAGGGGACAAAGAGCCCTCCCTGCCCTGGTTTGGGGTCAGATCCTGCTGCATGAGAAACATCAACAAGGTTGTCTACCTTCTTCTGCCCTCCAGCCCCCTCCTGCCTTCACCCCCTCTGGGTGAAGAGGAATGGAGAGAGACTTCCATTAATATAGCCCTGGAGTTTTGTTTACAGCTGGAGGGATATTTAATATCAACATTTCCCCCTGCAGAAGTGTCTTCTCAACCCAATGAAGCAACTCAGCAAAGGAGAAGCTGTCCTTCAAACACAGCCAGGCACTTACAGGCTCTAAACAGACCCTGAGAGCAGTTTTTCCCCACAGAGAAGCAGTTTCCTAAAACAATTTGTTATGATAAGAGGTGAGAGCCATGATCCTGTGTATACACGAATCCCAAATGGACTCTCAGGGGCACTCACAGATGAGGCAAAGGACATTGGCCCCTTCGGACACATGGGCACCCTGGGATCCCACCCAAGACACCCTCAGCTTCTACTTCAAGGGACAGCCACGACAGCACGGCAGGGGGACATGGGATTTGCCATTCCCAGTTCCTCAGGATGGTTTGTCCCAAGTCCCAAATTTGTTGCCATTACAAAGTGACAGTGGGAATCCTTCCTAAGGATTCCCTTCCTAAGCCTTTAGGGGTCCTTTTAATAAGTGTTTTGCTGCAACTAGTGGAGCCGAAAGTCACATCTTCTATTTCTTTTGAACGGGTTGAGATGCTCCCATGAATTGCATGACTCCAGAAGCTGAAGTTTCAAGGGGAAAAACCCACCAAAATGGTGGTTTCTGTTCAGATCACAGCAGTTAAAAGTGCTGCTTGGTCCATTATCGTGGCAGGGCAGGGCTGAACTGGAAAGGAAAGCAGGAGGAAAAACCAAGGAGAGACAAAAGTAGAAGGGACATGGAGCATCTGGAAATAAATGAGCCCAAATGTATGCCTGGGAGACATCTGTAGCCAAAAGCAAGCTGTCAGAGAGCCATTCCTTTTTTGGCAGGGACATCCTCAGTTTGACACACAGACTGGGATCAGAAAGCCCATGATAAGCTAATGGAGCTGAGGATGTTTCTGTAAAAGCAGGTTCTGCCCATTGGCTTTTTCCCTGCCTCCCCTCTGACTGAATTTGGGGGAAATTCATCCAGGGCCCTGCTATTTTAGAGACTAATGTGGCCTAGACATGGGGAGAGCAGGACAGTGCCTGTTTGAGTAGTGCCCATCAGTGGGTTGGTTCCCCGTGGGCATGTGCTCCCTGCTCTCCTCTGATCCGGATTATCAGAGAACATCGCCTGTGTGATTGCTGGTCTGCAGGAAACGGAGAAGGGGATAAATTCCTCACTGTTAACCAGAAACACGGCTTCAAGCAAAAAGCATCATGGTGAAGCTTCACAGAAATGGCTCAACGCTGTCCCAGAACGTTTTGGGGTTTATCTGACACGTCTACGGTGGAGAACATGGTTGGTTACTCAGTTGGCTGCCTGACCAAACGGCTTTCCCCTTGCAAACCTAAAGACCCTACTTATTGCTTAGGAAACATTGAACCTACAGCCTGGCTGAGCCATGTGCCGCTTTTGAAAAGGCAAAGAAATCTGTTTTCTCCTTTCTTTGTCCAACACCACAGCCCGACTGTTCCTGTGCAACCCTTCCCTGGCCAAATGTTTCACGTCAAGGCAAAGGGAACATTGCGTCCCTCCCCTGTAAAGCTCCCTTCTCTGCCTGCGGCAAGCCAAGGTCTATGGCACACACCATTGCCAACAGCCAAGAATACTCCTTTCCTTCGTGGATATGTTTTCCCCGGTTTGAAGGACAGTGGAGGTAGAAGCAGCCAAAGGACCAGCTGAGATCATGTGCAAGAGAGAGACGCCGGGGAGGTTGGTCAAATCCTGGGCCTGGATTTGAGTTCAGTCTTGGCTCTGCAATAGGATTCCCTTGAGCAAGGCTTTTCATCTGCTTGCAACGCTATTCTTCCCCCATGACTTCCCTGCCTCACCAGAGGGAGACAACAGGACAGCTTTCAGAGGCCATGGTCATAGATGTGGAGATAAGCAGTGGATGGAAGAAGGGTGGGTGGAAACAGGCTGGATTCCTCTAAAGCAGATACAAATAAACTGCCTGTTTTGGAAGGGGCAGGGGATGGTCCTGGGGGACTGGCCAACTTGGTTGCCTGGAAAAGCATTGACAGCTCTCCAACACACCAGAACCCAAACCATCAAGCCCAATGGTTGTACCAGAGGTGACTGGAGAGACTGTTGACCCACACACTGAAGTACCGTGAAGTGCCCATGTCCAAAAGGTACACAGTCTGCCCTACAGAAGACAGGCATGCGAACACCCCTGAGGCTGTGGGATGCTTTTGGTGGGAGTAATTGCTGGCCACCTGTTTGATAGCAACCTGGTGTCCTGCAGCGACTTCTGCTGCCTCTCAAGTTGTGCACGTGTGAAGGTCCAAGGTCTGCTTTCTTTTGCTGGGATGCAAGTTTGATCCCACCCACCAGTGACCTCCCCTTTCTTACTCCTACTTACAGTTGTTACACTTGTAAATATCTGAGGCTCTTCTGATAAACAGGAGATTCCTCGGCTTATCGACTGTCCAAATATTTTTTAACAAATCTTAGATTAGCACAGAGAGCCTGGGGAATGGCCAGGATGGGGCCATCCACAGTCTGGGATCTGCTTGGCAGGAGGCACCTGGAAATGGTCTTTCTCTTTTTTGACAAAGGAAAAAAGCTACAGCATTTTCCTCCTTGAAACGTGTCCCATCTCCAAATGGATGTGCCCTAGCAGAGGCTCTGCTTTGATGACTGCAAGGGAAGGGATGGTGGGGGAAAAAACATAGAGGATCAGAAAAGGTTGGGATTTGCAATGCCATGATCCCACCTGAGCAGCCGTTTCTGAGTTGGGCACAGGCAATGGACCTTCTGCAACATGTGCGGCCGTGTCTGCTGTACCCACAGGGGACTACAAGCAGGTGTGCTGTGGAGACATGCCAAGCTGCTGCTGTGCAGCTGAGCCATGGGAACTGGCCTTATGGCTACTGGGTAACTGATGAACCCTGACCCTAAGCCCAGCTAGCAGAGTCTGGCCATGTTCGGATGCTCTCAGACCCCAACCTACAGTGGTCACATCCAAACTGCTTCCCAGGACCTGCACCAGGAGATGCTTGGGTCAGGCTGAGGTGCTTGGACCATGCCAGGGGCCGTGCTAACGATTGAAGAGCGTGGTCTGTTGGGTTCCCCATGGCTGGCATCTGGCTCTCATTCGTCATCAAGCATGACACAGCCTTCACGTGCTCTTGGCCCTCTCGGCCTCCTACAGAGCAACTGATGATGTGGCACTTAGGGACATGGTTTAGTGATGGACTTGGCAGTGTTAGGTTTACAGTTGGACTTGATGATCTTAAAGGTCTTTTCCAGCCTAAATGATTCTATGATTCCATGAGCTGAAACTTCTTAAACCATGGGAACCCACTGGCTTGTGTGTCCCAGTGCAGCATCAGTCTGTCTGGTGGTGACCATCTGTCTGTCTGTAGAGGTGACGACCAGCACCCAGGTAGACCAAAGCCAGGGCCAGCTCCGAGCCCAGGGAAACTGGTGCTGTTTGGGATCATTACAGAGACACCAGGGAGCAGCTGGGCAGATGTATGCAGACAACAGAGGCAGGAGTGGGAGAAGGCACAAGGGGACACAGCACAAACCAGAGGCTGGGCATTAGGAAAAGGGTTTTCATTAGGAGCTGGGGGAATCTCCATCCCTGGGCATTTCCAAGCCTCATCCAGGTGGGTCCACAGCTGACCTCAGCTATTGCCAGTGGTTGTCCTGCTTCAAGCAGGAGACTGGACTAGAGATCCCTCCAACGTGCTTTTCTATGGTCCTGCAACTCCAGAAACTCAAAGTTCGTTTGTTTTTCTTTCCCAGACTGGTACAGATCAGAGAAGACAACATTTATCCAAGTCAAATGGGCAAAATCCTGCTTGTAGGAATACAAATAATTGTATTATTGTTATCATGTGTGTGCATGTATTATACATTTTATATATGTACGTTTATATAAATTTACATATTTGCATATATACACACATACACCATGTCCTTAAGAATGCCGTCATAGCAAGCTGGGAGTCATCTCTGATCAATTCTCTCTGATTTTGCTATTAGAATTGTTATTCTATGGCTATATAGAACATAGCTGTGTAGAACCATGCTTATATATATTTATATATCCATACACAAATATAACACACACACATATATATAAACCCCCCACACACTTTATATATACAAAACATATAGATGCCATGTGTAGTAATATATGAAATACGTAGGGTATATATTGCTCTAAGCTCCGAACACGACGGCACTAACGAATATTGATTATCATGTGCCTATTCAAGCTCCCCACCCCACCCCCCCAGTCTTCTTCAGCTCGCTAATTTAGACACGGATTCTGACTCCAACTGGGAGGTGATAAATACGCTGATAAATACCACGCAGAGGAGTTACACCAAAATAAGCCAGGCCGGATCCTGGCCTCCCTACGGGCCGCCAGCCAGGGACAAACAAAAAGGTGTTTACTACGGTTCATCGCGTTATAGGGGACGGTCAGTTTGTCTAACCCCCTGGCCCTTTTTTCTTTTCCTCTTTTCTTAGTTATTCTGCACGTTAAGTCAACTCAGCCCCAGTGCGGGGCAGGAGGATGGAGCAATTCTCCTGGCTGCCGATAAAGCATCTGCAAAGATCAGTTCGCGCAGAAACTGCAGCCCAGGCCAATAAACCGGCAGGTACCGGACTTATCAGGGCAACATATAACTTGCAGTTTTTCTAACTCAATTGATTGGACTTTTTATCTAAAATAACAGGTATTATAAGATAGGCGAAAGTCGAGATAAGGAAGAAAATTGAGTAGGTCTTGAATCAAGAGATCAGCTCGGGGACAGGTTCAAACTCCCACAACCTGCCCCGCAGGAATCAATGAAAGTTTCTTGGCGTCGTCCGCTCGTTTTGAAAACGCGGCTGAAAGTTGAGCGAACTTTGAGACCGTGGCGTTTATTCTGTGATTATAATTAACCTGCTCACCCGTTGTTATTGATTTTGCGCGAAGGGAGGTGACAGAGGCTGACTGGGATGTTGGTTTAGGAGTAGAAATGGTTGGGCAGAGGAGGCAGCGGGGCAGGCAGGGAGCCCTGATGGGGGGAGACCCTGCCCTGGTTGGGGGCAAAGGGAAGGGGGAACGAGGGGGATCATAGAAACATAGAACAGTTAGAGTTGGAAGGGACCTTGAAGATCATCCAGTTCCACCCCCCTGCCATGGGCAGGGACACCTCCCACCAGACCAGGTTGCTCCAAGCCCCGTCCAACCTGGCCTTGAACCCCTCCAGGGATGGGGCAGCCACAGCTTCTCTGGGCAACCTGGGCCAGGGGCTCACCACCCTCACACCAAAGAATTTCTTAGAATCACAGAATCTTCATGGTTGGGAAGGACCTTTGAGATCATCGAGTCCAACCATACACACACAAACCCTACAATCTCTGTCACTAGAGCATGCACCTCATATCTCATCTCATATCCTCATATGCACCTCATATATCTTCCTCATATCTCATCTAAATCTCCCCTCTTTCACCCTCCTGCTTGTGGTCCCTCCTGGCAGGGTATGGGAAAACCCTGGAGGAGGCCAGATCTTCACATCCAGAGGGTCAGCGTCAGTCAGAGCATTGATGATGTGCCCCATTGAAGCCATGAAGGACCGAACGCGGGAAACCCCTGGAGAAAAGCCTTGGAGGTGCCCAGGATCCAGAGTATCCTCCCAGCCCTGGGGAGCACAAGGAGGAGACAACCCCCAAGCCAGCTCCCTCTCCTGTGCTCCGCATCACCAAGGCACGTCCCAACTCAGTGTCCTTCCCAGCAGCCTGTCCCCGGAGCAGCCAGCCCCTGGGGCCAGCGCTCCCTTCCCAAAATAATCTCAGACATCTGGGGGCCAAACATGTCATTCGGAGGAGTCCTGATGTCTGGGGCTCGCCGCCTCGCTGATTTTTTTTACAGCTCCAGCGCTGCAAGCCCTGAATATTCCATAATGATGGCTCCCTGGCTTGCGAACCCAAGAACTTGGAAAGGAGTTTAAATAATAAATATTAAATTTTTTTAATGTCTCTTCTAGAGTTTTAACATGTAGGAATCGGGGTTTCCTGGCTTTTCTCTTGTCCAGAAAAGCTTCTCCTTCCCTTCCTGCAAAACCAAAGCCTGACGTACGTGACTTCAGAAGCTGGAGCCTGAAGGAAAAACGGGATGAAATGAAGCACCAGGGCCGGCAAGAGCCGAAAAGCGGACAAGAGGGAGATGCCTCCCAAACTGCTCAGAGATGTTTGCAGAGCCAAAGGAGACTCCCCCGGCCCTCGAGGCCAGAGGACAACCTGCGACTTGCCTAAATATCATAGACCGTGTGAGCAGGAGCGGTGAAAAAAAAAAAGCAAGAATTGGCAAAACCTTGCTCCGAGGGAGCGGTGTGGTCTCCTTCTCCCCCCCCACCCCCCGCCCGGCTCCATCTTTGCCCACAAACTCTTTTGCTGGGCTCAGGTTTTGACTTTTTAGGAGACCCTGATGGCACCAGGCGCCCAGCCCTGCTCCGGCACCCCCGAAATACATGAGGCCGCGGCTGGAAGCATCGACCGGAGGAGAAGGGCTGAGTTTTGAGAAGCACAAGAGCAGGCAGCGGCATCCCACCGCGAGACCTCTCCTGAAATGCTCCCCCGGCAGACACCGACCATAATTCCCAGGGATTACGAGGAAAACATTTCCAAGGCGGTGATTTCCCTCTCCCAGATTCAGAAGCTGCCGGTACCAGTCCCTGGTGGAGACGGAAGATCGGCCCCGCTGCCTCCCGCACCCCACCTCTACTGGAAAACTCACTTTTCCTTCATTTGCCATGAATTTATTTAATTTTTTTTTTTCCCTCCCCTCTTTCACAAACAAAACGAATGTCCGAGTCTCTCCCAAGGCTGGCGTGCGCCGTTCCAGCCCCGCTGGCTGCGATAAGGGCTTCACCAGCCTGACGGGTCACTAAAAATAATTTAAAAAAAAAAGAAAAAGCACAAATCCCTTCGTTCCGCAACATATAAACCAAGTGGTCGTTTTCCAGAAAGAAAAAAGAAAAGTCACACTGTTTTTTGGTTTTTTCTTTTCTCTGAGAAAAACCTGTAGGTCCCCATATGATTTGGGGGGGTGGGGGGGGGGGGCTGCGTTTCTTCCCTACGGAAACTTCTTGCGTGGGCCCGATCCTGCAGCAGCGCCCGGCGAACCTCCTTCTGCTTTCAAACAAGGATGGTTTGAGCTCTGGGGAAGCAAAGTGGGTTCGGTTTGGGGTTTTTTTTTTTTTTTGGTGGTTATTCATTTTTTTCACAGCCCATACTGCATGTCTTTTATAAGGGGGGCCTGATTCTGCAAGCCTTGCCTGGGGGGAAAGCAGCAGGATTGGCCTTGGAAAGGCAGAGAAAACAGCAGAAAGACGTGGGAAGGACACGACTTTGTCCCCCCTCCAAGCAAAGAGCGCATCCTACGTTTAGGTGTCCACCTAATTAAGCAAAAAGAAAAAAACCAAAAAACACACCAAACCCCCTGCGCCAGCAAATAACTGAGAAAAAAAAAAAAAATAAAAATAAAAAATCACCCAGCAATTCTTGGAAAAGAAAAAAAAAAAAAGGATTTTCGCTTCCAGCGGCTGCTGCCCCAAACTTTGGCTTTAAAATCCAGCCCTGGCCAAAAAAAAAAAAAAACAAAACAAAACCCTGAAAGCTGAAATATTTCAGCGCCGACGGCGGGGTCGGATCGACGTCCAACTTTGAATATCTCTGCCCGGAATCTTCTTTCCTGGGGGACCCGGCTCCCGTCCTCCTCCCTGCACTTTTGTTTTTTTTTTTTTTTGGGTGGGGGGGGAGCTGCGAAAATCCGGGTCCAGCTTCTCACAGCCCCCCCCCAAAAAAAAACCAACCCAGCGTTTAAAAGGGTGCAATCGCGGGGGGAAACGCTGCGAACTCCAGCATTGCCCGCAGCAAGTCACCTTCCGAAAAGCTGCAAGGGGAAAAAAAAAAGCCAAAAAAACCCCAACAACCCCCCCCCCCCCCTCCCAACACGTTTCTGCCTTACAACGGCTCGGCGCGGTGCAAACACAGGTTTTGGGGTGGTTTTTTTTTTCATTTTCAAAAGAGCCTTTAATACCCCTCGTACCAGCCGCTGCGAAGGCAGCGCTGATGGAGTTATTTTCAAGCGCTGTCACGCACGTGTGGGCGCCCGGGTGTAAAGACCTCACTGCTCAGGCACGGCAGATAATTGGGTTTAATTTCTCATTATAGATGTATTTACGGCTTGGACCGGTCACCGCGACCGATGACGTGGGGAAAACTTGACAAAGCCAGAGAATTTTTCATATTTTGCCGCTGTCATAGCCAGCCGCGCGGATTTTGCCCCACAAAATGAGACCCAAAAAGGTTTTTTTTATTCCCCTTAAAATAAATTAAAAAAAAAAAAAGAAATAAAAATCAATGCGACCCTTATGATGAAATTTGCTTTTACAGTTCGGGTGAATTTGGGAGGTAAGAGCACGTTCTCGGATATTTCCCTGGCTTTTTAAGCGGCGTTTCGCACTCGCGCGCCGAAGGCGTATTTACACCTTCCTGCCAGACGGCAGCGTGAATTCGGGATCCCATTGACGAGGTGAATATTTGGCCTTTCCCATCTCCCCTTTTTGCACTCCCACGGGCAGAATAACACACTTTCCCCCCCCCCCCCCCCCCATTCTTTTTCCCCCCCACCAAAGCAATCCCTGCCCGTAACAACCCCACCTTGCCCTTGACAGCGTCATCGCGTTATTCGGGGATCACACTGTCCCCATAACACGGGGCCGGGGCGTCTGTCCCAGCAAAAAAAAAAAAAAAAAAAAAAAACAAACCCAAATAAATCTGCATTTCTGCCTTTTTTTTCTCAGCGTGAGCAAAACCGGCTGCTTTAAACCCAAATCTGAGCTCTGGCCACAACTCCCCGCCTGGTTTCGCAGGCAGGGGTGAGCCCCAAATGGGAGGCAGACGCTTCGTTAAGTCTTTTTATAACGAGGTTGCAAAAGGCTGGAAGGACCCGAGATGTTCGGCTGCATCCCCCCCCTCCCCCCCCCATCCACCGCCTTGTGCCGCCCCCCAGGAGCATCGCCGAGATGGGGGAGACCCACGAATATCCCATTTCTTCCCCTCCTTTTCAGTAAGGGAATTGTAAGGGAGGGAAGGATGCAGCCGGTTGGGGTGCCAGGGCAGGGAATTTGGGAAACAAAACCTCCCTGATACATTATATAGGGGATATAATATATTTACATCCCATTTTTCCTACACGTGCGGGGCTTGAGGAGCAAAAATTTCAAGCCGGAGCCCTGCGTCGATGAGAAACAAGGTCTCTACAGGTTTGAGGACTACGCTAAAAATTTCATTTAAATCAGGGTTTCCTAAAAATTTTTTCACATTCTATGATTCTACGAAAAAATTGCATTTCCCGCCCCCCCCCTATATTTTAGCAGCTTCAGCCGCAGCAGGCTGCCGACCTTCAGGTGCCGGAACTTGCTCATCTCACCACGCTGCCGCTTTTTCACCCGGTTTGGGATTTTATTTGCTGGTTGGTGGTTTGTTGTTGTGGTTTTGTTTTTTGGTTTGGTTTTTTTTTTTTTTTTTTTTTTTTTCCCCCCGAGGCATCCTTAATTTTACAGTTATTGGGAGCAAGATAATTTGCCCCATCCCAAATACCCGGCTGCGTTGGGGATAACCAGCTTTGGGGAGCATTTCTCTGCCTGCCGAGCCAAGGTTTCTCCATCATCAGAGGAGCACGGAGGGAGCAGGATCGGGTCCAATTTCCTTGGGGAAACAGCAGATAAACCCTCATCTATTTCCAAAGATTTCGCTTCTTCCTCCCCCCGCCCCCGCCAAAACCGATGGAAATAAATACAGAAAGAGCAAAATGTAAGCTGTCTCTTAAAAAAAAAAATAAATAATAATCGCTGTTATTGCTCCAGGGACAGACACGCATGTGAATGCGTGTGTGGAGGAGAAAAATAATTAATCCTGGCTTAATAAAGTCTCAGATTCAGGGCCACCATCCACTGCATTAAGTTTTACTGCTTGACAAAAATTCATTAGCTTTTTGTAACGCATTATATACTACGCCATGGCGGTTCTATGCATCGTATGCATTTGTATTCGGTAATAAAGTGCGGTTTTCAGTGAAGGAACCTTATTGTTAATAAGAGTGATATAGTGGCTGTGTTGGGGATATTTTTATTCTTATTGTTGCTGTATTTACAGTTTAAAATACCCTTTTGGGGGATTTGTGGGGGTAATAATCACTTGTCTGCTTGAGCTTGATCTGGCATCCCTTAATTCTGTGGGTTTCATCCCAAGTCCCAGACTGACGGGTGACAATCAAATTAGGCAGGAGAGCAGACGGCGGCTTGAAACCGGTGGGGGGGGGAACAAAGCCCTGGGCCGACCTTCCCCGCCGGCGGAGCCGAGGTGAGAAATGCAAAACGGGGCATGTAGGGTCCCGTGCAAAATGCAGACACCTCCTACGGTTCCATCCCTCCGTTCTAAGGTCCCATCGCTCCATCCTGTGGTCCCATTCCTTTGTCCTACAGCCCAATTCCTCCATCCTATGGCCCCATCCTTCCATCCTAAGGTCCTATCACTGTCTTATGGTCCTGTCTCTTTGTCCTGCAGCCCCATCCCTCCATCCTGCAGCCCCATCCCTCCATCCTATGGCCCCATCCCTCCATCCTAAGGTCCCATCTCTCCATCCCACCTCTCCATCCCTCCATCCTATGGTCCCATCCCTTCATCCTACAGCCCCATCCCTCCATTCTATGGCGCAATCACTCCATCCTACGGCCCCATCCTTCCATCTTGATGTCCCATCCCTCCATCCTATGGCCCCATCCCTCCATCCTGTGGCCCCATCCCTCCATCCTATGGACCCATCTCTCCATCCTGTGGCCCCATCCCTCCATCCTACGGACCCATCTCTCCATCCTGCGGCCCCATCCCTCCATCTTATGGTCCCATCCCTCCATCCTATGGTCCCATCCCTCCATTCTGTGGCCCCATCACTCCATCCTATGGCCCCATCCTTCCACCCTAAGGTCCCATCACTCTATCCTGTGGTCCCATTTCTTTGTTCTACAGCCCCATCCCTCCATCCTGCGGCCCCATCCCTCCATCATAAGATACCATCACTTCATCCTACACCCCCATCCCTCTGTCCTACAGCCCCATCCCTCCAAGGGCAGGACAGCAGAGGTTCTGGGCTCCCCCCCTCACCCGCTGCCCCACAGGGAGCAGCCACCTCATCCTTAGGTGCATGGGGAAGGTCAGGAGCTGCTTGTAGGGCAGAGAGTTGTAACAAATGCCGATGAATCACTGGGAATGCCGGCCAGGGGGATGCTACAGGGCAAATCTCTTAGCATCCCTATGGGAAAGCTTAAGATCTGATTCACCATCTCTCCCCCACCAGCAGCAGAGAGGACATTTTCCGACCCAGCAGCGTCTGCTCCGGGCTTTGATCTTCCCAGATGCTGCTGCTGCTGTGTTCAAACGGTGCCTGTCCGGGGAACCCTGACTTCGAGTCAGTCCAAACAAAATGCAGAGCACCCAGCAGAAATGCCCACAGCCCCATCAGTCTCCTCTGTGCCACGAAAAAAGAAAAACCCCGCTGTTTTGGTGGGGTTTTTGTGTGAAAAGACAAATTATAGGGGCTGAGGATGGCAAAGCAGGATCCGGCCCTCCATCCCCAGCCTGGAAACATCCAGGGAGGCAGCAGGATGGATTCCCCCCAGCTCCCGTGCCTCCTCGATCCCTGCTCCCCTCCACCTGGGGAAGGGGAAAGGGGCAAACTGCCCATCTGTGCTAATTTTGGGACAGATTTCCATTTTTTTGGCTCTGGCAGGGAAGTCTCCTGAAAGGGGGACTTTGCAGCCAGTCCTTTTCATGCCTCATTAAGTCGGGAATTCACTGCAACCCCATCCCAGGCGATGCCTGGAGCAAGTTCACGGCCTTGGCCGCGGGGTCTGATCCTGCCCTTCAGGTTAATGAAATCATTCGCCAAAGTTACCCTGAAAAGCCCAAATTTGGCATTTTGAACTCACTCCGGGGAAACTTTTTCAAATAGGCCCACGTGATGTATGCAGCCATCCTTCCCAGGGCTTTATACCACAGAGCCGCATTGGCAGGTTTTAATTCCTCTTATTAAAAAAAAAAAAAAAAAAGGGCAAAAAAAAAAAGCAATAAGTTCTTTATTTCTTGAGCAGAAATGAAGAGATTCTTGCTTTTCCCATTTTCTATCACCTTTTTGCACAGTTTCACCAACCTTTCCCCAGCGCATTGCTTTACAGCGGGGAAAAAAAATGCCATAGACTGGATATCTGTGTCTGCCTATGCGGCTACACCTGCAGAGACTTGCTCTTAGTTATTAAAAAAATGATAATAATTAATATTCTAATGATCCCAAGGGTGCTCTGCAATTAGCGCTATCCAAAGGTGACAGCTCTCCAGGAAGAAAAATCACTGGAGGGACACGAGAGCGCTGCAAAAATCCCTCGATTTAATAAAGCCTTGCGCAAGGATTGTGTTTCTACCTTGAGATTCCTCGTTGTCCGGAGAATAAAAATATCTTTATTGCTAAGGAAAGGCAGAGGAAGGAGCCTGGGCTCCACCGTGCCAGGGACTGAGCTCGGAGGTGTTATTAAAGTGGGTCTGTGACGGGTGCAATCCACAATGCTGTTTCCCTCCTATTAAATCTCTTTTCAGCCCATTGGGGCTTTTCACCCTCGCTTATCCAAAAAAAACCCAAACCCTTCTCCCTGCTCAGAAACCACCAGCCGGCTTTTATGTGCTTCATACCACCCCCCTCAATACCCGCAGCCTGGGCAAAGCATCCCTCCGGCGTCGGGAAGGGACCCGGCGGTGGGGTCCGGCCGCATCCCGATGCCGAGAAGGGACCCGGCTGGGAACAGCCCGGCCGCATCCCGACTTCGGGAGAAGAGGGGAAGGGGCAGGTCTGGACCTTCAACCACTTTTACCTTCCACAAAAAAATCCATTTTAATCCCCAATTTAAAACTTTTCAGCTTTCAGGCAATTTTTTTTTTTTTTTTTTTTTTTTTTTTTACCAGAAACCGAACATTTTTTATTTAAACCCAATTTCTGTTTCCACAATTCGAGGCAGAGGCGAAATCAGACCCACTGCTAATAAATCCCCCGGGTTTCTGCCGCGCTGCCCTCGGTGATGCCGGAGGCGACGCCGCGAATCCAGGACCCGGCGCTGGAAGGGAAGGGGCTCCCAGCTCCTTCCTCTTCCATTACCGACCACTAACATTTTCTGGACCGGCTCAACCCATCCTGGCTTCCCGCTGCTACTGAGGAGCCCGGATAAAAAGCACTTTTTGCCACCAAAAGACAGCCTGCAACCTGCAAAACCGCCGCTTAACGCAGGGCTTGAAAAGCCAAAAGCACTACACTCAATCTCCGGCACCTTAAAAGCTGCCGGGTATTTTTGCAACTGCAATTTTTCATCTGCATTATTTTGGTTTTAAGTTATTTTTATTACTAAGAGCCCTTTTGAGACCACCGCAAAAGCAAAAAGGTGGTATTTTTTTCCCTAAGGAAGAGACGGCACAGTAGTCAAATACAAATGCACGTATGTCCTTGTTGATAATATTCAATTATTACTTAATTATTGGATTCATCCTGCTTTTTTTTCCTGCGCTTTCTACCTTCACGTGGCTTCCCAAAAACATTGCCTGGTTGGCCAAAACTTTATCCTTAAAGACAATCTGCTCCCCATTTTAAGCAATTTCACAATGCCCAAAGAAAAGCAAAAAGGCATCGGCAAGGCCAAGCCTTCACCGACGCCCAACTTTCCTTTCTTTAACGTCTTAAAATAATGCTAAAGATAACACAAATCTTGCTAGACAGGAGGGAAAAATTACCCTCCAAAATCCAGGTTAAAGAACGCAAAATTAAAATGCATTTGCAGACAAATTTTCGTCATTTCCTTTGTTAACCCCGACCCCGGCAGAAATACCTTCATGGAGAGAAGGCGGGGAGGAAAAAAGAGTTTATGAAATCGCGATGCAGAGATGTGCCCCGCATTTCTCCCCCCCCCACCTTTCTCCCTTTTCCACCATCTAAAATAAAAAAGTGATATTTTAAGCCATTTCTGGTCAGAGGAGCCAGGGGCGCTTAATGAAATGAAAGGTGCCGAGATCGGGATCGGCAGGAGAGATCAGGGCTGGGATTTTCTGGGGCAGGGAGATGCCGAAATATAGGGCTGGGTCGTTCCGATGTTCCTGCGAGTCCCCCAAAAAGCGTGATAATAAATGTGGATGCATTTCTTTTTCTCCTTTTCCATCGTCTCTACCCCCTCAGCACCAAATTTCCTTTTGCTTTCCCTTTTTCCAGCCTAACCGCCCTTCCCAAAAATTTAAAAAAGACATAACATAAAACAGCCCAAAGGGAAGATCTGGGATTCACGGGCCAAACTTTGATTTCCTCCTTTTCGGAACAGATTTCCCCCATTTTACACCTAAAGCAAGCCCGGGAAGGGGGTGCATGTACGCCCATGGAGAATCGTGGTCCTGCACAACCACGGTCATCCCCATCGCAGCCCCGGAATCCCTGCGGAGCTGATTGTGGAGCCAGCAGGCCCTTACGCGAGAGCTCGGCACATCGTATTTTGCTGCTCTGGGCCTAAATTAAATTATACTTTTTCTTTTTTTTTTCTTTTTTTTTTTTTTTTTTTTTAAATTGTGGTCCTTGAGGGTCTTTTGAAATGGTGATTTTGTACGTGTGCATCCACAGGACGGTGGGGACCCCCAGGTTTTGCAGCCAGAGAGGGCGGCTCTGGCGAATATTCCCAATATCCCGAATTTCTCCTTCAAATTTGGGATCAAACCAAATTGCCCACCAAATTTGGGGTGAAACCCTCCCTCCCCTACCCCCAACCCTGGCTGCTGCGCTCACCTATGTTGGCGTGCCGGGCGGCCGCGGGCGTCCCTCGGCTCTGCAGGTTGTGCAGCATGGGGCTGTCGAAGGGTGAAGAAGTCCAAGTGGTGGCCATTTCTGGGCTCATATAAGCCGGGTAAGGGCTGGAATAGGAGCTGCCGAACCCCCTGGTGTACTGCTCCCTCCCATTAGCCGAAAGGTTCAAGGAGCTGCTGTAAGCCGCCGCGGCTTCCCGGGAAGAGGTGGCGGGGATGGGGGTGCTGGTGGAGAAGGAGAACCGAGGTGACACGGGAGGGTGAGAAGATCCAGGGTTGTAAGCGACGCTTTCGGCTCCGGGTTGAGTCCAGATGGAGTGGCTGGAGACGGGGCTGCCTTGCTGGGAAGAGCCGCTGCTCTGGAGGTACGGCAGGCTGGGGAGCATGGAGGTGACCCTCGTGGTGGGCACGTAGACGGGGGACGCTGCGGCCGCGCTGTGCATGAAGCCACCTGCCCCCTCGTACGCCGGAGGGCCGGGGTTAGCTGCCATGGCTAAACTCTGGTACATCTCGCGATGGGCCCCCCCAAACCCCAGCCGGGTCCCCGGCCACAATCCGGAGCGATGGGGAGCGGATGACAAACCCCAGGCTCCACTTTCCCCTCCGGCGAGCGGTGGCCGGAGCGATCTCGCGTGGGTACAACCTTCCAGCCAAAACCAAAACACCACCAGCGATGCAATTTTCCTCCAAAACACACACCCCCGCCCTCCCCTCTTCCCCACCACCACCCCCCTTCCCCACCTTCAGCAGGTCCGGCCGCCGCTTCGAGACCCCCAAGTAAGAAGTCCAGGTCCCTCCGGGAGGAGAGATTTTTAGCTCCCGCCTGGATTTAGCTTCTCCCACCGGGCTCCATCCATCACCTCCCGCCCCCCCACTCCTCCCCACCCCCCCCCACCCCCCCGCCCCCCCAACACGATGGGGATGGGCTGCTTAAAAACCTCGGTCAGTCTCCTCCCCCCTTTTTCTCCTTCTTTCCCCCCACCCCCCCCCCCCACCCCGTCCAACAGCCCCTCCGGGGGATGCAGGGGGAGATGCGGCCGGGGATGCGGGAGGAGGCGACGGTGCGGTGTGTGTGTGTGTGTGTCCCCCCCGGGGCGGAGGAGATAAGGAGGTTAGAGCAGTTCGTGGCGGGGGGCGGGGGGGGGGTGGGGGGGGTTACACAGCCGGGAAGGTGAGAGACAGCGATGCTCTCTCCTAGAAAACCTTTGTCCCGCAGGTACGATCGGTGCTTTAAGTTGTTAATGGCCCCCGGGGGCGGTGTTTGATGTGGCGGCGGGGAGGCGACCTGGAGGCTGAAGCTGCGGAGAGCTGGGGTGGGTGTGTGTGTGTGTGTGTGGGTGTGTGTGTGTGTGTTTGAATTAAATTAGGCAGACGGTGGGGAAAGGAGGGGGGGGAGGAGGAGGAAGGCTGGCTGGCTCGACCCTCCCACCCCGCGCCCGCCCCACGCGTGTCCGCAGCCCCCCAACGGCCGGCCACGCGTGGAGGGGCTTAAAAAGGGAGGAGGGGGGGCATTAACAACTGGACTCCCCCATCAATGCTGCCCAGACCCACTTGTGAGCAGGGAGCAGACCCCAAACAACCCCCACAACACCCCCCCCCCCCCCCGGGGGTTTTTAGTCGCTTTTCCCACATGGGACACACGGGGTGACCCACTAGGGAGCGGGGACGCCGCGGGTCCGGGGAGGGAGGACACGGGGCAAGGGGGGTGCTTTGTCCCATGTGGGTTTGGTTTCTGATTTGGGGTCCTTTGGGGGTGGGGGGAATTCTGGGGGGGGGAAGGGCTGGTTTTTGGGCATGGCGCAGGCCGTGGGATGCCATGGAGGCCTTGCAGTGTGGTGGCAATGGCGAGACCCCAAAAAAACAGTTGTGGAAGGGGGGGGTCAGGACGAAATTGCCCGTCCCAAAGAGGGTCTGGGAAGGGCATGAAGTGATCTGCAGACGCTGTTTTCTCTGCAGATCATGGAGGGATCCTAGAAGACCATCTTACACCCGGAAAAAGGTTGGATGAGGGGGAGAATTATGGCTTGGGGGGGGAATTATGGCCGGAGAAATAACTCTTGGGACTGATTTAGATTTAACTAGCAGATTCCCCAGGCTGAACCCCTCTGCCGGGCTGAATTTAGCAGCAGAAGAGATAACCGGGAGATAAGGACTGATACCCGGGGAGGAGAGCGGGAGACCGGGAGGCGGCGGACGGAAGGGGGAGAAGCCGGAGGCGGCGTTGGGAAGGGGTAAGGATGGAAGCGAGCCGGGAAAAAAGGGGGTTTAAGGGAGCTCTGCTCCCCCCCCATCCCCCAAAACCCAGGGGATGGAGGAACGTGTGCGTGTAACCGGCCTAGGATGGAGCGTTCCCACGGGACCCCTCCAAAGCCGGATCCACAGGAGGGGAAAAAAAGGAATGAATTACCCTCCTGCCTTAATAATGATGATAACAAAAAAATCAACACACACACCACACACACACACCCCCAAGAAAAAAAAAATAAAAGAAAGCAAAATGGAGCCCGAGGGGACAACAGGAGGACGCTTTCGGGGAGACCCGTGGGAAGGGGCTCGCCAGGGTCCCGGCGTGACAGAGAGGGGTGAGGGGACAGAGAAGCGCTACCCACCTTCGGTGCTTTGGGGGGGCAAGGGGTGGTGGGGGGTGAAGCCGTGGGGCAGGACCCCCCCTCACTGCGGGGAAGGCAGAGGGCTATGAGATACCTGGCTCCTGCCCGCTCCTGCTTCGCAGCGGGGGGGTGGTTAGGGGCAGTAGGGGGTCTGCCCGTGCCTCCCCCCTCCCTTGGCTTCCCAGCGTGGCCAGTCTCCCCAGTCCCACTCGCTGACTGGTTTGCCCACGTCACGTGGAAGTGGGCGGCGATGGGGGAGGAAAGAGGTGGGGAAGGGGGCGGGGGGGGGGGGGAGTAAAGGAGGCCGGTATCTGTTGCACCATCAGCCGGGCGCCAGGTTTCATTGCCGTGCAAAAAAAAAAAAAAAACAAAAAAAAAAAACAAAAACAAAAAAAAAAGGGGGGGGGGGTAAGAAAAAAAGGAATAAAATAATAAAATCAAATCACCCCACGGCCGCCCCCACGCTGCAGGCAAAGTCCAGCCCCGCTCCGCACCCCCCCACGCACCCGGAGGGACACCCGTGCCCAGAAATTATAAGGGTATTTTTTTTGGCGGGGGGGGGACGACACCTCACTTCCTTCCCAGCTTCCCAATCCCTTTGCAGGCAACCCCTTTCCTTGGGAGATATTGCACGGGCCGGGGGAGGGGGGGGGGGGGGGGGGGGAGGCGTTCTCCAAGCTCCTGCCCCAAATCCTTCACGCTCCAAGCAGAGCGAAGAGGTGGCAGCTGCCCTCGCCTCCATCCCAGACTTTTTGGGGTCCCCCCCCCTAAAACTGGACACCCATCTCTTGCTTCCCCGTGCGCTGCAGAGGGTCTAAAGGATAATGGTGCAGCGCAGGGCGGGGAGGGGGGGGGGGGGGGGGGGGGGGAGCTGTGTGTGTGTGTCCCCACAGCCCCGCTCCCTGGGAATAATACTCATATCTTTAATATTTCCTACACCCCACCTGCGGGATTCCCCTTGGAAATGTGCTACCCGGCCGGGAGGGGGGACTAGAAGCAGCTTTTTGGGGGGGGGTCCGAAAGAAAAAAAAAATTAATCTCTGAGGATATTAAAAATCTCCTTTTGAAAGAGGTGGAGGGATGTGGGGGAGCGAAAAGCGATTTATTGAGGAGGGGTAGAAAGCAAAGGGAGCACTTGGTGGGGGCGGGGGGAAGGCACAGGGATTCTGGGGCTGGGAAACCCCCAAAACAGGGATCTCCATCCCG